>OZ026614.1:88183766-88513766 GCA_964020975.1 Hermodice carunculata | reverse complement strand
CGGATACGTCCTTAATGCAAGCAAAATTCACCACAATAGTCGTATAGTTACTTCTTCCTTTCATACATGTTGATCTCAGACCAATGTATTCAATTTCAAAAATACATATGATTGCAATTTAGGATATGATATGTAGTTGTGAATAAAAAAAAAATATTGATAATAATAAAAAAAAAAAAAATCTTTCTACGCTCCATAGCCAATCAAGGTACTGATTAGTTCCAAACTTATACCTAAATATTTATTTTCTTGTAAATTCGCCGCTTCAGTAGCAAAATTAATTTAAAAATCGGATGGGTCATCAGCGGGAAACCATCAAGCACATTTCGCAGAGTTAAATTTTCAGACACACTCTTTATGAGCCTCTTTCCCATGCTTGTCTTTACCTTGTGTTTGGTAAAGTAGCCCACTTTTATCTTAAAGAATGTATGAATGGGAAATAATAGCAAATACATAAATAACATAATCCACTACCATGAAAGAGACCACATGCTGTTTGTGGCCAAAATTCTGAGGCACCGGAGTCAATTTCTTTCCAAATTTACCTGCAGTGAAGGACCACTTTTTGTATGTAAACACTTTTTCATGGCAGAAGGGATGGTCACACACAGCAACTTCCCCTGTAAAACATATAGAACTTATATGAACTAATATTTGCGAAACTAGCAAAATTCAAATATATATATATATATATATATATATATATATATATATATATATATATATATATATATATATATATATATACCTTCTCAGATCGTCCGAGGGCAGACACCAAACAGACCTGACCACCGCTATGTTTAAGAACCATGTACTCGTTTTGAAAACCCCAAATTAATTGCATCACCACATTGTGACTATTGGTGAGACCAGAAGAAGGTATATCTGAGTTAAAGCACTCGCTATAGAAGGAAATGCTAGGTACTACGGTACCCATTACCTTTTTTTCTGGCAGTTATTGTGACGAAATTTTAAATGATTTACAAATAATAATAATAATAATAATAATAATAATAATAATAATAATAATAATAATAATAATAATAATAATAATAATAATAACAATAATAATAATAATAATAATAATAATAATAATAACAATAATAATAATGATAATAATCATCATCATCATCATCATCATCATGAGGACTATGGTGTTTGCTAATAATGATAATAAACATTTTTTTTTTAAATCTTGCCACCTCATCATTTGATCCTAAATCGGATAGAGGGTAGCAGCCATATTAATGAATCACTGAACAAATGTGATAATCACTAACACAATATTATCAAACTTCATCCAATATGAAAAAAATAGCAAAATCAATTTAAGATTTTTCTTTTGAAGTTGAAAAGAGCAAAAGCAGACCAAAATATCGGTAACATTTCAAATACAGTGCTCCACCTTGTGAACATTTGAAGGGTCTGGGAGTAGCACGATCGACACTTCTGTAATTTCGAAGTGAATGGTTGACTGCTTTTTGCCTCAAATAAAGCAAGACAACAAACAAACACAAAACAAAGACAAAACAACAAAAAAAAAAAGAAGAAAAAAAGAAAAAAAGAAAAAGAAAAAAAACCACACACACAGCGGGAAAAAAATCAAAAGTATGTAATGCCAATTGGTGCACACAGTTGACTGTGGGCACTAGTAACTCAAGGTACATCACATTTAAGTGTGATGAGAATTAAGTCATTTGCTTGTTTCTTTGTTTTCGTTTTCACAAAACTGCAGATGTATGTTTTTTTAGCGTTACATGTACTCTTATTGCATATCGAGTAGATTTATGTATTTGTTCAAAAGCGGAAGATAACAGCAGTGCCATTTAGTATATACATATGGTGCAAACTTAGCTTAAGTCCAATTGCATCAAGTTTGGAAAGAAAATAAATTCAGCTCACACATTTGGGGGTGTCGAATATATTGGAGGATGTTGGATGCAGCAATCGCAAATAGAGTGTCACCTGACATGCCAAAAACGAAACAAAAAGAAAAACAAAAGAAAACAAAAAGAAACGTTCACAACACTTGTTGAGAAACTGATTATGGACATTCAGACCAACAGACAAACAAGCAAACAACAATTTCTTCGACTCATCGTACTATTTTACAAGAGCTGAGCAAAGCAACGCAAAGCAAAGCAAAAATGCGATATGACGTTTTTCGAGTCGACTTGAGTGCATCGTGTCACATAGATGTCGCAGATATGGGTGACGAAAAAGGCTTTGCTTCATAGCAGGACGATTTTCTACATTATGGCCTTGCGGTACTGCGAGTGTAGTTTGGGAACAAGCCATGTTGGCATCGTGAAAGAAAATCAGGGAAAGTATAAGTGTAACTTATCTTGTGAAAATTCTTCAAATTCTGATTGTTGAGCAGAAGACAAGCTTCTATATTCTATGCAAAATTTGCATGTATCTTCTGAGTATAACATAGTTTCTAATTCTGGAGAGGTGACTCTTTCTGGGGACATCAAGAATACTGACGATTGAACATCAAACGCTGGCTCCATGACAACATTGTCTTTGATCAAAAATTGATAGCCCCCACCACAGTGGAATGTTTTTTGTTTTTGTTTTTGTTTTTTCTTGTGTGTGTGTGTGTGTGTGTACATGCACACCCCTGTAGAAATACATGTAAACACCCTGTAAGCTGTATATGTGCATCCCTGTAGAATTAAATGAATAAATGAATAAATGTGAACAATGGTTAAACTGTAAATGCACATCACTATGGAATTCATGGTCAAGTGACACTGGTTGGCACAACCAGGGACGAGCACGTCCCTGGCACAACCAACTACGAATTCTCCTGAATTTTTCTTTGAAAAATTTTTATTACAGGGCGCGAATTTGACAATCCAAGACTTCTGTATCGTGGTAAAGTAACCACCACCATGAAAATATGTGTGAACAGTGGTAAGATTTACGTGTATACCCTTGTAGAAATATTGGTGAACAATGGGTAAACTGTACACGCACACCCATTTATACAAACAGGAGCAAGAGTGCCACAACAGTGACACCTGCCAATATAATGGACAATAAATGAAAGTTGTAGAATTTTAAATTTTGTTAATTAGGGGCTTGGAAAAATTATAAAGTTGAATATCTCCAAAACTATTATACATAAAAATGCCATTCCAACTTCATTTTTTTTACGGGGGGGGGGGGAGCAAATACGTATCAAATGAACCATGAACCAAGGTTTTAGGATTTTAGTTTATGCAAATTAGGTAAACATGCAAAATATAAATCTTGAATAGCTTGAAAACCATTATAGACAGAAGTGCCATTCCAACTTCAATTTATGGCTTTGTAACATAACCGCATCCAATAAAGCATGATCCAAAACTGTACAATTTTAATTTATGCGAATAAGATGAACACACAAAATTTAAATCTTGAATAACTTCAAAACTACTATACATGGAGATGCCATTCCATCTTCAATTTGTGGGTATGTGACATTGCCGCATCCAATGAACCATAGACCAAAGTTGTAGCATTTTAATTTATGCAAATTAGGTGAATATTCACAGTTAAAATGTGGAAATTTAAAGGTTTGTGGCATAGCCGCATCAAATGAACCAAACTTTTAATTTTTTGCAAATAAGGCGGATACACAAAAATCTAAATCCTGAATGGCTTCAAAACTATTATATATGGAGGTACCATTGCAACTTCAACTTGTAGGTTTGTCACATACCACATACAATGAACCACGAACCAAAGTTGTAGGCTTTAAATTCAATCAAATTAGGCAAATCTAAAAATTAAAATCTTGAATAGCTTCAAAGCTATTATAGATAATGGTGTCATTCCAACTTCAGTTTATAAGTTTGTGATATGGCCACATCCAATAAACCAAGAACCCGTGTTGTAGCATTGTTGCAAATTAGGCTAATACACAAAATTTAGATTATGTTCAACAATGACAAAGTGTTGCATTTCAAACTCTTCTCATTTTGAAGGCACCGAGACAAATTTGCTGTCAAGGGAATCTTTTCTAGTTTCATCGGCGATGGCATCTTGTCAATTTAAGCGAACCTCATGTCTTGCACACTGATATCGAATTTTGTACGTTTTTACAGTGACATGAAGTCAGTTTAGCATTTTAGAAATTACGAATGTATTTCAAGAAAAGAACACTGATACCCTTATATTTTTTTCACCTTGGAATTAATACATATAGGCACTGTTAAAGTAAGAACTGCAATCTAACAGTACTCCGAAATAAATATTATACAAGTTAAAGTTCTGACTGTTGGAAATATCTGACATATGAAAGAGCGCGCGCGCGCGCGCGCGCGCGCGAGAGAGAGAGAGAGAGAGAGAGAGAGAGAGAGAGAGAAACATACACTATAAGAAACGAGAGAAAGGAATCAATGAAGGAAGAAAGAAAGAAAGATAAACAGGAAAGAAAGAAAGAATGAATTATGATTTTGACGTTCTCCTAGTCCCATTCTGAAATAATCCCCTCTTTCTATATCAAAAGCTATCAGAGTCTCCTAGTATGACCCATGTAATATTCGCTTGACTGTAAATATTTTTTGGGTGTCTTGTTGTTTTCTGCCATTAGAAGATAAGTTAATTGTTCCCTGCTCATAAGAATCAAAACATAATGTTTTTGTCGTTTAACATCAATTTGGTTAGGATTTGGGGGGTGATTACGGGAAGCCTGACTTGACATCACGTAAATTATATTTGGCCTACAGGCACAAGTGTATTTTCTCTGGGGACTGTCATGAAAATACGTGACGGTGTTTTATCTTGGTCTTTTCCCTAATGTTTATTTCTTTTTAGGCTTAGGGCGGAAATGGCGTAATAGGTTCAGAATAAACGTACAAAGTTACAGTTTACAATGTAAACAAAAGTGCATGTTTGAATGCAGTAGATCTTTTATGACCATTTATGCATAACTGTATGATTCAACGGTGAGAGAGTGTTGTACGTTTATGGTAGAGCACGCTTTGCGTTTTTACTGTTAATTTAGGTAAGACTAAACAGTTTCATGCCAATACACCGGTGTTTGGCCTGTAAGGTCCAAAGAATAATTACATACATGTACCAAATGATATATGTAACCCTTCAAGTCTTATAGATGGGCAACGTTTTCACATTGTACCACCTGGTTGTGATATATTTTGATTACGTTGCTTTAACCTGAAACCACATATCTTCTCGAATCTGTTGTAAGCATGCATATTGGTTTAAACATATTTTATTTCAAAAAATACAATTGGAAAAAAGGCAATGCCTATATTAATCCCTCTACTGTTATAAAAATGTAAAAAAATATGTAAGCAAGTACGAATAGTTGAATAAAGTATAACTACGCTAGATATGTAGATAAGTAAATTATATATATATATATATATATATATATATATATATATATATATATATATATATATATATATATATATAAGAGAGAAAAAAAGGAAAAACAAAGACTACGAGACACAGGAAGGTATAATGACGCACACAACATTTAGAAGGTACACACCCACGATATTTACGGGACAGATAGAGGACTTCCAGCTAATCTTCGGTGAAAAAAAATGTATATATATACGTGTACAGGTTCGCGCACACATGCATATTGTTGTTGTTGTCATTGTTGCCAATTATTCTTCATACTGGCAACTGCTAGCAAAGAAAGCGCTTGTTGTTCAACCCACGGTTTATATTCGTGTGCAAAAGAAGAGTATCGGTGTGTAAAAATATCACTGACAAACATAACTGTACAGATCACATCTTGTTGAAAACCTTTTGTTATGCGCAGGCGGAGGCACAGTTGGTCGGAATGCTCAGAGATGAAAACATCACCCTGGTGGCAGCCAAGCGGTTCACGACAAACTCGAAAAATCTGGCAATTGAGAGAAAAGATATCGAAATGCAGATGGAAGATATCCTGGTAAGAAAATACTAACAAACTTTGCTTACCTTACCTAAATATGCTACATCTTGTATGAAAAACTGTGGAGCACACATTTTACACTGGTAATGTCTCAATATAAATTATTATACAACCAATCGTATTTAAGTACTTTGAAACTCAGGCCAAGAAGAACCTATAAAAATTGTTCATAGTGATAATGCTTCAGTCTGAAGTACTTGACAATCACATAGAAAAGGTTGCGCAATCAACGTTGTGATATACGCGAGGAAATCATAAGAGATAAGTTTGAGAGGCTCCGACTTTTGTTTTCACCGTCTGTATGATGAACGCATAATTTCTGTACTTTTGCTTTTCAGAAAGAAGACGCACGAATTATATTTGGTTTCTTTTTACGTGACTCTGCGTTGAGGGTACTGTGTCAGGTGAGCAAAGAGCTCGGTGTGGACATTTGAAAGCTTATTATAAAAATGGCCTTTAGCCTGCTCCTTGCATTTAAATGTGCAGCTTGAAAAGATTTCCTCGACTTGGGCCTACGTAACTACCCCATGATATCCCAGCTAACTGGTGTAAAGTTCCGTTGAAATAATGTGGTAAGAGCTGCTGTCAATGCCAAGAAGTTTCCAGATAATATCGTGCACGACTGGTTTCACACGAGACGCAGAATCAGCATAATCTCGCCCGTAGGGGTCGTTGGTGGTGCGTATCTTGATCAACAGGCATGACAAAACGCTTGATAAAAGTTTAATTTTGTCATTATGTATGAATGACAAGTTGCTCAAACACATTTTAAACAATATCTTTGAAAAGAATGAAAAGATGATATTAAAATGCTGACAACGAAACTTTTCACAGGTTTAACTGAGACACCAGTTCATCAAGCAGATTCAAATGGTATTAGCAAGCACAAAGATGCAATGTCCGAAAATTCATAGGTCACATTTTACTTATCGGAGCTATAAATTTTTAGATGAAGAAAAATTTATTGTTGATCTTGATACAGCCCCCCCTCCACGTTGCTGCTATTTTTGATGATGTTGATGCTATTTGGTTCTATGATTCCATTGTCACGAAAGTTATTGACCGGCACGCCCCAATGAAAAGAAAGCGCACGAGGGAAAACAATGCCCCATTTATTAATGGCGAACTGAGACGGCCACAAACCTCAAACGCACCTTCGGAAACGATGTAGGGAATACAGGGGGAATTGGCAGGCTTACCGCAGTCAAAGAAATAAAGTAACCTCCCTGCGTCAAAAGTCAATTAAACGTTATTTCAGGGACCGATGTGGCCCCTCACATACGCAGCAGTCTTTCTGGAAAACTATTCGGCATTTCATTACACAAAAAACTAAAGGAAATGACATTGGTTAAATTATTCTAATGGAAGATGGAGATTTGTTCCATGAAGAAAAAGACATAATTATGTGATATATTTAACAATTTCTTTGTTTCCGTGGCTGAGCCTGAATCTAAATTGAAGTCTATGTCCGAGCAAAATGCGATCGACAATTCTCTTAGCCCACCTGCTAGCCACGGTAGGACTTGTCATTCAAGTGTTAATGACATAAATGAGAAAATCAAAGACAGTCAACTTAAATTTGAATTTAAATTGGTTAATCAAGAACAAATGTCCAAATGTCTCTCCAAAAAAATCAGAAAAAGGCTACGGGTCCTGATAACATCCCACCAAAACTTCTTAAACTTGGTACCGAAGTACTGTCTCCTTCCCTGACAGATATCGTAAATATATCTATCAAAACCAATAAAATTTCCATCGGATCTGAAGAAAGCGGTGCCTCCAGTATATAAAAAGTCCGGCTCTCTTAACAAATCTAACTAACGCCCTATAAGTATCTTGTCTAGTCTCTAAAAATTTTGAAGGTCTCTTAAATGAACAAATGACAGATTTTTTTTCAATGATATATGAAATCTTTGTCATGTGCTTTTCGCAAAGGATACAACTGCCAAAGTCTGTTAATAAAAATGACAGAAGATTGGAAACTAGCTCTTGACCATCATGAAATTATAGGGGTAATCCTAATGGACCTGTCCAAGGCATTTTACTGCCTTCCCCATGACCTCTTGGTACGAAAATTGGAATATCATGGAATGTCGAAAGCTCATTGGCAGCTGCTTATCTGGAAGACAACAAAGAGTTAAATATGGGGGAACTTTAAGGGAGGGATGGGGGGGGGGGTCACGCACTACACCTCATATATCCATGCTTCGAAGTTGCAGTGCAACGACATGTATACAGTGTAATGCATGACACCCCTAAGACACATGGAGCTTGAACTTTGACATAAGGTAATTTGATCAATCAGATCGTTTGATCAAGCAAAAGACCGACAGAAATACACGACCAAATGTCCCTGAAAGGATTCGCGTGGTGTGTGCATTGAAAAAAGCTATTTAATCTCATTCTGCGCCAACAAACATATGATTCCATTTCAACCCGGTGTGACGTTCACACAATAAGAGGAGAAACCGCCAAATCGTTTTGCTGGAAAGTGGTCGAAATAAAAGTTCTCGGGATGTTTGCGAGAGCGATGTCAGCCGGTTCGGACTCGAGTTTCGTGTCTTGGAGTTTACTATAATACACACAATGGAGGTTTACGCTGTACAGTGCACGCATGCAGTTGACCGCGGTCTGTTTCAAGCGTCTGTGATCTTTTTCATGGTCGAGTAATATTGCGACGGCGCAAATATTTTAATATTGTACTATGTTCCACTTGAAATAAAGATTATTATAAGTGGAGAAAATCTATTGTTCTACAATGCATATTTAAATAAGAAGCATCAAGGCCGTTTCCCTTAGAAAGCTTGTATACCTTTAGCGTCAAAAACAGTCTCGAAATATATGAATAATGGTATGGCAATCTAGCTTAAATACTTTCATGGAATTACAGCCACTGTGAAATACAGCCACTGTGCAAAGAGATGATTAAACATACCAAGGATCATGAAAAAGTGGCATGAAGTTGAAATCAACAACATATTTTATCGTTTGAAGAAGGAGACTTTCAGATGATGATAGGTGATCTTTAAAAAGCAAGGAAACAAATTGTGATCGTGACATATTCTTCACATACACATAGCACTATTGTGGCAAATACATCTGAATGGGCAATACATGCAGATGAAACCTTTGTCACCGACTATTGGCCTGGCTATTTAAACTAAAGCTATATCGGGGGTTGTGAGGGGATTCTGTATGTTTAAAATTTTACTTACTGTTCCAACTGTGTCGTTATATTGTCACAACTCAATAATTATTTTACCTTTAATGTAGGAAATTCGTCCTTTTTAATCAGGAGTGGAACTAGTGAACTATTTTACTCGCATATTATGTGCAAGTGTTGTTTTCACAGGCGTTTAAAAAGGGTATGTACGGCAAGAAATACGTATGGATCATGGTTGGCTGGTACGAGGACAAGTGGTGGAAAGTTGGAGGTCTCACAGAATGCTCCGTTAAGGACGTCACTGAAGCCGCCGAAGGCTATTTTACAATAAGTGAGCATTGATCGTTTTGTAATCAGTTGCCATTTTTTTATATATTCAATATACAAAGCTGAAAGATAAAGCATTGTGGAGATCAGGGTTATAAAATAAACGCACATATTTGAGAGAAACCTTAAATTCAGAAGTCTGACCTCTATACTGGATTGCAAGAGTACTCACCGTTAAGAAACATAACGGAGACAAAACTTCCAGATGTTTCCAAACTCTGCGCTTCTGGCATGCAAATTAATATGTCTGATATATTGGGAATAAAAATAATATACCTATATATTATAATGCTTTTGATGGACATGTCTTTAGTTAGAAGTGAATCGGGCCAACAAAACAGAAAATGCCAGAAGGCAACGATTTCATTATGATTATAGGTGCCTACTACATTAACCCAGAACAACAAGCTGGTATTGCGGGAATAACGTCTAAACAATTCAAGAATAGATACATGCGATTATCTGGACAGAAGGTTATATTTGGAAGTGCATATGCTCCACAAACATATGACTCTGTGTGGGTAATAGCCAAGACTCTCAATGATACTTTGAATACTCTTCAAGGGCAAGGTAAGAAAGCTCAATCACGGCATGTACGAGACTTCCTCAGTCCAAAAAGAATCATGTCAATTTCGTGTTTACAAATATCCCAAATTAAAAAGTCAGCAACTTTAAATTATAATTAGATTATCAGTTTTCCTTTCCTATGATTCATGTTGTGGTTGTCGTTGAAAACGTCATTCAGGATACTAGTTGCCCCAATAGTTGCTAACACCCATCCCATCCAAGCAAGCTAGCCGAAATGTCAGAGTCTATATAATTCATCATTTTGACAAACCTTTAAAACACATAGTATGTCGTCTCAAGAAGTACGGCCGGTAGCCATAAGCAAGGCATGGTATTCAAAAAGAAGCAAGTCGAAAGTCCTGTGATGAAACTGAAATACTCCTCCCACAATAGATAAAAGTAAGCATGGATGTTGAACATCCCTACTTCATGGAACCTTTCATAGTTTCTCTCTGAACAAAACTAAGTTGTTTGAACCTATTAGTCATGCAAGACAAATGCATCTACTCCACAGGAAGTAAAAAACGCTTGGAGGATTTTCAATATTCCGACCACCAAATGGCATCGTTGATAAAAGAAAGTATCGGCAAAATATCCATTCTTGGTGTTAAAGGTCACGTTTCATTCGACATAAACGGAGATCCAGAAGGAGATATTCAAATAAAGCGCCTTATGAGTGAGTAAGATTCAGGGGTGATATGAAGATGTAAAAGTATCATGTATTAGTATTTATAATCCTAGAGAATTTGCTTTTATATAAGGACAAACCATTAAATGTGTTCCGGTTTCGTGGTTCTAACTACTAATCGACGTATTTTCCAGGAAATTCTCTGGTCTTAACGTCAATACATGTACATTAACCTGATTTGTTATTTTGATGCTGGAACGTTTGATGTTGACTCTTTGAACGCAAAACCGGAGACACAACTTGAATCATTCTTGGAAGCAAAATTCAGTGAACATATGTCAGTCAGACTTCTGCATGACATGGTTTTTCAGCCATATGATATTGATATATATTTAATCTTAAACATAGGCATTATACGTATATATTTTGGACGGTATGTATCACGTGTCATTTTTTTCCTTAACAGATGGCACAAACAGACATGTTGGGATATATCGTAACAGAAGTGTACCAATAGAATGGAAACTTTTACAGAAAGAGTTATGGGCTGCGAATGGCGGTGGGCCACCGAGAGACGCAACACTGCAAATAATTCGTTTTGCCCATGTAACCACGGGACTTTATATTTCTATGGTAGCCCTGGCTTCCCTCGGCATTTTATTAGCTATTGCTTTTCTCGTATTTAACACAGTATACCGTCACACAAGGTGAGAATGCTAGTGCACCTATCCCTTACTTCTCCTTTCACACACACACACACACACACACACACACACACACACACACACACACACACACACACACACACACACACACACGCACATACACACACACGCACGCACACACACACACACACACACACACACACACACACACACACACGCGCGCACACACATACAAACACACTTGCTTCATATATCACCATGCCACCTTTTGGTTAAAGTTAAAAGTTCAAATGACGAGAAGACAATAAAGTTAATTCTAAAAAATATTGACAAAGGCTTTATCGCGCAATACCGAATGAAACATTGGATCCCAAAATTGAAAGAAGTTAATGGGGTTGGGGGGGGGGGTATTGGTGTGTGCGCGCCTTTTTTGGGTTTTTTGTAAGGGTTTTTTTTTGTTTGTCATTCTGTTTGTTTTTTGAAAGTCTAGGTTGATCTCTTCATGTTATTTTTTAAACTGCGTCTTCAGGTTACATGCCCCAGAACGAGAGATCCATGACCGTCAAATGTTACCTCGGTTATTTTTTAGAACAAAATGCTGCTTTTTCTCACAGATATGCCATAATAGAAACTTTCGTATCTTATTTTGCATCAATATTCAAAATTGGATAAATAGGACCAATGCTACAGAACTTAATATTATCGACACAAGCAAATAATTCCTCGATGGTGAGTTTAAGCCTGTAAGTACATATATATAGGGAAAGACTACTGGAGTGGGACAGAGATGGCAAGATGAACTCACAGTCACTTGGTAAGTCTTGTATATATTCAGGTTCAAGGCACCAATCACCTGGCACGCAATTTTGGTGGAAAATCGTCTTACAGTAATCAAATTTTACTAAGGGCACCGTACAAAGTTGTTTTTTTTTTTATTACATGTGCTGAATTTTTTTTTAATCTATGAGACGATCCTGGCTCATGACTTCATTTAAGCATATAGCTGCATGTCTTTATTACTAGTAATATGTATCTTTCTCGTTTTGCATCCGCAAAGTTCTCGAAAGGATAAGCTGTGCAAAGAAGTCATTTCAAATAACACCCTTGTCTTGTAGCTGAGTGTCTCAGTAAACTAGCAGCTGGTTGCGCGCTAGTTAATCCCTACGGAACGGCTGCCTAAAATATTACGCTGCAATTGACATTACCGCGACGTAGTTAGAAGAAATCTCGTTAAATGTGTAGCTCAGTATGTAGTCGCTGGTTTCCCTTCAAGCACTGCCTGGTGAAGTGGGCATTATTTGGGTTGTTTATCAGTTTGTTTGTTTGTTTTTTTTTGGGGGGGGGGGTGTACGTTGCCGCTGGTCGATGGCTTGCCGTTAGTTTGTCGCTCTGCAACGGCCGTAATACCCAATGGCTGGCAATGAAGTTCCCACCAAGCTGCGAAAATATAACGGCTGGCATCAGAGAACTAATCATCCTATTGGCTCGTTATTACTTTTCTGTTAAGTTGCTCCTAGTTTCTTGCTGAGTAGCCGCTTGGTAAACGGAGAATCCGATTAGCTCGTTATAGGTTTCCCCCGAGTTCTCGCTCAGCAGACGGGGAATTCATTGACCTCACATAGGCATAAGCGGACATAACATTTTGAAAGGAACTATGTGCATATACCATGTTTGTGTTGTTTTATTTGTTAATCAAAACATTTCTACTCGTGGCTGGAAACATTAGTGGTTTCTAGGCAATCAAAAGGTTAAAATGAGTTCCTTTTGAGTATTAAAGGGAGTTTGTTAATGATGCGCTCTGTAGCATTAGAGGTCGTGTTTTATTGGGATGTGTCAGGTGAGTATTTATACTACAGATAAGAAATTCTGAATTTCTATTAAAACGAGCGTTGGTTTAGTCTCTGTCGTTTCACTGTCAATAGATGAAGAACAAATTAGGATCAGTGTGTTGTCTTTATTTGAATAAAATCAGATGTGGATTTTTAAAACTACTTGAGTGCTGGTAACAATAATGGTCACATTTATCTGAATTATAACGATTTTAACCTCAATTTGGTCACGTAATGGCCTCTTCGTCAGGCACCAGTGTGTCTATTCTTAACTTTAGGGGTTCCAGAGATAGGAAATGGTCTAAGTCAACAGCGTCTTCGGTGCAATCGAAATGAGCACCTTAACTATGGCAAGTCAGGACCGCAAAAAATACATTTCTTATTTAAAACAGAATAATTATAAATAAAACAGACAAAAAAGTAAAATAAAACAGACGAAAAAGTAAAACAAAACAGATGCATTTCTCATTTATAAGAGAATAATTATAAATAAAACAGACAGAAAAAAACAAAACAGATATTCCTCATTTAAATTAGTCATAGATAAAAGAGATAAAAACCAAAAACAGAATAGTCATAGATAAAACAGACAAAAAACCAAAACAGATACATGATTTCAGCTATTCTCCCGATATAACTTGTCACCAGAGCAGCCCCATGGGCCGCTGTTTTTTGGACTACATTAAAATTTAATACAAAACAGTGGTACATTTTGTTTACAGAGTAGGCTCCTCTGCACTGTCGGATTTATTGTTGGAAAAAAACCCCAGACTGATAGCATGTTTAACAAGTGCCATATAATGACCAAGACAGCAATAGTTGCATGATGGCAGATACATAATACATCGGAGTATGCAATAATATATTACCTACAAATATATCTGCCCCGGAAAACGAGATAAAACCACATACATCATGTCCTAAAAATATTGGAAAGCGTGAGGCATTTTGCTTTACTTATACAGACACTTAATTGTCAAATTCTAATGCAGCATTTGAGCATGGAATGATTTTCGTGCCCTGAAGTGGTCATATAAATGCTGACAATCACATGACCCACCATAATCACCTGAGCCCCTTCCACGCACAACTCAAAGCCATACCTCCAAAAAGTGGTTTTGTTCTGTACTGCGTAGGATATAATTTACTGCTGGCCTTGGTACTTAAAATATATTATACCACTTAGAATTCATAATGATTCATACCCTGTATAGTTAGGCCATTACATATGAATTGCCTTTCTTTCAATCTTCTAGAATCATAAAGATGTCATCTCCCAATATGAACAACGTTATACTGGTAGGTTGCGTGGTGTCTTACACATCTGTTTACTGTGAAGATCTTGCTAATGGTACAACGGGTATGTTTTGCAAGGTAAGGGCTTTAGTACCAATATACTTTTGATAGAATAATACGGAGATGACTTTTCGTAAGGGTCGTATAAAAAGGTACCTAAGTTCACTAATCCATGGTGAGAATCAGCACGATTAATTTGCAGGGAATCAAGACATACTATATAGAGCTCTGTCGGTTAACGATTTCTTTTACCCAGACACCCATCAATAGGCTGTCTGTCGAGCAGGCCTTCTACCTCTAGCGTCTGTAAATAAACATCAAAACATAAAAAAACAGAGTCTGCTTCGCATGCAAATCAACAGGATGTATTCATATTGCCTGGGATCTTGTGCTGCCACCTGGGGTGTTGCAACGCACTTTACAGGGCAGAATCGTGTATTAAGCTGAACCAAATGAGTTTCTATGATAAAATAACAAGTCGAAAAGACAAGTGCTTAAAAAGTCAATAACTAAGTTTTAAAATATACATGAAACAGTAGAGTCGAGCACAGTAGTGTATTGTCATCAACAAAAGTACACGAATTAATTTTCAAGTCATGCAGGCGAACTGTAATTTTGGCAACAAATCATCTATAAAAATATTAAATAGGGCAGGTGACAACACACTGCCTTGTTTCATTCCTTTGGTAACCATAAAACTTGAACTTAGTTTGCCTTTCCATCTCACAACCGCGGAAGCAGATTTGTTCCACCTATACAATAATAATAACCAGTGATTCGCAGGTATAAGTCCCCACAGTTTGCAAAAGAGACCGTCGTGCCATACACAGTCAAAATACTTTTCAGCATCAAGGGTACACATACTCACCATAATTCTTAAGTCATTTTACCTGGTCGATCTATAATTCGTGTGTACGTTTTTTAGCTGTACATCATTGCACACACGACAGGATTTGCATTAACATATGGGGCCTTGTTTTCAAAAACATGGAGAATACATGCCATATTTGCCAACGCAAAGTTAAAACGCAAGGTCAGTGACGTTTATTATGTTTATAACTCCACATTATAAGCCCTGTCAGTTGGCTTACGCGTGTTTTATGGTTGTTACTACACTTATTAATTAAATCCACTTTGAATGTTACAAATGTTTTGGGGTCCCGAGGAGTCCAAAACCACATTACAGAAATGCTTTTTCATATTTTAATATACTGCGGTTATCTGACCAACCAATAAATAGATAGACAGAAAAACAAACGAACGAACGAACAAATAAATAAATAAATAAATAAAAATAATAAGAGCTTATGGCTGCAGGCTGTTGAATCCTATAATGGATGTATTTGGCAAATAGTAAGTATACAGTTAAATACACAAACGTCTACCTGCAGTTGTTGACTCACTTTACATCAGCTGCAAAGAACAAATGAAAATGTAAAATCAACGGCAACACCTACATTTTGGTATCGTGTTTGCTTTGTTCGTGCACTCTCAGTCCACGAAAGTAATCCTCAGACCAACCAGAGTCACAATTTACGAACGTCACATCGGAATCACCAAAGTTAAAATCAGTTTCAAGTTTTTTCCTCACGCTACATGAGAATTACTTGAAATAAGTTGCTTAAACCCATTCTTGGTAAGAGTATTATTGAGTCAATAGCTTTATTTGGCGCAATGCGGCCAACACGCGCCAAGAAAAGCTACTGACCTGGGGCGTTTCATCATGAACGGTCTTACATACAACTCTCAGCAAAAATGTTTTTTAGTCATTGGAAATTCAAGTAAAAAAGTCAAGGCAAACGATAATTTACATCCAGCCGCTGTTGGATTTGAGAGGAAAGTGTTATCAAATTTCATCTAAAGTGTGACAACATCCGGCAATTAGAGCTGTCGCTTGTTTTGTCTTATTGTTTTAACTAGTCATATCAGTCCCTAATTTTACCACATTTAACTAGATTTAAGATTAAAATCGTGTATTCAAATATTTATGAAAAGAGCTTTCGAATATCACATGCCCAGTATAATGCCTGTGGTTGTTGCATTGCCTGACCACTTGCTGATGACCTTTGCCACTGTCACATGTGATGCGTTAATTGTGTACTTTCATCAGACATTTTGAACAAGTTAGATGAAGAAGCCCATCATAATAACATGTCCCTCGTCAACGGCTGTCCCTCGTCAACGGCTTTCCCCAATGCGCTAAGTGGCGCACAGCGTTCCCTGTAGAACCAATGACTGAGTCTCGTAATATTACCAAATAGCAGTTAAGAAATAAAGAAAGAAAGAAAGAAAGAAAGAAAGAAAGAAAGAAAGAAAGAAAGAAAGAGAGAAAGAAAGAAAGAAAGAATTGAACAAGATGTAGATGATCCTCCGAATTATCAAGGTGACTCTGTCAAATAACCTTTATATGAATGTGGATAAAACTCTTCTTTTTTCGAAATATTTGAATTCAAAATCTATTGCTATGCTTTTCTGATTACATTATATCTGTATATGCAAAATGTGAAAACGAATTTCATCATCCGTTCAGAAGTTATGAATCTAACGAGGTATTCTTTCCTTGCAGATCATAAAGGACAAGCAGTTAGTTCTCATGGTGATTGCACTTGTAGTTATCGACTGGGTTGTTTTATTGACGTGGGAGTTTGTCGACCCGCTACGGTCTTTAACATATCCTTTGGGACGCCAGGTGATGTCTGTAAAAATGGAGCAACAATACACGATGACAAAGAGATTGCTCCTGACTTTATACCTGACATTTTCTTTTTCGGAAAAAAAAAATAACAAAATAAAAAGGAAGTGTGTAGCAGCCCTTTCCTTCCTTCATGATCTGCTTTTTTCTGTCTTGTCCGATAATGAGTTTCTGATTCTATTTGAAGAACCTCTTCACTACGGATGTCATCTGTATTATTTTCACCATTGTTGGAATTATTTATTTTGATCGACAAAGGTCACAACAGGATTTATGTATCTCAAAAAACGTTGTCATATATTTTGCGTACACACGGCGGGTATTTTGTCGCTTCTTATCTTGTCATTTTCTAGAAACCGTAGGGACGTTTGCAAGTAGAACTTTCAATATATAGTAGTGTGAAGACAGAATCATCAGAACACTTACGGAAAATGCCTCTCTGACCGTATATAATGTAACCTTTTTTAAAGTTTGGCACGTAAAGAATTTCAGTATGAGACATTTAGCACTATAAATCTTGCATACGGATGTACCAAGCAATTTTGCACACCATAAAACATATTATTTATCCTAGCTTGTTTGCAGATTAGTTTTTATTTCCAGGGACGAGTTTTGATGAGCTGCTCTGAAACGCTATATATGCCTTATTGTTTGTTCTTAAAAAGTAAAAGAACGCGAAGTATATGGATTGCGTCGAACAATCCATATACTTCGCGTTCTTTTACTTTTTAAGAACAAACAATGAATTGCAATTTAGATTGGCAATCTAAATTGCATGTGTTTTCATTCAAGGTCACCTTGGCTTTGATAATTGAATTTTTTAGTGGATTGGTCACCAGGTCGTCATGAATTACTGGTTACGCAAGATCTGAATATCCCATTTGCTCCTTGGGAAATATTCAATTTAGCAATATAAGATGTGAAATGTTCAGATAAAGTTGACCACCAGATGTTACTACTTTTGGGCATGAAGACGGCACAATATTTCATGTTATTCTACAGAATAATGCTCTCCACTTCCAATAGTAATAACAGGGACTACCTGCGTTCTTTCCAGATTGAAGATGAATTTCACCTTACACTAGAGAACAAGAGCATTTGGTTTAAACATATTTTACTACAACACAATTGGGAAACAGGGCGGAGCCCTATATAAATCCCTCTTGTAGGAGAACAATAACATTTGAAATTTAATATGTGAAATATTTAGTAATTTCGTGTAATATTAGTGAGTATACTTACCTCTCGGCCGCCATTGCCAAGACCTCCGTGTTTGGGCAAATCGCCCGACACAGTCGAGTTGGGTTCACTTTAATACTAAATTGTTTCCAAAAACCTGACGGTCCCGTGGCGCCACCTGTCGGTTTCTCTTGACGCGGTGGTGACTCCAGGTGCGCATGTTCCTCTGGTATTTCCTTCCTCCTTGATGAGTGGTTAGTTGCGTCACCTGTGTAAAGAAAGCAGGGTGGTCAGGTGGGCTTCTCTGGTGGTCGAGAGGTAAGTATACTTACTAAAACCAAAATTACTGAAAATTCCACGTATAAGCTACGTAACGTTGCCTCTCGATCACCATTTCTGATGTACAAACACATTGGAGAATGATGTTACGTTCCTGGCATACTGACCATATAAGAACACTGGGACTGATAGTCGGGGGGGGGGACCATCGGTCTGGATGAGGAGGTGACATCTGAAGGGAAAACCTCAGAGGTATGTGGACCTGGGGGCACCAACAGCAGAATCCCAGCCCAAGCCTGGAAGCCCTCCTTACCAACCAACATGGGACTGCAGTGACACAACACCACCCCTCACCCGCCACCCCCACCCCCGTCAACCTGGTAGCTGTCAGCCATGTGGGTGGATGCTGCTGATTTCTACTTCTCTGGTCCTGGAGATCTAACAAGGCTGGTGAGTTATGAAAACTGGCAGGCCCCTGGCGGCCTGTATAGTATAAGGCTCTGGTAGGTGGGCTCCCAATCTTTTGGGGGTGACTACTCTGGCCCTGGACACGAAGGACAACCACCCCATATGAATATGAATAAAGTCAGGCCTACTCATGGTATGTCGACTAAAGATTTCTACCTATTCAAACCCTGGGGGCAACATAAGCTGGAACACATTGACACCTTGAGGGGATAAGGGAAGTCTAAGGACAAGAATCAGTAATATATGTGAAGGAGCCTGCTATGCCGGCAAAGGTGTACATGCCCTCCTCAAGCACCATCAAGTTGCGCAAGTAGTGCTCAGCAAAAGTTTTGGACAATTGCCAGTGGCAGGCCCCTAGAATATCGACAACAGCAACATTCATCATGGTGTCCCAGGAGGCAATGAAGGCTGGCACCTAATGAGCTTTAGCCAAGACTTGCTTTAAGGCTGCAGGCCTATCCAAAGCATTCTCGTAGGCCTTCAGGATGGTCCAGGGTTTCTGAGGGGCAAAAAGAGGGTGGACCCTGGTACTGACATTCCTCAGGGCATGCCAGGAGACAGTGATGGTTCCCACTTCATGAGCTTTAGCTGAGATTATCCAAAGCATTCTTGAAGGCCTTTAGGATTGTCTGCTTAATCTATGGCGAGATCTTGTTTCAGCAAACTTGCTCCTTAAAGGGCTACTAAGGAGCAAAAAGAGGGTGGACTTCTGACCTGGGGAACTGTCTGTGCATGAGAGGTACCAGCATAGTGCTTTCAGTGGACATTTTTTTCCTCCACAGCAAAGAGCCATCTCTGCAGCATGGAGGATGAATAACCCTTACAGGCCATAGAAGGATTTCATTTTAAGCCACTTGGTTCTGTGCAAGGAAGCCCAAATGAGTCCTCAGGGTCACCTGGGAGTGGTCAGGTGACCATTGGATTAGGTCATGTACTGGAGCATGGATCTCACTTCTGGCCCCAAAAGTGAGTGTTTATATGAAAGTAGTTTTCCATATCCAGTACTTGAGGTCCACCCATCTGGGGTCCTTTAGGCACTTAGAGGGCCACTTCTTCAACATGACTAAAACCAAAGCTATACAGAAGGTCCTACTGTGATGTGACCTGCCTGCCTGCTGGTCTGTTGGTGTAAAAGGATGAGATGACTACCAACAGATAAGGATTGCTCCCAATGCGCATGTCAAGGATGTTCACCAGGGTTGGGGAGATGGCTGATCAAAATCCCTCCAATGTTTTTGAGCTCTTACTGATCACTTCCCACTTGTATAGCAGGAACCATTGGAGAATAGGATCATGACTTGCACCTGAAAGGGCAGCAATGTCTGTCCTATCATGATGTTCTACTAAATGGTCCACCAAAGGAGGTGTCAGTGGTCCTCTTGGAGGACAAGCAGCAGGGCTTGATAGCTGTGGTCCTTCAACCATCTGTCCCACAGGGTGTGCCACAAGGGACAATGTTAAAGGTGACCCAAGAGGACCTTGGAGTCCATTGAGGACAGGGAACCTGACAGGGCTTGCCACTACTGAGCTGACCGAAACTCATGGGTCAGAAATGCCTTGATCATCAGCTGAAGTCTCTCCCACCTGTCTTGTATAAGGCGACAGATGAAGGCAACCAGATTTAACTGGATACTTAGAAAGACAAATATTTGCTCTGGTGTCAAGTTGGACTTTGGGACATTCACAATCAGGCCCAAGCGTTGGCAAAGCTCCAGAATGGTCTCTGTGTAAGGCTGTGAACCTAGGTGCCATGGTACCCAGATGAGCTAATGGTTCAGATATACATGAACGGAAATGGTGCTCTGGTGAAGGTGCACAGCAACTGCCTGCATGAACCAGTTGAACACCAGAGGTGCTGTGGCAAGGCCAAACTGGAAAACCTGGCCCAAAAATGCAAATGGCAGATACTTCCTTGAAGTCTCTGCAACTGTTATGTGGAAGAGCGCGTCCCTGGGATCTAAGGAGGTCATCAATTCCAGGGGCCACAGGGCCACAACCACCAACAGAAGTATCTTTATCTTCAAAGATGGGACCTCTAAGTATGTGTTCAGTATTGACAAGATGGGACCTCTAAGTATGTGTTCAGTATTGACAAGTCTATAACCAGGCGCCAGCCTCCATGCCACTTTGGGACAAGGAAAAGTAGGTTGTAGAAATTGGGTGAACTGGGATTATCACCCACTCTATTACGCCTTTGCTTCAAAGTTTTTCCACTGCCTTGAGCAATGCCAATACTTGGGTTCCTCTGTGGGAGGTGTGACCCACTTGGGTTCCCGGCACAATGGAGGCCTGTCATCACCAAACAGCAGTGAATAGCCATGTCTCAGGGAATTTAAGACAAGCCAGATTGTGTATAATGGACTCTTATTGAGTGCGAAAGGCATAAAGACAACTGCTAAAAGGGCACTCTGTGACATTCAGAGTGGTGTCATAATACTAGGGTTCTGGAAAGCAAGAGTCAGGAGCCTTGAGGTTTGTCTGACTTATTCACTTTGATGAACTGCTTGCTTTTTCTGGGACCATGTGACACCAAGGAAGCAGCACAGACCAAAGGGTGAGCAGGAGCATGTCCGAGAGCCATGCTTTGCGGCATTGGCAGCCAAGGAAGAAAGTGACCGAACAGAGTCACTAAACTCCTTGGTCTGTGTTTGCTGTGTGGTGTAGGCCCAAAGGTCCTGCATCCAGCCAAGGAAGAAAGTGCCCAAACAGAGTCACTCAACTCCTTGGTTCATGTTTGCTCTATAGAGAGGGCCCAAAGGTCCAGCATCTGCTGAACAACTTCTGCCATCTTTCATCCAAAGAAGGTGCTGGAGAGGAGGGACCCCATTCATGCTCTATGAAAGATCTGGTCAGCCAACCCCTGACCCTGGAGATAGGCATCCCTATACAACAAATGTAGGCAGGTTCCCCTAGAGTGTACAGGCTGTCCTGACATGGTGAGCAATCACTCATGACAGCTGGCCCATCCACTCCCACACTGTCTCCATGATAAGGGCAGAGCATTGGGGGTCTTCTAAGAGAGACCTTAAGGTGGCCAAAGAAGTGACAGGAATATGACACTGCAAGACAGAGCCCCTGGCATCCTCTTCGAGTCTCTTGAAGGCCTTGGCAGATGTGGAAATGGACTTTGGCTACTGAGCATCAAATTTATCCCAATCCAGGTCCACATGGACTGGATGTGAGGAAAATATGTGCTCCGGCACAGAGTACCATTTACCTTGAATGTCTGGCCTGGGGAAGAGTCATCTTTGGCGGGGATAACCAGCTGTTGGGGCCTCCATGGGAACCTAAGTGCATCATATGTTGACTGTTAGCTGGTCATAGAACTCAGCTACTAAAGACAAGAAGGGGATGGGGGTCCTTTGACATGTGCCCTCCATGTACATGCCCTGGCAGGACATTGTGACAGCCCTGCACTTCTCCACCACTGTGTGGACAACTGCCTGATCACTCATGAAGCTCTGAATGAGGGCTTTGATATGTTCAAACCCCTGTGGCGGAGTCATGGTGGTATCCATGGGAGCAAAAACAGGTTCCACCCGTGTCATAGAGCTTGGCCACTCAGAGTGACATTGACTGTGGGAGGGCCTGCAAGAGGCCTGTGCGCTGCACCTACTGGTGGATGAATCTGACAGTAGCAGCTCATCCTCCTCATCAATGCAGATGTCCAAAGACTCTTGGAGAGGACCTTGAGTGGTGGGCTGAGAGGAGTCCTTGAGCATCTCTGCTTTGTTCCTAGCCATAGACTCCAAAGCAAGAACAAGCATTAAGTCAGTGGCTAAAGGCACACTGGTCATTGCCTGTGCCTTAGGTGGGCACTTGTGATCACCGCACTGTGATCTCTTGCCTCCCTTCTTGCTACTATGTTGTCTCCTCTCCTTACTCCTCTGGGGGGTTTCAGATGTTGAGACAGCACCCACCTTAGCCTGTCCAGGGTTCGTCTTCACTTCTCTTGTCGAGTCAAAGGAGAAGACTTGATGGAATCAGGGTCCAAAGCCCACTGTTTGGCAGCAGCAGCTTGCAGCGTACATCTAGCTTTATCACTCTTCTTCCTGGCTTGCTTGTAGAGAAGCCACTTGTCCTCCCCTCCCCCTCCAATCAGCACAGAACTTGCACATTTTCTTGCAAAAGCAAATGTAGCCAAGTTGCTTATGAGAACCAAAGCGATGCCCATGATCATCCCACTCTCGGTGATCTGATTGTCAAGACGCCATTTTGAAAAAACTCGGGTTCATGCCAAAACCACCAGCCCTACTTTCCCGTTTTCAACAAAATCTGCAGATCAAATACAAGCTATCGTAGCCTCTTAAGAGTCCTGGACTGCTCCAAAAAGATTTTTCCACAGAAGGGAATGTGTGTGAAGCACTAAACAGGAATTTCTGAAAAAGGTTTACACAGCTTCTAACTCAGATACAAGCATGCCATTAGGCGCATAAAGAGGAAGGAAGTGCAAGAGGAGCATGCACATCAGGAGTCACCACCAGGTCCAAGAGGAACCAAGAGATGGTGCCATGTTTCTTTTTCCGAACAATCAATTGAGTGAACCTAGCTTGATTGTGTCAGGTGATTTGCCCAGACACGGAGGTTTTGGCAATGGTGGTCTAGAGGGAATGTGTTATGTAACTAATATAGGTTTTCTGTTGGAGTTTTTGTTTTGTTTTGTTTTGTTTTGTTTTGGTTTGGTTTTTTTTGTGTGTGTGTTTTTTTTTTTTTTTTGTTTTGTTTTGTTTTTTGTGGTTTTTTTTTTTTTTTTTTGTATGGGAATTTCAATGCTTGTTTTTCTTTTGGCTTTTATGTTTCGTTTAAATGAGTCGATATTTTGAGCAGGAATTCTCGACATTTTTAACTAATAAGTCTTTTTTAGCTATCGAAATTTACTCCGGATATTTTTCCATATTTAACAGATGGGTAGTTTGTAAGAATGTCAATGTTTTTTCCCAGTCAATCTATATAGGTAAATTAAACAATACCCAGTTTACATATTTGGATGGAGGAGTAATGAGAGAGTAATGCATTTGCTATAGAAAATGTCTTGCTTTTCGTTTCCCATAGTCTCTTTACTTCAAATTGTATGTTTTCAACGAAATAAAATACATACATAACCCATGTCAATATAGTTGTAGTGAGAAGTTTTATTGATGCAAGGTCATATTTTGGCTATTCTATTTAAGCTGATACGAGATGAAGACAAGATAATTCTAAGAAAGGGAACAGTTTGTACTTCAAACCACAAGACGTATTTCTTTGGAACATTGTATGCTGTCCATGGTCTCTTGCTACTCCTTGGTGCATTTTTGGCATGGGAAACCAGAAATGTATGTCAACTCATATGTCTATGGTCTAATATACTCGCTTAATTTCATATTTTATATCCCACCCCCTTAATTGAAATCTGGATGCCACTTTGAGTTAGAAGCATTTCTGATTTTACAGGATGGTGAGTCGTCCGTCATCTGCTGTCTGTGAGATCCTGTGGGAACTTACCTTAGGTCTCTCTCTACTAAGTTTGTCCAACATGCCATGGTCCAATGAGTTTAAATTTTTTTAATGATTTTTACCAATTATATGGAAACCTGTTGGTAGTTTCGGACCTGTAGCCACTATCTGGGAAACCTCAACTAAGCTCCATCTTTGACCCAGAAGGTGATCTAGGCCCCTGCACCCAGTGCTGCTACTTAATTCAAATTTTGGGGGCGACTTCAGTGCCTGATACAATATTCCTTTTCTGGGACCCACCGCCGACCACAGTTGATAACTTCAAGGCATTGTATTTACATTTTTAGGTAATGCTCACACTGAAAAAGTACCATTATATATTGTACATTACATTCATTTGACAATGAACCTTCCCTTAACACTAATCACACATATATTTTGGATACTACCTCTTCAAAGTATCCAATCGGGACTAACCCACACGGACTTGGCTACCATTTTGAAAACTGTGGATTCTGCACCCAGTGGTTTTGAGTGAAGATAGTAATGGGGGCGATGGGGGGGGGGGGGGAGGCTAGAAGATATGAAACCATAAGTATTTATTTTGCAAATGTTTGAGAGCTTTCATAATGATATGAAATATGCTGGTGTATATTATCTATTTAGCCTCTTACTATGCACCAATCCTAGACAGAAAAATATTCGCAAGCCGGACTATGAGTAAACAACGATCTCAGCAAACAGTGTAAAACCATGTGCCAAGCATTTTGAGATTGAAAACGATTGTGTGAAAACTTGGGTACATTTGATTGTGTTTAGTCCATTGCGTTTATTTGTATCCATGCACATTGCAAACAGTGCTGAAAACATGTGACCGCGATTCACTTTGATATCCAACTTTTGTGCGAATGTCCCACAATGCATTGCACCATGTTCAAAATGGTGCTCACCAATACGCACATGAGTTTTATTTGCCAGGGTATCGTGTCGCATTTGGATTTGTAACTAACGATGATAACTGCTTCAGACACAACCAAGCTTGCGGATTAAAGTTAAAATAGTAAGTCATGTTTTAAAAATACTTTAACGACCGTTTGCCCTGGTATCTAAGAGAAAGGACACTTAGAACCTAGCAAAAATCACGATAACGACCATCGAACAACAGTGGCTATATAGCAAGGGTTAGGCCTTTTCAGTATGGTCTATCGGGTTCACAGAGCCACTACATTTTGTCAGGCCTTAGGTAACTTGGATATTTGTTAAAACATGTTTAAAAGTTCTTCCGCCTTTACACATTTCTTCCCTGGACGTCAGTTTATTACCGGGGCACAGCTGGAGGCACTTACTTAATTGTAAAAAAAAAAAGAGAGAGAGAAAAATAAATATGAGAGAAGTTTAAGCAAGGGGCATCCCAGGATTGCACGTAGGTGACTTTGGACTCACTACCAAAGTAGCAAGTCCTTTTATATGAACTTGTAATGTGACTTGGTAATTCCAGAACCATGTATACAAAGAGCACTGCTTCAACTCAGCATTGGACTGTCACAGTCCTCTTGTTTTTATCTCCCATACAAGTTTGCCTTCCCCATATATATTTTGCTGGTATTAGAAAGATGGAACTTTATGCTGGTCTGTTTCGTATGCGATACAGTTCAGTGGGCAATATTTAGCTACTATGTTTTGGAGGCTTTATGGTCAATATACATTAAGATAGCCGTTATAACATACATTTAGTACATTCATAGTCACGCATGAATCTGCTTCGTGATGTTTCACAGCGTTACATACATTGTGCCAAAGTAAAAAAAAAACGCTTTCGGACCAACATTTTGTTTCCAGTTTGGCTTGTGCACCATGATATGCACCGGCTGTTTAAGTTGTATGAGTGGCGAATAATGAAGCGGCGATGTAAATCACCGGTCCATGAATGATTTGATGTAATAAAATGATATATTAATTACGTAGACAGATATATGGCAAGCCAAAGCTGCAAATGTTTTACAAATTCTTTACAGCTATTTTTCCATTCTCTGCAGAGTTTTTTTCTTTTTTATTTTAATTCTCTTAATTAGTTTTTGACTCTATGCAGAGACTTTTAAATTATGTGCAGAGAGTCTTAAATTATTTTCTAGGAGTTTTGTGCATTAACTCTGTGCCAAGAATTAAAAACCTAAGGAGGGGTTTCGTGCATAAACGGCCGGTAGGGAATTAAAATCTCTTTGTAGGGAATTTTAATATTTGCAGGTTTGGTTTGCAATGGGTGATATCTCTTTCTTTGCAGGTGCACATTGCTGCCTTAAACGATTCTCAAAGCATAGGTATTTGTATCTACAATATGGTGGTACTCACGCTGGTGGGAGAGACATTGTTCCATGTTTTAGACCGCCAAGTGGATTTACGATACATTTTGGTCTCTTTGAGTCAGATAGCTACAGTCACTCTTACGCAGTGTATACTCTTTGTACCCAAGGTAATTCACTTCGTTTTATATATAGTGTAGAAATTGTTGATTTGCAGTTCGTTGTAACGTAGCCTGTACAATATCGACCGAATTAAGGGTGTTAAACAAGCCCTTTTCCATCCGAATACTTCTTGTTATCAGGAAGATTATTGGTGACATGATGTAATCATCCATCCAATGAAAATCTTCATAAACTACAACGGGACTTTTTCAAAAAGGGTAATAAACTTCGCTGATGAGGAAGATCAATTCTGAAAGGCGTACACTTGTCTGTACATGTTGTATTTGCCAATAATTTTACCCCGTTCTGCAGCGCAGACGTCTGTAAGCCCTTCTGCATATACATGTATTACAATTCGTGATTTATGTTCTGCAGTGCAGACGTCTGTAATCCCCTCTGCATATATATGTATTACAATTCGGGATTTATGTTCTGCAGTGCAGACGTCTGTACGCCCTTCTGCATATACATGTATTACAATTCGTGATTTATGTGCTATCGTGTGCTTCGTAGCGTGTATTTTGTGTGCCACAGGAATTGTTTTATTTAGAAATATATTTATATCTACATGAATATTTGTTATAGTTAAATTCAATGAACAATAAACGAACAATGGGGGGGGGGGGAGCGTTGCCACTAAATGGTGTCTGCAATATTAATGTTTATGATATTTTAATGTGCTTGAAATAAATTCTTGATAAACATATTTGTGTATTTCACCCACCCCATTTCCAACTAAACTATGCAGCCGCACATCTTTTGTGAATCAAAATTATACCTGGAACAATTAGATTTTAAATGTAATTTCTTGGACATCAAATCGTTCAGATGCAAAACGTCAGAAAGTATTTAAACATCACTGTATGCATAAAATTCGTATGCATGCGGAATGTAAACCGTGTGGTGACTTAATTGTTAAGAAATCCTGTACAAAAAAAAAAAGCAAGATGAATTTCCTAAATTCTGAAGATCTCTAGGAGGGAAGGTTGGGGTAAAATAAAGAGGTTTCTTGTTCATTTTAATTACCATTTGGGAAACAGGATGTTTCACCTCAGGCATGCAAACCACACTGACAAGGACATTTTACAGTGCTTTGATTTTGTGAATCAGGTCAGACACAGTTTAAGGTATTGGGCACAAAATTCAGTGGATCTGTGTAATCTATTACCTTGCATAATTCTTTCGAAACAAAAAAAGAAAGCACTTATTTTTGACAAAAACTGCATATTTCAATGAAGATAATTAGGTTTCGGGAAGCTAAAGTGGGAAATGATGGAGAGATGGACGACAACATGACGAACTCTTCTCGCCATAGAGGAGGTACTATACATGGTAGAGACCATTCAACGTCATATGCCGATGACCGGATGCAGTTTTGTGATACCCAAACAGTTGACACCGTTAGTTTGAAACAGGAATTAAGCAAGACTCTGGCATTACTAGAGAAGGTAAGGCTTTAATTTATAATGTTGTGAAAAAAAACTTTGCCTTCGACTGTTGGGTATGAATGGAAGAAACGATGCTTATTTGTACCCAAACAGCATAGGCCTAATTTACGATAATCAACTAATGGTATATCTCCGTTTCCAGCTAGCAATAAAAGTTGACCCAATACTGGGCCATTCTTGTCAACGTTGGGCCAATGTTGGCCCAACCTTTATTGCTGGCTGAGAATTTATCCTGCTTTGTCACATTATGCGCTTGAACAAGGTTTTGTTTAACATTAGAAATAGATAAACTTGACTTTCTCATTCAACGTCACGGAGCTGTTCAATGCAAAACGATTTCTCTTCGCAATAACTTGAGATGAATTTGACCAAAGCTAGAGGAGATTATGCATCTTAGTAAAATGTCACTTCAGATTGCCTAATTGGTGATCTTTCAAGGTGCCAGAGCTGTGCAACGAAAATCTGGTTTCCTCATGCGAGAACAGGAAAAATATTTCACGAAATCAGACAAAACTCTTTCCAAGGCCGCCGGACCATTTAGAAGTAAATGTATTTGTATGTGAAAAATCAATAACGATTCGATAAAAGTTGAGCAAACCGGATTGTGCATCTTCGTAGGACCGTATTTTGAAATACAAATGCATGAAGTTAACCTCATTTTTCAGGCCAAAAAGCTTTACAAAGGAACATACTTCCTTATCATAACTGGGGAAAGGTGTGATAAAAGATGACTGAACTTTGTTTGATTATACATCTGAGCCAGATGTCCAAGCATGGAGCATGCAAAAAGGATCAAAAGCCCTTTTCATATTGTGGGCAAAAGGAGAGACTTGATTTTGCACTGCTATATCACACTACTCTGATATCTACATGTCTGCATCAAAACAATTTTATAGACAAATGACAGTAGCACCAAACCATGTTGCAAGCAGAGCGAGGTAGGACATAGCATACGAGAACCCAACTGCTGGCAATGAAAATGAATAGACATTCTTCACCTTTTTCAAAGTCTTCACCTGTTTTAGCAGATTAGGAGATAAAGACTAAAGCTGCTTGTTTATAATGGCATAATACTAAGTTTTATATCAGACATGATTTGAGGCTAGGTAATTACACACAGATTTCATAAAACACTTTTCAAATGCAAGCAAAGTGTCCATGTACCACCCCATTCTCTCTGTGCTGGGTCAGGATTTATCCGACAGTTTGTGGTAGCAGCAGTTCAGGAAAACCGACAGGGGCTCTGTTGTATCAGGTGATGATGACCTAAGTGTATATATATATATATATATATATATATATATATATATATATATATATATATATATATATATATATATATATATATATGGAACGCCATTTTTGTTGTGTTCAGTATGTTGACATATGAAATCAATCTCATCATAATAAGTGCAGGAATGATATGTTGAAAATAATTGATCATATGTTTATATATTCATAACAGATGAACTAAAACTTAATTATTCTTGGAAAGGTTGGATGTAAGAAAAAAAGAAGATTTAGAATCAGTTTCAGGTGAGCGCCAAGTTACCATGGGCTATATTGATACGCTGAACAGCACAATTTAAAACATGTCTGCAATATAATCCTGGGCTGTAGAAACAATTACAATCATAAAATGTCTATTTTCAGAAAGACAAAATCATTGAACATTTACAGTCCCAACTACCCAGGACGAGATCATCTGGTGCCGGTTTTGAAAAGATGGAGACAACAGGAGGTGACGCAACGAAGGAATCCACTGTTTCAAATAATACATGATTTTAAATTGCTTTTTTTTATGACATGCTAATCATTTGGTTCAATACATACAAGAATATTACGTAATTTGCTTTTTTTCATGGCATGAGGATATGCTATCATAGAAGTACCATTTTGCACCGGTGTGTAGAAATACGTATTTGAGCAGTTGTCTGATTCATACTACATCAAACCAAACCAAATAGAACCTGTCTTAAATGTATCGTTATTTGAAGAAAATGTCTGAATATGTTCAGCAGTCAACCACTTTCAAATGGAACAAAATATAAGATAAGGGACAGACACTAAGTCCATCTCTAAAAGGGTCTCAATGACAGAGCCTATGATTATCATTTTTCTCCATTTGTACAGAATACATTTCTATGAATAAATATTAAAAATCTCCTTTTCGACTCAATATATTTTAACGGGACTATTACTAATCGTTTGTGCATGTCTGTGTGTGTTAGTTTTAATGAGCCTGAACACTGAATGGGAACAGTAAGGAATATATCATACAAGAGCGCCACTCCATTGGTTTAGCAATGAAAAGGGAGTACATATATAAGATCCTAACAATGAGAAGCCTTTTAATGTAGAGTTTAGTACTAAGCCCTTCCAATTTTACTTCACGCACCCCCAATACCAATCAGTGTCTTCAGTCTATAAAACAAATGCATGTGACCGGAAAGAAAAGCGCTTTAGATAGTCAAGGTTCGACATCAACATGTAATATGAAAACCGCAAGTATACCCACCATGGATATTATGCAGATTTTTTACATTGGTTAATGCTGTGGCCCATGTTTATAAGGTTTATTTCTTCTGGATCCTGACACAGTGTTCCAGAAACACCGTGCAGATGGCTGATCCCTGTAAGCTTTACATAGCACTATCCGCATGCTCGGTGCTGTTCACAGTGACTCAATCGTTCAGAGTGTCATTAATATTTGGCATGAATCCGAATTTCTTTGAGGTTTCTCCAGCAAATTGTTCCGTGAAAACTGGCATACTGCCATTATCATGACACGGCACTTTGGAGAGTGAAGGTCATAGGCATAATGTACAGCAAGTAAAGCTACCATCACATGTTATGCTACATCCTTGTTATGTGATGCGAATATAGTAACCAACGATATGCATTCATTCTGGATCATCCTGACCCTTATTCAGAAACCCCATGATCAAGGTTTGTGGGGAGTAAATCCCGTCACCTTATCCTCCTGCACAGTCTGTAATTAACAATGAATTGTTGTACTGAGCATATATTGTTGTGATTAACTTACATTTTGTTGGACTCTGTTTGTTTGGGGGCTGTAGGAGTATGCAGTTGATAAGTTCAACCATATTTGACCTGGATCACCGGAACAGTACATAAGATGTGCTAATTGAATTGTTCTCCAAAAAAAGGTACACATTACAATATATACAGTACACACAGGACATACAAAATATACATAAATGGTGGAGACAGGTAATAATGTATAAATCTCGTTTCATTGTAATTTTTCACCAGCATAATTATATTTTCATATCTAGTATCTGGATGATCAGTTAATCCACATAATAAAATATCTGCTAAGCGTCAAGGAGCTAGATGTATCAAAAAGTAAAGGGGGGAGTCCTGGTGCTATTAGATCTCTTATGCCAGTAAGCAAAGTATGCCAGTGGGTTTGAATAGGGGACCGTATAGTAAGAGATTGGGAGAGATGAACTCTTCCAAATCATTAAATTTGTAAGGGGATATACCTTCGTTTATCTGGAATAAGTATTGATTTACAGGGGTATAGCCCATATACAACAATCTAACATATGTTAGCAAACACTCGAAGCCCAGAAAATGTCTTAATGGAAAGTTTGAGTGCCAATAAGGTCTAACTTCCTCTTACCCAATTCTGGTAAGACACAGTAAGATTCTTTTCCCATGCTGCAACGAAAAAGTGGTAAGAGGGAGTAAGATGTACTTAAGACCGGGCCAGAGGTAATTAAATTTGTTAAGAGGTAGTAAGACATGTTTGTTATGTAACAGGGTGGTAAAGTTGCATTTTTTGAATCATAATATTTTTTTTTTTTTTTTTTTGCTTTCCGTGCTTTGCTTCTTTTTTTTTGGGGGGGGGGGTCATTCTTTGTTTACTCTTTTCATTATTATGTTTGTTGATTTTCAATTAAAATTGTTTCTTTACGGCAGTCTTCCAGTCCGGCCAACATACAAATAATGTTGCTTCAGTGAAAGGGACGCTATTAAATGTGGAGCTGAAATAGCTATAAACATGCTGAATTGTTCCAATAATGGATAAATTAAGTTTAAAAAGGTCCAGTATTGCTGACCCAAGTTTCCACATAAAATTTAAAGGTCCAATATCAAAGAACCAAGTTTTGACATAACAATATTGAATTTAAAACAGCTCTTTTTCTTTCCTTCAATAAGAGAAAGGTACTCATTCAGTTCTGTCTCATAGAGTATTTCTGAAACTGGGTTTGATGTATTAACAAAACGGCAATAAATGACATAAAGGTCCAAGAAAAGCAGTCGAAAACGAGTTAAAAAGGTCCAACATTTTTCTTTTATTGGTGGGATATTTTACCACCAATAGTATGCTTTCCAATAGGAAGAGTGTTACGCGACCATGGACCTTAAACCGGTACTGACATATTGAAAAAAATGTGAAAATTTTTTGTTCTTGCTATAATCTATCAGAATAAGTGGAGTACTCTTGGTTGAATGAATTATTGTGTGAACCGTATGCAGAGAATAATTATCATTGTAAACATGTATAAAAGAGATACCTTCGTTCTTCCTTTTTGTTGTTGTTTTTTCAATTTTTTTTTTGGGGGGGCGGGGTTATTATTGGGCCTTTTGGCGCTAATAGAGTTGTCGATCCACACTCCCGACACCGTCGTGCTATGGGCCTGAGATCAATCACATTTTCCTGGAAGTGTGGTTCAGATTTTCTTTTGGCGTGTATGCAAACACACGGGAAGATACGAAGAGAAGAATCCAACCAATTCAATGTCATATACTTTTACACAATGTGGTAATAGATTAATGACAAGCGATTAAGTAAAAATTCGCTCAAGAAATACCTGCATGAGTCATGAATCACCCCTCTGATAGCAGATAAAAAAAGTCTGCTTGCGCAAACAGCTTGTACCATTTTTACCCTAAAGTTTTTTTCCAGGACTGCACCCTCTTTTTGTGATCTCGTATAGATCACATCTTTTTCTATGACTTGAGCAAGTATTAAATAGATTTAAAAATGGGACAACTCTTAATTTTTTCCTTTTTTATGTATGTTTTGTGACCACGACCGGCTGAGTATATGACGCCATTTTTTTCATTAAGGATACACCCAAAACCCATTCAACTGGTTTTACATATGGAACAATTTGATTTTTCTCATACAATCCAGTATCTCTTGCAAGAAATGTCTAAATCACCTGAAAGATTTTCTATTGGTATCCCAAGTAAAAAGTATTCATGCCCTTGTCAACCAGGCACTATTGTACTTAATTCCAAGAAAAAAGTATCCATGCCCTTGTCAACCAGGCACTGTTGTACTTTATTCCAAGAAAAAGTATCCATGGTCTTGTCAACCTGGCACTGTCGGACTTTATTCCAAGAAAAAAAATGGTATTTATGGCCTTGTCAACCTTGCACTATTTGGCTTTATTCCAAGAAAAATGTATCAATTGCCTTGTCAACCTAGCACCTGACACTAACGTACTTATTCCAAGAAAAGGATATCCATGGCCTTTACCTTATCTCATACATGCCTATGATGTATTTTGCAAAACATCAAACGAAAATGGTCAAAGACAGAGCAGATGTTCCCTCATCTGACCCCGGCGTGCAAGATTTAGGATCCCACTTCATCTTCACAAAGTGAATTCTTTGTGCTGCACCTGCAATAAGACTTGATGTATGCTCCCTTGATTGTACAGTACCGGTAACATGGTTTTATATAAATATTGTATATATGTATATAATTGGCATATAAATGTATATAATTATGCTCTTCTGTTATTTTATCTGGACGCAATACACGTAGACCTCACCCAATTGGTGCCCGAAGTATAATGGGTCAAATTGTTAATAAAATTTTGTCATTACTTTTATAAATTAAAACAAACGAATTGATCTGATTACCAGCATGACTGTTGACTCAAGGGGAACATCACCACGCTTCAAAGATGCCATCAATAGTTTAGTTTAAACATATATATTTCAACTGGATCGCCCCATGGTACATCGAAATGTCGCTTATCGGTGGGTTCTCCAGAACATGGAGTGACACCCAATATGTATATTACAAATACACAGGATAAAACAAACCTATCAACAAGCTGTATACATGATTCAGATATGTACTCCATGTAAAATAATCAAAACAGGTTGAAGTCATCAAAAGTACAAAACAAGGCAAGATGGTTCACTACCAGGAGATGCATACATTTCCGTCCCTGTTCACAATAATATGGTCTAGCGGTGGGAAAATTCATAAAGGACACTTAAGAATACGTTTCTGTAGGTCAACGACTAACTAATTACAACTGACTGCTTCTGTATAACAGAACTATAATATGAAGCGTCTTGTGTCTGTGATGTATTCACGGAAGGCATCACAAATTTGTATGTTGAAGGGAATGTATAAATCATCGCTACCAAAAGAAGAATATTGGCTAGTATGTTACTTGCTATGTGTATTATCAGATTCAGATGGACTCCAGGAGCTATAATAGGGATGATGGAGTTGAGATGATTAATTCTCAGTTCAATACTTTGGATAAAAGAACTGAAAGCGTTGCAGATCTTCAGTGGGGAAGGTACAAGAACATGTAGGTTGTGGGATGCTGTTGACTTTCAAGATATCAAAGTTAAGCTAGTGTGCAAAGATTTCGAGCATTGAGAGTTAAAGCCATACAAGTTAAGTCTCCAGAATGCTAGACGTAGCTGGGTATGACAAATGTTGGCAGCCCTATAGCTGAGGGTATAGTAAAGAGGATCATTGTCCACTGCCAGTAGAGTTGCTTTCAATTTTGGTTTGGATATTTGCAGGGAAATTGAGACACTTATATCGGAAAGAAGATTGTTCCATAGCTTAGTAGTGCCAGGAAGACAGGATTTGTCTAACCGATTAGTTTTTCAATTAATGGGATGTTAGGAGCTCGTGTGGCGAAGGTTTTGGGCATTGAGAGATGGAGGAATTAGTTGAGAGCGATAGAAAGGTGTAAAGGTGAAAAGAATGAGTGCTATAAAGTACTTCCTTCTGCTGGCCAACCAAGTTCCCCGAAGAGATTGGCATGTAAGTATGTGCCTTAGTGCACTTGTGCATATTTTGGCAGCTTCAAACTGTATGACTTCAATAAGGTCAGACAGGCATTGAGCACAGTTGTCAAAGAACACACAACCATATTTAAGAATTGGTACAATCATAGTTAAATATGGTTTAATTAGAGCTTTGCGGGAAAGTTTATAGTTGAATCTACCCAGAAGGGCAATTTGCTGGCTATAATGGATGTAGAGTGTGTTTATAATGTTCCAGATTCATAATATCACAAAAACGATATAGGCCTACTTTCTCCTTTTGCTGTAAACTGACTGACTAATCAGGAGAACCACAATCAATAGGATTACTGGGTCTTTTTCATTTTTGGCAGAAGTGATAAAATTTGGGTTTTATGTGTTTAGGCCTATACATTTTGGAAACACTATAGTTTGTAGTTAATGAAGAATATTTTAAAAGTTGAGAGGACAGGTTTAAAATTACCAGTTGCCTTTTATGGGTGACTGCCTGTGTCAAGCCAGGAGTGAAATTTGTTTCTTCACATTTGTATTGGAAAATAAATATTGATGCTTTGGTAACTCTGGAATCTGTTTGCTCTCATTGTTGGGTTTGAAATTTATGAATATGGGTAATGTTTTTTCTAAACTGTTTGGTGGTAATGCCAGTAATGTGAGCAGGCCAGGATTTTTTTTTTTTTACAGAGAGTAATGCCAAGATGAGTGTGTGAATCTGCCAGAGGTATTTCCAAGTCTTGGAGACGAACGGGTAGATGTTCAACAAGTTTGACTGGATATATGACAAAAAGAGACTTTAAAACCTTAAAGATAATATGCCATAACTTTCCCCGTTATTATGCTGGTGGCATTCCTTTAAAGTAGCGACAAGAAAATTGCAATATATATGTATATATATATATATATATATATATATATATATATATATATATATATATATATATATATATATATGTATATATATATATATATATATCCCTTTGGGACCCACATATTACTGCTGCATAGCTAAACTAACGATGTATACAAGTACTTCAGTCCATGTGAGCAATGCATTTTGCGATCCACGACCCCTAAGATGTTCTCACCAGGGAAAACGAAAAACCATGCTTATTAATTAGCATAAGTAAACCTCAGGGAATGTAGCAGTGATCGTATCTATTCCCAGGTTGGCCTTTGAAGTACTCATAGTAAGAATGGTAGAATTATTAAAGAAGTGTAACCAACAGGTGCATAATGGAGATATTAATGTTCTGATGATCAGAAGATTCAATGGGGTTATTAACAATTTCAAGTATACTGGTGTCATCAGAAAAAAGTCTGACATCACAGGTAATATTGTCAACTACACCATTAACATGGACCAGAAACCGAAGTGGGCCCGAAATAGAACCCTGGGGCACACCAGCTTCGATAGGTAGCCATGATGAAGATTGGCAATAAAGGATCACTCATTGGAAATGGTTTGAAGGATAACTATCAGTCCATATGCATGCTACAAGATTATCACAGATTCCAAATTGTCGAAGTTTAAAAAAGAGGCCAGAATGCAAAACCTTATCAAACGCCTTGGACACATCTGGAAATACCATTCGGGCTTCTTTGGACTGTTCTGGGCCGTTGTATATATTGTGAACGATGTACACAAGCTAACTGTGGAGTCATTGGCCTTGAAGCCAGAATTTTTGGAAGTGAGCAACTTATTTTGTGGCAAGTACTCATACAGTGCATCAAAGACCAGTCATTCAAACACCTTTGAAACATTACAGAGCAAATCAAATAGGACGTTTTTAATGTTTGAAAGGCAGGACATATGTTGGATCTCTTTCAATCATTGGGAAAGTGGGAAAGAGGAAGAGAAAGTTGAAAGGTTTTGGTAAGTGGTTTACCGATCGAGTCTGCTGTGTATGATATTCCCGTTATTGTCTGATCCAGATACAGAGGATAGCCTCTGTGAAGATAGAACTTTCTTAACGCTATCTTTGGTAATGGTAATTTTCTGCAAATGTGCCTCATTTCGGAACGTGAAATTGGGCAGAGGTGGGGCATCGACATCAGGATGTGTTTTACACTGGCTGGCAAAGTATGAGTTAAAAAAAATCACATTTTGCAGTGATACATGATATAATCTTGTTATCTTCTATGATTGGGTGTATATCTTGGTAAATTTTGCATCCCAGAACAGACTTTGACAAGCTCCACAATTGCTTAGGATTAATGTCTTTTTCATCACGTTGTAAATTAGAAATGTAAGAGGAGGCAGATTTCCTGATTAAGTTAAGAACCTTATTGCGACATTTTTGTAGAGCTGGTATTACCTGTCAATCTTGATGTAAAGGTCGTAATTATGGGGGTGGGGTTTATTAGATTCTCTGTTGAAGCACTTCTATGCAAGATTTTGATAGCGAAAATGTTTTTAATGTCTGCAGTTTTCCAAGGTTTGTCCTTAGAACGAATGGTAACTTCCTTAAAGGGAATAAAGTCCTCTGTAGTAAAGAGAAAAAGACCAGACCAGTATGATACGGCATCATCAACAGAATCGAAGACATCATGAGCAACGTTCCAAGGGGCTGTAGAAAGGGCAGCATTGAGGTCACAAAAATTAACTTTATTGAAGTCCCATAGTGATCTTGTGAAAGGCTTGTCCTTGTGAAGGGAAAGGGAGACATAACAAAGGGTTACACAGTTGTCAGAATTTGAGATTGGGGTAAGGGGTCCAGAGTCCAGATCATGACCTGGAGATTCAGTAATGACCTATAAAAGAAGATTTGCTACACAGCAAATCTGTCTGGGTGCCTTCAAAATGAGACCAGTTTGAAATGCTACAATTTGCCATTTTTCAACATAATCTAAATATCGTGTACTAGCCTAATTTTTATAAAGTAAAATGCTACAACTTTGGTTCTTGGTTCATTGGATGTGGCCATGTCACAAACTTATAAAATGAAGTTTGAATGAAGCTAGTATCTGTAATAGTTTTGAAGCTATTCAACCTTTTAATTTTGTGTATTTGCCTAATTTGCATAAATTGAAAGCCTACAACTTTGGTTTATGGTTCACTGGATGGGGCTTTGCCACAAACCCATATATTGTAGGAATGGCACCTCTATCTATAATAGTTTTGAAGCAATTCTAGATTTACATTCGGCATGTTTAACTAATTTGCATAAATTAAAATCCTACAACTTTTGTTCATGGTTCATTGGATGTGGCTTTGCCACAAACCTATAAACTGAAGTTGAAATGGCATGTCTATGTATAATAGTTTTGGAGATATTCAACTTTGAAACTTTTCAAAGCCTTTTATTAGCATAATTTGAAGTTCTACTTAACTGATATTATTGGCAAGTGTCACAAACCTACATATGCACACTGAAATTTTGAGTATGTGCAATATTTTGGAAAATATGGAGCTTTTAAAATTATAATTACCCCTAAATTTGCATACTTTTAAACATCATGACTATTCCAAATGAGATGCACAATTTCACTGGTTAGGTCAGTCAGCATAGCAAGTTTGGTAGTTTTCAGAAAAAATAGTGCTTGAGAAAATCTCCAGACCAACTTGGTTGTGAAGAAGAAAGGAACAAAATAAAGAAAGAAGGAGAGAAAGAAAGAAAGAAAGAAAGAAAGAAAGAAAGAAAGAAAATAAATTTCAGTGTCTACTAATATAGTGAAACCTCTCTAAAGTGGGCACCGTTGGGACCAGAGAAAAGTCACCCATGGGACAAGAGAAAAGTGCCCACTCCTGAGAGGGTCAGCCCTTCTGGGCAGTATGGATGAGTATGTGTGCATGTATATGTACATTATTCATACATGCACATATATAATTATGTCCAGTGAATACATATTATAATTCAAGGGGATGTGTATACATGCAATACAAAACTGTCTTTGTTCCTTTATCACATAAACAAATTTTAACAGAAGCTGTCAAGGTACTACATAAACATGTACCTGTGAACCAAACACAAAACTATACTGTCTCAGTATTGGTTATGGAGAACAGGCTTCATCTCACTGGTTACAAGGAAACAAAGATATGGAAATGTCCACTGAGGTGGCACAAATTCTATCCTCCCTAGGTCTGGCTGACTCAGCTGTGTATGTAGTCTATTTTTAACAGAGGGTATACTCAGGCTTGTTCTGCCTAGAAGTCTGAAGTCTGTGTTCCGTGGGGACTGATAAGCTCAGCAGATTGACATTGCCTCAGGTGAAAAAACTGGCCAGCTAGGATTCCAGTTCCATGATGCATTGACAGGTCTGTTCTGCACTAATGAAAACTATAATCTGCCTGGTACATATGGCAACATGGAGTCAATCTGTTCCTGCATGAACAGAAAGAGATACTATGTATTTTATTGAGAACCTCATTATACAGTTGTTGGGAGCTGCCCCCCCCCCCCAATTTGCTACAAGACCCAAACTTTCCAAAGCATGAACCCAGCATGCACCCAGCATGCATGGATAGAAAGCTGCCTGTGAGACAGGTTCAAGCTAATTAATTATGAATGCAAAATGGCTGCCTGCCACCATGGAGGTCAAGCAATAGGTCATACAGCAAGCGGTTCAAGGCCTGTATGTTGATTGGGGAAAAATTTGGTGAATTTAGCGTACATCAAAATTCCCCAAGTTTTGTTTGTATGCTACTGGATTTGCCAGTTGTCTCAAACCTATATGTGTAAGTTAGAACGTTGTGTCTATCTCCAATAGTTAAGAAAATATGGAGCTTTTAAAATTTTAATTGCCCCTCATTTGCATAATTTTAATCATCATGACTATTCCAAGTCAGGTGCCTAATTTCACTGGTAGGTCATTCACCATGGCAAGTTTGGTGGTTTTCGTAATTGTAGGGTCAAATCTGGCCATAAAAAGGAAGAAAGAAAGAAAGAAAAAAAGAAAGAAAGAAAGAAAGAGAGAAAGAAAGAAAGAAAGAAAGAAAGAAAGAAAGAAAGAAAGAAAGAAAGAAAGAAAGAAAGATAGAAAGACAATGTCTGGGTTCGCACCCAGACATAATAGGGTCTAATAAATTATTCCAGCACTCACTTATTCTAGTGGGTTCACCTATAAGTTGGAAGAGATTGCATTGATTCACAAGGTTGACCAGAGATAAACCCAGATTGCTGTCCTCATGTTGGAAGATTCAGTCAGAGCACCTGCATGTCATTGAAATCGCCAGTTACTATCAAGATATGAGGGTTGCATTAAATGGCTAGGAAATGGCCGATGGCCTGAGAAATGTATCACGGGTTTCTGCAGACTGGCCACGCAGACAATAGTAGTTACCAAATAATACCTTCCCCCGCTGGGGTCGACATGTCAACCCAGATGCATTCGCCATCTAGGCTTTCAAGATCTGGGCTCAATGAACTTTTCTATTGTATAAGACCATACCTTAACTTACATGAAGGACTTCCAACTGAGGTTTTCTATTGTTTCAGACCATACCTTAACTTCCACCAAGGTGGACCTCCTACACAAACTGATGAGTTACTGTTTTAGAAGCACTACTTTTGAAGACCAGAAATGATGGACTGAAATTTTGCAATGTTCCTTACGCTTTTATCCAAAAAATTGAACTTTATGAAGGCAAGAAGGGGATTCAAACTGCGGCAGTTTTTTCCTGAACTGTCTGCCTGTCATGCGATCTCCTAGACACTAGTCTAACACGGCTGACAGGTAGATCTGAGGGTTCTGCTTGTGTTCAACATGTTGAATGCATCACAAATTGCTGGTGGATGGATTCAGTGCTGCTTGTAAACAGGACGATATTACACATTGCCACATGCGAGTGAATTGGCAATCAAAAATAGTTTTATGTGGCACCTTTGTAAATTTCCTTCAAAATGTTTGTATGCACAATGGAAATACGATAATAAGTCGGATGTTAAGTTAGATCAAACAATAGAACTGTTCAATAAGATAGGTAAGGAAGTTGGTGCAGGTCAATAGGTGTTTTGCTGAACCTGCTCGATGAATCAAAGAACACGCTCGGCTGCGCCTCGCGGGTCTTTTGATTTATTTCGCAGGTCCAGCAAAATGCATATGGACCTGCACCGCGTTCCTTACCTAACACGTCTTGCGCATGGTAGAGAAGAGTGAATGAACGTTAGAACCGCACCACCTCTTCCCGTTGTGCGGTGTGTACGAAAAGGAGGTTGGAAATCATCAATAGGAAGGAGCTGATCGAGGTAATGTTCATCGAGCCAATTTTCAGACGCAGCAGTAATGTTAAAGCTACCTGATTGGACCAAGAAATGAATTTCCTCAAGTTTAATGATACGTCATATGCTGCGAACATTTGAGTGAAAGAACTTCAGTGGGTTGTTTGAGTTACGAGTGGGACCAGGGTTCCCCAGTGAACGTCCATTGATCATTGATGACAGGATTGTCAAGAAGGAAGTGTGGAGGAACAAAATAATCTTTTTTTGACAGGGGAAAAACACTGAGAAACGTTTTTACGTGTTGGAAAGCCAGTGAGGAGTAGGAGCATATTATTTGATTTTCGACTAGTGGACGTGGATGGAAGTGTCCCATGATTGGAATACATTTGTTAGAGAAGAGACCAATGATCATTCGGTATAAAAACTGATGCCCTTTGGTTATAAGGAAAAGTAAAAACGGCAAAAAGTCTTGTCAGAGAGTGATAATTTACACATTCATACCAACAGAGTCAAGGGATAGTATAAAGAAGCACACAACACCATAAAATTGTTTCCAATGTGTTACTTGTTTGTATTTATGTCTTTTTGTCCAGAACCACTTCCAGTTAGTCATAACCCTATTCCGCAGTCCGAACTCTTTACTCTTCAGGAGCTAACCTGTTACTGTCTAACCTATATACATATGGAAGTACTGTTGTCCATATTGCACACGTTCCTATGTAGAATTTTGACTTACGTTGTATTAGCCCAAATAAATTAGAGGGTTTTCAGCAGGTAACTACTCAGAACATGTTACAGAGCCTATACCCGTACGTCTCTCTGAGTAGCGGCTCGTTGCCTAAGCCAAATATTCAGCAAAGACAACCCACATAATATGAATAAACATGAACGTGGCAAATGATGAAATAGCTAAATGCGTGAAGTTTTGATTATAAATGCAGAGCTTCATTATGAAAGAAGAATAACTGTCAAACAAAACATAATTACCAAATTTTTATAGTTTAGGTTCAGATAAGAACAATTTGACTTACCCTGAACCAGTTTGTACCCTTTCTAGCTGGATAACTTATCCTAGTTAAACACCTGCCAGTGTATAACCAAGCAGGGTAGAGAGAGAGGAGGGAAGTCTCTGGGCTTCAAACAACTTTGTTTGGAATAAAAAGTGTCGTAATCCAATTAATTGGTGTTTTTTGCTTTGACCTTACTTGATGGGTCGAGTTAATTACCGAGATCGCTATCAGCGCCCGGCCGATCCTCTTTGCAATACACAAGTGCGTGCATGGCCCACAATGCGGTCAACACTTAGCAACACCGCTGGAAACATGCTTTCCGGAAGCAAAAACATTTGTACGTGCGCGACCGGTTTTATTCGAATTCAACGAAAGATAGTTGTGCGTGGTGGAAAATTTGAAATTGCTGACAAATTTACGAACAATTTGATACCAAGCACGGTGAGCCGCGCTTTCCCTGTTGCAATATAATAACATGAAAACTATATTTGTTTTGTAGATTTGTTTTCAGAAGTTCATTTGAAATGTAAGTGTATAAAACTAAGCGCCCAACGGACCTCTTAACGGTAACCACTGCTCGATAGCAAAGATTATTACAAATCAATATATGCCGTTTGTATTTTGGAGTCCGTGTAGCGCATTTTGAAGAAATGAGATTTTCACTCGGTGTTTTGTGATAGTTGACCACTTCGACCGGAAATGTAGGGAAGTGGCATTTTATCGCTCACGTACAAGGAACTTTTTGGTACCTATAATCAATCCTTTTGCTATTTAATCAGTCCAAATTTAATCCAGTATCCATGTATCATCTCGGATAGAATTATTTATTCATTAGTAGACCAGGTTCTGGGGTGGGAACTGGGACGAAACGTGAAAATTAAATATTACTTCCTGTGAACTAGCAGCAAACACACAACGTTCCACCGTCAAAAAAAACTTTTTTCTGTCTCTCTATTTGACTGTGTACTCGGTGAAAATAAAGGCAACTAAGCCCAATAATATTCTTGTTCTGAAAATCATCTATTTTTTTCTATACACATTTATTTCGTTGCTCCAATATTAGGCCTAATGAATAATGTGTTATGTCGGCATCTAGCGATCACCCGCCCGAGGCGATAACAAAGAAAACAGCACAGCTCATGATCTACGTGTTACGGTGCGGTGACGAATCTCCGTATTTTCCTTGCTTTCCGTCACAAATTTTCATTCCTGTCTTACTCTGTGTCCCAATTCCATCAAGTATTATTGTGAAGCAACAGCGTAAAAAAATACGTCCAAGGTCTAATAATTTATACGTGCACGGGTCGTGTTCATAGTCTGAATTTGGCGACATGTTGGGAGCACATGGAATGAGACGCATTTGATTGGATGGTTACGTGTCACCTGATTAAATTAACCAATGACTGGCCTTGAAACTTCCATCGATTTAAAAAAGTGACGTATTTTACGCCTTCTTCGGAGGGATATCCTAGGAATTCTTTATTTTTAACCAATTAGAGATCTTGTTACACAAAGAGATAACATCCTGAGCTTTCCAGCAGTGTAAAACATCATGGCAATCAAAGCGAAACATGGAAGCCGCAAACGGGCAAAGTTACCCAGGGTTTTGCACGAATTTCGGACTTTATCATTCAAACTGCGACATAAACGAATGGGAGTTACATTTTTATCCGTCTGCCAGGGATATACTCATTTTAAGCGAAAATTGGAAATAGCCAGTCGGAAGTATTGAAGTGTGTCTGCAATAAAATCTACACGCTCGCAGGTAAATAAGCAATAGGGGCGAACGGTGAGCTGATGAATATGTTCGAGCTCATTCGCTTGCCCGTGCTAAGGGTTCAGCTCTGCTGGCAGCGGGACGCGTGTATTCGAGTGGAACTGGAACAGGCCTACACAACTCGCTTGCCTTATCAATCACATTATCAGTTAATCCAATTGTGCAAATAGGATCGGCCGGCAGCCTGAATGCCTAGACTTTCTTTCTTTCTTTTTTTCTTTCTCTCTCTCTCTCTCTCTCTCTCTCTCTCTCTCTCTCTCTCTCCCCCTCCTTGGTATAACTAAAGTAGAAACAAACTGGGACCTTGTTTTCAGTCCCAGTGATTGTAAAAAAATATGAAAAATAAAAAAAAAACAAAAAAAAAACAAGAGGGTTGTATGAACAGCCCATGCTCAGCTGATCTTGACATTCATCACACTTGCAGCTCTATGAACTTGGGAAAGGATCAAGGTCACCCATGTTCTGAGTAAGTCTTGCCTTTATGCAAGAACACTAACATGTGCAACATCAAGGTTCAAGTAGTTCTCAAATTATAATGAAGAGTACAATTCATGTATGTTGCACTGTGACCCCAGAAACGAGGTCAAGGTCATTCATGTACTGTCTAAGCATGACCTTCATACAGAAACATTAAAATGTGCAGCATCACAGTACTAACTCAAAACAGATCTCAAGTTATCAAGTAAACAGTAAATTTCCGTATCAGTTATCCTGTGAATTAGCATTAGAATGCCCATTGACTTACATAGTAATCAATAGGAAAGCTGCACAGACCCATAAGTACCCAAATTGAAAATCCTTAAAAATCAGGAATCCAAAGCAGTGCCACCTAGTAAACAACTTTGTTTGACCCTTCCACAAGAACATATCCATCACATTTCAGCTTAATCTGAGTGACGGTTCTGAGAACAAGTGAAAAATAGCAAAACCATACAAAAAATTCATAAAATAATTAGAAAAAAATGCAGCGGCACCTGGTGAACAAATTGGGAACTAGGTGTCCCTGGGAGTGCCTACTTACGATATCAAAGCAATTGGGTGAGCGGTTTCAGAGGATAAGAGTTTTTAAGGTTTGCCCCCAAAAAGGAACAAAAAACTTCATAAAAAATCCAAAAATCAACCGAGCGTGACTATTTGGACAAACTTTGTGAAAATCCACCCAAGGCACATCCCTACCAAGTTTGAAGTAAATCTGGCCCACATTATTTAAGTTATAACCAAAACAAGAGATTCCCATGTTAAACTTTCCTATTAAAACTTGTGTTAAGATTCTTGAAAAAGAAATCATAAAAAAATCCAAAAATCACTGGAGCATGACCATTTGTACAACCTGGTAGAAACCCACCCAAGGTACATTGCCACCAAGTTTGAAGTTAATCTGTATGACGGTTTTAGAGAAGAAGTCGAAAATGTGAATTAGCATTAGAATGCTCATTGACTTCTATAGTAATCAATAGGAAAGCTGCATTGACCGATAAGTACCCGAATTGAAAAAAAATCGTTAAAAATCGAGAATCCGCAGTATTCCCACATAGTGAACAACTTTGTTTGACCCTTCTACAAGGAACATAGCCACCATGTTTCAGCTTAATCTGAATAACGGTTCTGGAGAAGAAGTCGAAAATAGCTATGACACACAAAAATTCATTTAAAAAAAAAGAAAAAAATTGCAGCGCCACCTGGTGAACAAATTAAGAACTAGGAGTAGCAGGGAGTGTTCCTGTGTGATATCAAAACAATTGGGTAAGCGTTTTCGGGGAAAAAGATTTTTTAAGATTTGTCCAAGAAAAGAACAAAAAAAATCATTAAAAATAAAAAAATCACTGGACCGTGACCATTTGAACAAACCTGGCAGAAACCCACCCAAGGTACATTGCCACCAAGTTTGAAGTTAATCTGGATGACGGTTTTGAAGAAGTCGAAAATGTGAATTAGCATTAGAATGCTCATTCACTTCCATAGTAATCAATAGGAAAGCTGCATTGACTGATAAGTACCCGAATTGAAAAAAATCATTAAAAATCAGGAATCCGCAGCATTCCCACATAGTGAACAACTTTGTTTGACCCTTCTACAAGGAACATATCCACCATGTTTCAGCCTAATCTGAGTGACGGTTCTGGAGAAGAAGTCGAAAATAGCTATAACACACAAAAATTCATGAAAAAATAGAAAAAAAATTACAGCGCCACCTGGTGAAAAATTAAGAACTAAGAGTCCCAGGAAGTGTTCCTGTGTGATATCAAAGGAATTGGGTGAGCGGTTTCGGAGAAGAAGATTTTTTAAGATTTTCCCAAAACGGAACAAAAAAATTCATTAAAAATCCAAAAATCACTGGACCATGACCATTTGAACAAACTTGGTAGACACCCACCCAAGGCACATCCCCACCAAGTTTGAAGTGGATCTGACTTACGGTTTTGGAGAAGAAGTCGAAAATGTGAATTGTTGACGGAGCATGGACGGACGGAGGACCATAAGAAAAGCTCAGCTGACTGACAAGTCAGCTGAGCTAAAAACAGTTGCAGCTAGACCACCTGTATAAACCAAGGGGAATCCTAACAAGTACTGCAACAATGGACATTCTGCACCAGAAATGTAAAACAAACTTTATGATGACACCTACTCCTCACTTTGAAAGTCTCAAAACAATGACGCTCTATTTCACTGCCATCCCTCAGTCAATGTTTCAACCTAATGGGTCAGGTTTGTGACATTTGAGAAAATACTGTCAATTTTGAGATTTTTTTTTAATATTGAGTAAACGTGCATTTGGCCATGTCAGAAAAGAAAGTCATTAGCATTTATGTCAAAAACATATCATCAAAAGAATTTTTCTCAAGACGATTTTAAGTACAATTGGGCAAACATGTAACTGTCGTAGGCCGTTGCTTGCTACCGATAGCCGGGGGGGGGGGGGGGGGGTTAAATGTCTGAAAGTGAATATTAAAACAGAATAATGCCAAAAGATAAAATTAAGTAGCAAAACAGGCAAGTCTAAAAACTGTAAAATCATTGTAGGCAAACTATCTAATAATCTTTGGATATTAACACCAAAATTTGTAGGGCAATTCAGAAAAGACTGAAATGAAGTCATTAGTATTTAAGTCAAGAGAATGCAATCAAAATATAACATTTCTTAACGCGATATCAAGTACAAATAGGTAAGCTTGTAACTGTCGTAGGCTGCTGCTTGCCACCGATAGCCCATGGGGTTTAACCTAGCAGTAAACTTTGGATGGACTGGCAAAAGTCAGCTGTTTTATGAATGTTGTTGAGGTTAACATGGTATAGCATAACATGTAACGAAACAATTGCACAGACAACAGGAAATACAAAGAGGCAAAAATAACTGAAAATATGGTTTGCGCAATGTCGGTGAGAGAATGCGAGCTATATCTGGACGTAAATCAAAATAAGAGAACTATAATAATAGCAGAAAAGTATGACATACACAATCATTGTATTATAAGACAAAATATTAATTTGTCAGTATCCCTTAATAGGACAAAGAAAAACAAAAACAAAAACAAAATTATATTGATTGACTGCGGATCGTGGCAGGGCTATATACAAAGATGCATTGGACTTAAATTGGTGTTAATCATTCACGTAAACAGTCTAAGCATGAAAAGTAAATCTAAATTTGATTTGGTCACTTGGTAAATATATGTGTTATAAATGTGTTCAATGTCATGCTCGTCTTGTTCACGTACACTTATCGTGCATCCAATATTTATGTACAATACAAAAGATATGTCATTAAATAGTTTATCTCTGCTGTCACCTTTGATCTTTGAAGTTCGTATAAAAGCAGCATGTTATACATAATAATGTAAAGCGGCAAAGAGCTTACAAAATTATACAGGGCTATGTTTTTGGCTGATCAGTTTTTGGGCATAAACTTTCGAATCCCTCCTTGGCCCATTGTTTCACAGAATGCACGAATGTTGTCGGCCCAGTGGTCCACAATTCTTCTATTCTGACAACCTCTATTCTCATAGCCTGCATTTCAGTTCTAGAATATTGCCATGGAAATTTTAACACTATCGCACAGATGATTTCTTCCCCCGGGGTTCTACCGGCCATTCCAAAGTTAAGTGTCCGTGCGTAGAGCTGTTTATTCATTAGACAAACAGTCTGTGAAAAAAAAATATGCATGAATAGGAACATGTATAGTAATGTACGTATAATTTAATACAACATATATACTTCAGTGTATGTTCCAAGTAGTAGTTAGGTGAAGTGGGGCGATCTCCCTATACTTGACTGATGAGTTGAAGGAGACCCTTGCTTGGCCTTCGGCGACTCCGAGGTAGGTGGGAAGGTGTGGGGTGGCTCCCCCCCCCCCCGAATTTTTTTAGGTGTGGAATGGTACAATTTCCTGTATTTTAAAGCCCTAAATGCAAACTGAAAATCCCACATTCATTACCACATATTTCGCTGAAATGAATCAAATTTTATTCTATCGTCAAAAATATTATAGTAAAAAAACTTTGTGAGTTTTATGCTTTGGCGTAAAATTTCCATTCGAAGTTGGGAGCTCGGGAGGAAATACCAAATTAACTGAAAAAAAATGCACTGAAGATCCGCAACCCAATCGGGATGTTTGACAGCTCTGATTATTAGTGCATAACTCGTGAAGCATATCTTTAAGTTTAAACGATATTATTGCACATCAAAGCAAAGGTGAGAAAGTACTTGTTTCAGGATGACATTAGTTTGATAAATAACTGCTAGAGGGCAGCGGTGTTGACTATTTCCATTCGCGAACAGCACACAGCTGCCGTTGTGTCAAAAACTTGAAATCAAACGCACAGTGACTTTTCTGGAAGAGGATCGACTTCTTTTGGTTACAGAAGAATCGGCAGTCTTCTCATGGCATCTTCTTTACATTCAAATCCCCATCAAGATTTTGTAATAACTAAAATGAACATATTATTAAGTTGTTAGTTTATCCTTTAAACAACAGTAATAGTAGTAGTAGCAGCAGCAGCAGCAGCAGCAGCAGTAGTAGTAGTAGTAGTAGTAGTAGTAGTAGTAGTAGTAGTACTAATAATGTACGTACATGCAATCACCTGTTAGAATTGAAAAGTGTAAAATGTACATTGCAAATATAAGAAAATGATTTTTATCTTTCACGAATATGTTGTCATCTAAAGTTAAAACTAAGAGCTCGTTTTTCCGTATTTTACTTGAAAACCAAGAACTCCATTGATTGTATCGCCGCTCTTGCATTATCATCAGCGCATCCTTTTTTTCCCATTTCATTCCTTAGTCATAACTTATCGTGCGCGTATGGCATTAATAACCTCATCATCTGATGCTCTTGTTGTACATTGGAAATAGAGACTTCATTCAACTATTTCGTCTTTTTTTAGTCATGATGAGACACCGTGAGGTGATGTGACCGAACGGGAAGTAAACATACCAGCATCAGTGAAACCAGCAAAATTGAGACTCCATTCTACATAGCAAAACCATTTGAATTCATCCGTGTTTTAAAAAATGATTAATGCTGTTGTTGACGTCGTCGTCGTCGTCGTCATCATCATCATCATCATCATCATCATCTTTGTTATTATTACTAATATTATGTAGCTATTGTATCTTCGTGCACGGGGTAAAAGAGCTGACAATATGCCCTGGGTTCCTCCACGTAAACTAGAATAAACTTTCCAGTAATTACACCGACCAATACATTATCAATTCTGTTTCGTTGTTTCTACATTCTACAGTCCTGTAAGTTTTGTAATCGTCCTGTTTAAACTTGCTATGGGACTCACAATCAATTTCTATACATATATCTGTCCACTATCATCTATAAAATTATCCCCCTGCATTGAGAAAATTGAGAGATAAAATACAAAAAGGTGTACAAGATAGTAAATCTGCCCTTTAAAATATGTGCATTGTGTCTGTTACTCAGTGCAAAGAGCGTACAAAAGTCTTTCCTAGCCTCCTTGTTCAGTGGCATATTGGCAGGGTGATCCTGTACTCCTCATTCAGTTATTATCAAATTCTTTAACAGGTTCGGGCATGTACATGTATGTTAACCGGTACAGACCCCTCTAAGTATATGCAAAATAACGAGGGCAAAACTTTGCAATCTTTATATAATTCTGTCGGAACTTCCATACACCCTTTAATTTCCTTTTCACCTTGAGACACTGGCAGACGCACTTGATCACATGGTTCTGTCTAACCAATCAGCTACAACGACAGCTCTTATGTTAATCATATCCCTTTGGGGCTTTATAGTGGTCTGAGGTCTTTTAATTAATCACACGTTTCAGAAAGGATTATACAAGGATATTTAGACGCATTTTGTCACAGGTGAGCTGAATTTTTTATCCAGTCTGTGTTTCCATTGTTCTAAATATGTATTTCGGACATTTGGTCAAAATTAGAAGCATTAAAATGCGTGTATTTCATAAAATTATCTCCATATCAACTGCACAAGTGGGTAATGGCAGAGAACATATGCAAATCAATTAGGTCGGCCTCTGTCCATATGATCTGTTTGTAGAAACACAATTAAAATAGACAAAGGCCTCTAGAGACAAAACGAGGGGTGTTAATTCGTTCTCGAATGGCACAAAAACAGTATTTCCGTGGGAAGAAAAACTGGCAAAATTTCCGAACCAAAATTTTTTCTCGGTGTAAATTTTGCGGTGCAAGGACAGTAAACCGGACATCAGAGCATTTGTTCTATTTTCCACATAATTCAATATCCTATTTGGTTGGTTGCATTATTGATTCCCATGAGTTCTGTTGGACTATTTTAAACATCCTAATATACTCCCGTCACAAAAGTCGATAAATTCGTGATTCTTTGCTTCTATGGAGCTGCCGCCATATGTTTCACGATTCCGAAAGGCAATGAAAAAACGCGATCCTGGTAAAACAAATACAAATGGGTATATGGAATTGCAAAGACGAAGACGAGTCCCCACCCTTGTACAAGGTTTTATCATCCTTCATTGCCTGGTGCCCTAGTCTGCATGCGCGGGTCCTGTTGTGAAGAATTTGGTATCAATGATCCACTAATGTCGTATCAGAAAATCAGCTTTATTCTGAGTCATCTTTATCAGTACCAGGAAAATCATGTCATCATCTCTTTGCTTTACAACCTTTATTAAAACCACTATCTGTGAGGATATTTGAAATAATAAGGTATCATAAAGCGGAAGGATAAATCTGGCAAAGGCATTGGCAGAGTTTGTGTGTTGGTGTCATATTGCACCAGATTAGCTAATCAAGAAACTAAGGCCCTGAGGTGGAGATACGTTGTCCGGTCGAGATAGCAATTTATCATGTTTCACAGCAAGATCTGATAAAACTACACGACGTGCACCGACTTCCTCATACATACTTACTGTATCATGCTACAAGTGCTAAAATTATACACCGTATTTCTTCGGATGAAGCTACGAAACTGGATGCATCTTATATTTTGTGATCACTGAATAATTTGGATCTGTGTGTATGCTGCCATTTTTAATATACCCCGCCATTTGGTTTAAGTATTGCTGAAACATCAGCAAAATTAACATTGTATTCCTCAAAGTTCAGCGCAGTAATCTACACTATATGCTGTCTTGTAAACAATGGTATTAATGAGTTACCAGCGTAATTGCAAGCGCGTGCATGAACACGTTCGCTCCGCGCGTGACTCCACCCATTTGACCAAATAAATTTACCGGACTCGAGCTCAATGTAAAGAACCATATTGCTCATTATTGTAACGTTGGATATGTGAAGATTAAATATTAATGGTACAATCTCAATGTGAATTTTGGGGTGTCAACAGACTATATTATGATCCTTATCTAGCAAACTATAGTAATCACGAGTTTGCTGCTTGTAAATTGATAATTCTCGTTTATGATTAGTAACCCTTAGATCATTGATCGTTTTGTGTATTCTAAAACGTAGTCATTTTAACTTTCTTTATCGTAACTCTGTGGTTTACTTCCTCAAGTAAACAGTGTGATGACACAATTTATCCGCCGTGTGTTTTGCTTTTATATTTATGATCCATCACCTTTTGAAGTGGCAGGCGAAACACAAGTTTGCAACCTTGGGTCTTCAGCTAAATGCACCTGTAATAGCTCGACCAAAACTACACGCCAAGTATATTTCTAAAAAATGTTATCATGTTTGAATGAAAAAAGGAACCTATACATATAACGGAAGCCTTTTAATTTTTGCGGCTGCATATATCTATTGTCATTAAAATAGCTAGCGTACGATTCGAAGAAGCGAGGTGACTCGGTTGTGCAAGTAATAAAACAGATTTTGGCATAATTCAATTAACAGAGCAAACCGACCGAGATAATCCCGATTTGACCACAAATGAATGAAATGAACCTTTCATTCATGTTGTTCAGGTCTCAGCATGCATTGCTATTTTTACCACGAATTGAACAAAAGCAAACCAACAGCATGAAACAAGCTAACAGTTGAGCCATACTCCAGATTTGGATTGATCGATTGATCAGGGGCCTTTCAACTTTTTTTCTTTTCTGAAACGTGCATTTTGGGTAAACGTTTCAAATTATCATATGTTTTTTGTTCCTATATTGGCCATGTGCAAATTTATGCAGTCATTTTACCACTTTGTAATGGTGTCATGCATGATTAATATTTTGGTAGGTAAAGAGTCAATATGGAGCTGATAGTGTCTGGTCTACAGCCCTGCAGCGGTTAATATACGGAGTATTTCTATTCAAACATGCCGATTTAAACCTATGTCCTCAATTGGCGTCAGCTGGGTTTCATAGAAGCAGTAGAACAGGTGTTCAATTTTGTATATAATGGCGTGTTCTTGGGGGAACATTAATCATTACTTATTTATAACAATAAAATATTCTACACACTGTGTTCAGAAGCAGGCACATTTCACGTCAGAACGTGTTCATGGAAACCATTTTGGCCCAATCTTAGATCACATATGTATGGACTATATGTGTGTACGTATGCATAGAAGCGGTACCTTCTTCGTGTTTGAAGAACTCTAAAACATGAATGTTGCCTGCGTAGTGAGGTGGGAGGGGGGGGGGCGAGGGAGAAGGTCGCATCGCAGGCAAACATGAATGGTATTTGCATGCAATTTACCTGTAAGGTAGTGACAGACTTGTCTTTCTTATTGTGTGATAGACCATGCTACCTGAGCAATCATGAGCATTCGTTACAGGAGTTGGAGGTATTATATCATGCCCGGTAGTGCTTAGTGAACTTTTAAAGCAATATAGACGGCCGATCGCAGTGATAGAAAAGCATGTCTCTGTCGCTCATTCTTTCTATAATGGGAGGGGTGAGTATTTTTAAACTTATAAGAGAACATGACACATGTACATTAAAGCATTTCGAAACTGATCCACAACAAAATTGTACATTCTTGATTGCAAGGTATGGCAAAGCCAAACTGTTCCTTCCATTTTCGGTGATGTCACAAGTATGGCTTTTTGGTCTTCTTGGAAGTTTACCGTTTGTAGTACATTGTAAACACATTCAATATTTCTGGATTGTTGGATGGTTACACTTATCGGGACGCTCTGCAGACACACAGACATAAAATCGATATGCATATACACAATAACACACGCAGTTTCTTGTATTAAGATACAACGGCAAGCTAATCAAAAAATCGGTTAACGTCACATACCTGCATGTCACCACAGTTTCAATGACATAAAATTGTGAAAGAGATATGACGACTTGAGGATGGTGTGTCATTTTCATCATTTTCACGAGACAGACAACAAGCTGGGGGGGGGGGGGAGTTTGCTACACACTTTTCACAATGTAGCAATACGATTATAAGATACTAATAATCACAAACTAACTCTGGATTTGCTGCTAGAAACTAGATAAAAGACGGGAAATACATCTGTGGGGAGCCTAATGGCAAGTGTTATATTAAAGGCAAAAATAGTGCATGAATAGGTGTAATCAGGAATTTCTTTATAAAAAAAAGACAGGTCTTCTACACAAGCTTTGGGAATTTTACGTAAGGCAGTAAGTTCTTTTCTTTAAACAGAAATTATATCCGCGAGCGCCAAGCGACGTGGCTTGAAACAAAACACTTTGTCGTATACTTTGTCAAATGTCAAGGAACACTCCGGTACCACATTTGATTAATTGGATATATAATACATAGTTAAGGTGTATGCTGGTACAGTGCATATGGTATAAAATTATCAGCTTTGAAGCTGGAATTTTTACAACCAGTGAGGTACTCGTAATATTTTTTTCCACGACTCTGGAGATTCTAAAGTGCGGACGAATAGCTGATAGAGTTTAGTTGTGGCTTACGAATGTTTTCTGCATGCAGTGATGTAGTGATGTTCCCTATTCCATCAGGTACAGATGCAAAGTTTGTAAGTAAAGAGAGCGGAATGTTTTGTAAGACATTCGCGTCAAAAATAGATAAAATCTAGACGTGCATTCGTTTTAAGGCAAAATTTGTAAGAGGCATATGCTGGTCATCTTGTACTTTTTTCTATCAGCTAACATAACACATAATATGTTATTTCCCCTAATGCTAATATTTATTGTTTCTGTTGTGAAATACATGAATATACAAGAACATATTTAAGGACCAAATGTTTGATCACAGCTCAAAAGTTCCGAATTTTAAATAGTCCACAATGTAAGCTTTGATTTTATTTGTGACAGTAGAATGGGGCTTGTATAACACGGCACCCTGGAAAGATCGCGGAATACAGTTGTCCAAGCACACATGTTTTGGTGATACCAGGAAGCATTTCCAAATGACGAGCTAGGAAGAACAAGAATAGAAATATTAGGCATCACCCAATGGAAGTCACTTCACTCAGGAGGGCTTGAACTGTGTACTTACATTGCTTTCCATTTTAAATTGCAAATTTACTGAAACTGCTTTACAGAAACCATCATATTATTGTGGTAACTTCAGACATGCATGTTAAATGTCCATGTAATGTGCGGTACCCCAGCAGTACCCAGTTTACTCAACATCACAAAATCCATCAGAAATACAAATCTCTAATCCACCAGAATTTTATGTTGGCCGTTTTGGTTGTTTAATAAACTGAATAAGCATATGGTTGATAACTGTGCCCTCTTTTAACATTTTCGGTGTGAAATCCTGTGGCGTATATAATTCGACCAATCATTAACGAACATTAACGCTGATTCAAACAAGGAAACTTATGATATGCGGACGTTGAACTCTCACATATGCACCCCCATTATAATAATGAAACAACTTAAAAATAGTCAAGTAAAAAATAATTAGGACTAGTGTCGAAGGTCATCCAGCTTTTACACTGTTACTTCCGTGATAGAATGTGAAAGATAAACAGTTTAACTCCTTCAACTGGGGAGTGTCCTACATTTATCTAAGTCAGCTTGTATTTCAGTATTATACACGGGCCACGAGATGACTTTTCCTATGAGGGACTGGAGTTCACTTATGCATAATATTCTCAATTTGTAGTTAGAAGAATATATTTTTACACCTGTATTTTCATGCCCCAAATTCTCATTATCCATGGGCATTTACATGCACAGTTACAATGATGATGATGACAGTAATAATAACGACAAAAAAGCTACTCACGCACAATGCAATGCCCCCCAATACATATTGGTGTGAGTTTCCTACATTTTAGGATTAGGTCAAATACGCAACTGTAGATGATACCCAAGAGCACCAATGTCCCGAAAATAATCAAACATATACATGTATATACATATACATATACATATATATATATATATATATATATATATATATATATATATATATATATATATATAATGTCCTAGAATTCCAGCTATGACAAACTTTGGCGTTTTCCCAAAAGCATTGCAATTGTTGTATGTTGGAATTGCGCAATGTTGGGACACATTCAGGTTTCTTTCACTTCTGACCTTGCAGCTTCAGTACCAAATAAATTGTGCCTCTCACGATAACATTTAGATAAGAACTTTTTCAAGTTTTTTGCAGTATAAATGAACTCGTTCAGATATGTCACCTAATGAAGCGGGGGGTGAGAGCACCTTGTCCGCAGCATGCATGCATAAAACCGAAGAACATGATAATATTTTTGTTGGGGCATTCCATCAAACACTCAGCAAAACAAACTCCTTGAACTTCTCAACTTGCCCAAGGCAATCCTGGCAATCCTGGCAATCCTGCTTATCTTGGGCGCCGTACAGATGTCTATATATATATAGCTAGTTCTTGAGGATATATTCCCAAGTGTGTGTGCCACAACGGACTCCCATCACTAACTGATCGGGCAAATTACTTTGCGGTGGCTTCCACTTGGGTTCCGCCCAGTCTCGGCCGACGTCTTCCATGGATAAAAACTTGATAAAGCATTGCCTTCCAGACAACGTCAACTTGAATGCGCAAATGTGGCGTCTCTCTTTTTTCTTAGGATATAACCTTTCAGCCGTTCATTTTTCTAACCTTTCATCGGAACTTTGATCACCAGATCTGAAAGCGGCAGATCTGGACCAGCAAAATAATATGTTTTGCTTGAAATCAAAATCAATGGAATTACATAGTTTGCTGCATGGTCAGTAAATACACATTAAAACTGAATTAATATTAAAAAGTAATGCACAACTGCTGTACTTACTGATGGTAAAATTGCATGACTAAATTAACCCTGAAAGACACTTTCAACTAGACTGGCCATAATGTAACAACCATATTACAGGTTGTATGTAAATCAGTTGTTTCTTTGCAGTGTGCATATGTGGCTTATATGTCAACAGCCTGGGACTGTGCCTGTCCAGCTACCCTTTCCGTATGACTGGCAATCAGTCTTTAACAGTGTAACTTGTTGTTTGAATAGGCTCTTGTTTCAGCAGCTAGTCATCACGCATTGTGCTGTGGGGGTGACACGTGGGTACTTCCAGCCAAATTTTCATTTGTGTTACTTACGAATGTTCTAAGTGAACATCTTTTTGTGTGTATTTATAATGTGTATTTGATGTGCCAAGATCTATGATTACATGTACTGTTATAAGCTTGTGAAAGTAAGGGGTGCTACCAGGTTAAGTTCATTATATTTGTAATGTACTGCATGAGGGAGCCCCCCCCCCCCTTTGCACCCTCACCCTCTCAGGCATCTCAACCGCACTTTGATTGGGTCTTATACAGAAATACTCCAATGTAAAACAATGCAGGGATGGGGGAGTACCTGGGGTAGATTTGCCTGAGAGACAAACCTGTTGAGTTGCTTGGTAACTTGGTATTATCCTGCTACTTGGTAACTTGGTATTATCCTGCACACCAAACCTGTACATAATGTAGAACTTGGCATTACAGTAATCTGCATAATCGTGGTGCACGCATATGTAAGAATTTTAGCATAAAATACCAGATAAAAGCCAATTTATAATTAACCCCTGCCAACCCTTGTGATAGCTTGGACACGTGTTCAAACTTGGGGAAAAAGTTAGTGTGCCCTGCCTCTTTGGTTCCTGCCTGGCAAACAAGTAAGTACATTTTTGGCCTGTCCCTTCAAAATTTCTTCCAAATTGCACCTATATTCTTCAAAATTCTGTGTATTATCTCAGGGAAATGATGACCACAGTGTGTTGAAAGTTTATATATATATTTTTTGGATAAAAAGGAGTAAACATTTGAAGCAAATTAAAACTGAAGTGTCTGGAAAAGGAATGTCTTTGTCTTCACTGCAGTAGCTGTATGCTACACTGATGTTGCATGGCCCACATTACCAATATAAAAAGTTAACCTGTCCCGAAGGTTACAATAATATACATCTGTGTCCCAAAACAAATGCCATGCAACAATAAATCCTAAAATTTACATTTATGTTTGCTCCAGTCCAGTATTGCCAGAACATGGAAAACTAGAAAAGAAGATTTGCTTCACAGCAAATCTGAGTGCCTTCTAAATGAGACCAGCGCTACACTTTGCCATTGTTCAACATTCTCTGAATTTTGTGAATTAGCCTAATTTGCATAAATGAAAATACTGCAACTTTGGTTCTTGGTTCATGGATGTGGTCATGTCAGAAACTTACAAATTGAAGTAATGACACCAAGATCTATGATAGTTTCGAAGCTATTCAAAGATTCTAATTTTGTGTATTTGCCTAATTTGCATAATTTAAAAGCCTACAGCATTGGCTTATGGTTCATTGGATGCGGTTATGTCACAAACCTACAAATTTAAGTTGGCTCCATGTATAATAGTTTAAGTTATTCAAGATTTAGATGATGTGTATTCACCTTATTTGCATAAATTGAAATTTTACAATGTTGTTCAATGGTTCAATGAATGCAGCTATGTCACAAACCCATAAATTGAAGTTGGAATGGCACCCCTATCTATAATAATTGAGAAGGTATTCAAGATTTAAATTTTGTATATTTACCTAATTTGCATAAATTTGAATGTTGTGCATTCACCTTACTTCCATAAATTAAAATTTTACCATTTTGTTCAAGGGTTTATTGGATGTGGCTTTGCCACAAAATTATAGATTGAAGTTGGAATGGCATCTCTATCTGTAATAGTTTTGGAGATATTCAACTTTCAAAACTTAAAATTCTGCAAGTTTTATTTACTGGCCATCGTATTGGCAGGTGTCACAAACATATACATTCACATTGAAATTTTGTGTCTATCTGCAATATTTTGCAAGGTATGGAGCTTTTCAAATTTTAATTGCCCCTAATTTGCACAATTTTAAACATCATGACTATTCCAAACGACATGCACAATTTCACCGGTAGGTCAGTCACCATGGTAAGTTTGGTGGTTTTTGGAATAATAGTGTCCGGGAAAAAAAATTCCGGACAAGTTTGGTCAGAGAGAGAGAGAGAGAGAGAGAGAGAGAGAGAGAGAAACTCTTGGAAAAACAAAATGTCTGAGCTCGCACCCAGACTTAATGATTCTCTCTCGGAAAAACAAAATGTCTGAGCTCGCACCCAGACTTAATGATGTTCAATCTCCGATGTTGACAGTGGCGCACGTGCGCTCCACATGCATCGCTGTGATGTAAAAATAATCAATGCGACTTCAATACACCACCATACAGTTGCTAGAAAACAGGCAAAGGGCTGTCGCGCCCATTCGGCATGCTCCCATAGACGACAAAACATTTGATAAGCGAACACTGAAACAAAAGCTGCTACTTATATGGATAATGTTGCTCCCAAAATTCAAACAAAAAACAAAAAAGCAAGTGCACAGTGATCCAAAGGATCTATGTCCCCCGCCACAATATACAGAAGAAAGCAATACAATGTATACAGCATGTCTGGATGCACAAAAACTGATATGTTCTTGGGCCCTGTGATCTTAAAAATAGGTCAAGGTCAAAACCAATATATGGCGCACATGGCCTTTGTATGATGAACTTCTGGTATAAATTTCATTATTTTATCTCTAAGGGTTCTAGAGATATGCTGCCAGACACACGAAACTGGATATGTTGTTGGGCCGAAAACACTACACAGTGCCCATGGCGGTGGTATGATGCATCTCTGGTATAAATTTCATTATTCTATCTATTAGAGTTCTAGAGATATGCTGCCGGCCGGCAGACGGACGGACGGAACCGGTCCCTATCCCTACTAATTCTATGTCTCCCTATGCCACCTTTGGTGGCGGGGGCAAAAAAAAGCAGATATAAGAACTGGACTTCAGTGATTGTAATAATCGGCGCTTGATTACAACTTTTCAACAGGCAAAAGGAGTAATATTCATCAATGCACAACTGTAATCGATGCAGGATTAGTAAAATGACTGAACCATAAACTTGTGCAAAAAGGTTAGACCCAGATATAATGTGTGTTACATAATCTTGGATAACAGGTGAGGAGGACATCTAATGTATATGGAATGATAATTGAATGGAGTAGTAGCAATATAGCAGTGGACAAGGACTCTGAACAAAGAGACCATATGATGTAAAACAAAAGCCACAAGAGCAAACCTACTTTAAGGATCTGTGAACAGTAACCGTGCAAGCGCAAAAAGTAAACAGGCCTGGCATGATTTGACTTTGCAATTACGTGCAGAAAATATAAGCACAGTTATAGTGGGTACTTGAATCACCCAACAAATAAATTGAAGCATACCTGATGAGGGGGCAGAAGACAAACATTCCCAGAAAATATATCAATGAACCAACTCGCGGAAGTGATCAAATACACTTGAATCAGTGCTGATATCTGGGTCAAATATGACAGAAAACATAACTGTAAATGAGTCGTTCTTTAATAGCGAGCACAATGATATCCTTTGATTTAATCTTCTATGTCAGGAAAAAACGTTGCAAGATTATATCTATTAAAGTTAAAAGTGAGCTGATTTTTGCTGGTTTTCTAATTTATGTGGAACTGCATGATTGGGAACCATTATGTATAAACATACATAACACAAAAAAGCAATAATACTGATGATAGGAGCAAAATACCGTGGATAGCGTAAGGAAAAAGGGATGATAAGTATTATCCATGGGAAAGATACATCGAGACAAAAGAACATTACATGTATATTCAATAAAAAATAAGCTAATCATTGTAACAAAGGAAAAAAGAAAAACAAAAGGAAATTTCGGAGAAAAAAGTGAACTGACAATATCATTATGGATTTTAAAGCATTTTATGCCTATAAGAAGCCTGAATGAAACCAAAAAAAAAAAAAAAAAAAAAAAAAGTGGGTCCCTTGACAGATAATAAAGGACGTCATCATTGAGGATAATGAAAAAACCTGAAAAAAAATGAATGATTCTCATCAACTCCTACTGATGAGACTCTGAAAATTTACCTGAACCAGTGAAAGTATTCATACAGGGGGAGGAAGTTGCTGACTTGAAATAAGCTTGTCCCACAAAATCAAGGTTGTGCAACTGAATTGACCTGTGTTGAGGTTAAGCCGAGTGCATATGGCATTTGGAAGTATTTCTAAGACATACGACTAAACTTTCTTAACACACAGCCTGACTAGCAAGTCTGCTGAGCTAAAAATTGCAGCGCCACCTGGTGAACAAATTAAGAACGCGGACTCCCTAGGAGTGTTCCTGTGATATCAAAGCCCCCAAAAAGAACCAAAAAAAAAAAAAAAATAATAATAATAAAAAATAAAAAATAAAAAAATAAAAAAATCATAAAAAGTCCAAAAAATCACTGAAGCATGACCATTTGAACAAACTTGGTAGAGACCTACCCAAGGTACATTACTACCAAGTTTGAAGTCAATCTGGATGACGGTTTCGGAGAAGTTACATTAGAATGCCCAGTGACTTACATTGCAATCAATAGGAAAGGTGCGTTTACCGATAAGTACCCGAATTGAAAAAATCGTTAAAAAATCAGAAATCCAAAGCAGTGCCACCTAATGAACAACGTTTGTTTCATCCTTTCACAAGGAACATATCCACTAAGTTTCAGCCTGATTTGAATAAGGGTTCTGGAGAAGAAATCGAAAATTGTGAAAATACACCCCCCCCCAAAAAAAATCATTAAAATTTTTTTTTTAAATCGCAGCGCCAACTGGTGAACAGATTAAGAACAAGGCGTGCCTAGGAGTGTTCCTGTGTGATATCAAAGCAATGGGGTAAGCGGTTTCGGAGATTATTTAAGATTTGCGCAAAAAAGAACGAAAACGAAATCATTAAAAAAAATTTTTAAAAACCACTGGAACTTGACCATTTGAACAAATTTGGAAGAGACCTAGCCAGGTACATTGCGTTTGAAGTGAATCTGGCTGGGGATTTTGGAGAAGTGGAAAATGTAATTGTAACTGAGACGGACGACTCTGCCTCCTGAAAGCGCAACCTGACTTGTGGGTCAGCTGAACTAAAAACTGTGATCACTGTAGGTAAACAATGCCGTGGGCATTGACAACATGCATTTACTTAGATGCATTTAGGAAGGTTGGTAGAGACATAGCAGTCCCACTTGGTATTAAAATCTAGTGTTTTAACAATAGTCCTCCTTCATTGTGAATGTAACTCCAAATGTTACGAAAGGGGTTAGAGAACTTAATATGTAACTGCAGACCTATCAGCTTGACTTCTCAAATTGGAAAAGTTATGACAGCCATAATTAATGAATTCCTTTATTGATCACTTGAAGAACTATACGTCACTAACAGGCTTGCAGCGTGGTTTTGGGTTAAGGAGGTCTTATTTAACAAACAGGGCATTATTTTTTTAAAGAAGTTACAAAGTTGTGGGATAGTGGTTCCCTGTAGATATGATATAATATATTTGGACATCAACAAAGCATTCGACAAGTTACCACATGATAGGCTAATGAAAAAATACTAAATCCGTGAGGCAGATGGTAATGTCGCTAAAACAATGGATCATAAAATGTCTGAACGATAGGAAACAAACGGGGGAATATGAATAATGCATCATCAGATTGGTTACGTGTATAGAGTGGGGTTCCACAGGGTACAATGCCAGTCACAGCACTCTTTACAGTATACAGAAGGGATATTGACATTAACGCAGTGACTGAAGTTTTAAATTCAAAAGATGACACAACATTGTTCAGAAGGATTCCCAGCCACCAAGATGTGGAAACATTACAAAAACAGCCGCAGAATATGTACCAGTGGAGTTTAGATTGCCAGGTGCTCTTTAATGCGGAGGAATGCAAATGTATTCATGTGGGCTTTAGGATGAAAAGGATGATACCGGGTATCGGGTTGGGCAGAAAAGCATTCTTATTGTGAAATACTATTAAAGAATGCTAAATTTAACAATCATCGAGATCAGACGATTAAGAGGACGACCCAATTGAAGTATGCACAATTCTTAATGGACATGGAGGACGTTAAATCAGAAAACCTGCCCATTTTACAGACCAGCGGTACCAGAATAGACCATAATTAATAAGATTAGCAAATTGCATAACAAATTGGACCCTAGAAAATGTTCTTTCTTGTAAACAATAATTTAAGCGTGGAACTGTCGACCAACTGAAGCAGTGAATGCAAGTTGTGTTTTAATACGTTTTAAGAACAAAGTAGACACGCATCTTGAACACAGAGCACGGGCTGATTGAGTCAATGGCTGTTGGCTGCCTGTCCCTAAGACTTACCCCCAGTCTGTACCAGTAAATCAGCAGCACGAAGATTGTCATGCATGCTGAACTCGGGCATTTTTTTGCCTCATGAAGTTGCTAACAACTCAACAAGCCTTCACAAGAAAAAAATGATGGTCAGCATGTTATCTCCCGCCGATGATTACAATCGAAAGGTCGTTAACCCTGTTACTAATTCCTGTAAAAGTCCATGCATATGTTTATTTACAACGCGAGAATAACGCACAAACAGTTGTGAATACATCAAGCTGAAGTCTAAAGCGGCGGGTTGTAGCGTAATTAATGCTGGTCCAGTTGACATGAAAGATTTTCAGGTCCAGGGAAGCATTTTGTTCACATTAACCCTTCTAAATATGCCACTCAGAATACGAGATCCAGTAACCTGCTTTTCGTAAAAGGCAGATTGTGAGAAGGTTGCTAAGCAGGCAAAATTCACTTTAATGAAAACAGAATGAAAAAAGGGCAGTTTTTTTATTCCCAATTAACCCTTTACTGCTCATACTGCGCTCAACAGGTAGACTTCCGAAGCCTTTACATGTAACTAATCTGCACAAACTGGAAATATAATTTCAGATTTTGTGATTGTGACAGGTTTCCCTGTGCATTTGCATAAAAAAAAAAGACTCCGTAACACTTCAATGAAAGAACTGATTATTTTCCAATTCCCCAAAAAAGACCACAGAAAAAGAATCAGAGTTTGGCCTCTTATTCATTTACATCGCTTCTCCCAAGGACCCTAAAATATTTTAGGCTCTTTACTTCTGCAAAAGACTTATTCAATTACACGCTGGACTAGCCTTTGCATAATAATATCTGTAACGTATTTTCAATGGACTGAAAAAGTTGCTATGATTACACCAGAACTTATTGAAACAGTACTTCACCTACTCGGGACCCCCGAACAGATAAAAGCAGAATAGAACGTTTCCTTTCGTATAATTCAAATTCACCATCTGACATTTGACTTGATTCATTTTTGCAATTGGGAGTCATATAGGGCGATTTAGGCCAAATGAATCAAGTTTGTTAAATTCACTTATTGCCTATGTTATTTTGATCAGTATAAAATGTTATTATGGCCATAGGCTTAAATTAAAGTTTATACTGACAGTTAGTTATGCGCTCATTCATATCGCCGTCTTTTCTGTACCAGCAGCTGGTTTTTCTCTGTGTACAGTGTACATGTTATGTGCTATCTGAGGATTTCACCACAATGAACCACCTCTGCTCCCCCATTCATATTACATTGGATGGCCAGCCTTGCGCCCTCAAAGCCAAATAAAGTTTGTTAAATTTACTTATTGCCTATGTTATTTTGTTCAGTATATATATATATATATATATATATATATATATATATATATATGAGAAAACCATAAATATGAAACTAATCCCAAATACTTGTACCTATAAACAATATATAAGTGCACACACATATATATTATATGTGTATGTATGTATGTATGTATGTATGTATGTATGTATGTATGTATGTATGTATGTATGTGTATGTATGTATGTATGTATGTATATTGTTTATAGGTACAGGTATTTGTGGATTAGTTTCATATTTATGGTGTTCTCGTGTATATTGCTATCTTTATTTTGCGAACTGGAAAACAACAGACACAAAGAGGCTTTCACAGCCATTATATGTGTTGGACATCATGGAGTTCTGACCTCTTCCTCCTGATCTCAGTCTGACATATCCATTTAGTATTTTACATCAAAGTACCAAGCTTTATCATCTTGGAACACAAACCACCACGTCTTACTGCTTGCTGAGCCAACACTCGATTACATTCTTTAAGCTCACATTTATGTATACTTGTGAACATGGTAGAGATTTTACTAACTTTGCATGACGGCCTTACTGCCAGTGCGCAGATTTACAGATTTACACGTAAACACATATGGTTCCAGTTTCCAGGAAACCATAATTTTGGCGCAGACTCATAATATTTACCTCCGAAAAGCTGTCCCGCAGAGGTCTAATTATGAAGGGCGTGTGGCACAAGTATACAGATGTGTATTTAGTCACGAGCAATTAACTTGTTTGCTCTTGCCGTTATCATTGACATCTCTGTACATGATACTTGGACTTGAAAGGGGAAATGGAGTGATTGCGTGCTTATAACCATGAATTTCTTTAACCACAGAGACACCCTTTTTGTTTTTTTCTACCCTTATCCTACCGTAAACATAACAGGGCTATAATATTGTGATTTTAAGATTCAAATCATATCTTTAATACTGCGCTGGCACGACTCTGCAAACCATGTGTGTGTGTGTGTGTGTGTGTGTGTGTGTGTGTGTGTGTGTGTGTGTGTGTGTGTGTGTGTGTGTGTGTGTACCATACATATGTTAGTCGAGCAATCCATGGTCAAGTGTAATATTAAAACGAATCTTCATTGAACAAAACTCCGCAAACAATTTCAGAAGATATGCTATATATTTTGCTAGAGATACACACAGAGAGACAGAGAGAGAGAGAGAGAGAGAGAGACAGACAGACAGACAGAGAGAGAGAGAGAGAGAGAGAGAGAGAGAGAGAGAGAGAGAGAGAGAGAGAGAGAGAGAGAGAGAGAGAGAGAGAGAGAGAGAGAGGAGGGAAACTTTTGCTTAATATCCAATCTTGCATATTTCAGTGATAAGTAAACGCATCTTTCAGCGACAAGTAAACGCCGAGGACAACTGTGTAACATCTTTCGAGTAATCTTTCTTTGTTATTCTATTTGCAGCTTAATATCCAATCTTGCATATTTCAGTGATAAGTAAACGCATCTTTCAGTGACAAGTAAACGCCGAGGACAACTGTGTAACATCTTTCGAGTAATCTTTCTTTGTTATTCTAATTGCAGAAAAGAAAATAAGATGGCACCTCCTGAATTGGTGGACATCGAAGATGTGGTCAGGAAATGGGCATGGCAGATATATGATATGACAAAATCCAGAGATCAGGGCAAAATACCTAGAGAATGTCTCCAAATGAACTTCAATTGGAAGAGAGTTAAATTCATCCATAGTGAGCCTGTATATGCGGATATTGTAAAGCCAAAATCTCCTCGATCACAGGTTCTTTTCCGAACTTTCTTCACAAATAACACAGATCAGGATCAAGAATATTCCTTTAAGACTGAACGTGTCACAAGATCTTCCTGTGAAGTGTCCGTTGAAAAGGGGTTTACAATTGGGTATGAAATGAGCATGAAACTTCAGACACCCTGTGAGGTATTTGAGGCAAATGCAGGTTTTCATCGGGAACTAAGCTTAACCAAAGGAACCGACGAGACTTTTGAGGAGGAATTAACTTGGGGTGTGGACAGTCAAATCAAAGTTCCCCCGAAGACCAAAACAACAGCAGAGCTTGTGATTTCTGAGGATCAATATAATGGACAATTCACTGTCACAAGCAAGTTTGGTGGTAAAATTCAAGTTTCTATCACAAACATTAAGGATAATAATTCTTTTGTCAAGTCAATAGACGGAAACATCGCGGAAATTTTCAAGAGAGAAATGGAGAATGGCCTTAAAGGTTATGTTGTCGAAAACAACATGGTTGTGTTCGTTACGAAGGGGACATGTCAATTTCGTTATGCTATTGAACAGCATGTCAAGCTCACCCAGCAAGAGATTACCAGTGACGGCGAAGAATAAGTGCATGACACTTGTGCCAGTCCAGAAAATGGATTTAAAACTTCTGATCGTGCATCTTGTAATACTGTATGTGGATCAAGAGGTCTCAGTAATTTTGTGGAACTTGTATATGCCTGCAGACAGCAACCCCTGTGGGACCTGGGGGTTCATTCTTTTGTGAGGTGCCTTTATATTCATGGTTGTTGGCCAAACAGAAAAAGCTGGAGTCACCTTGGCAGCAAGAATACGAGCCACATAACTCTTTAACAACCCGGGTGGAGAACCGCGTATAGTTCTGGCACCAAAGCTATGCGCATATAAGTGTAACGCAACAGTAGTTAAATAAGTCAAGTCCCGACAGCTCAGCAGATAAGTTCAACATGAGGGGATATGTTCCTGTACGTGTTCTCTCTGGGTGTAATCTGTCTGTGTTGAAAATACGCATTGCTGCATTTGCATTTACATTTACAATGGAATATGCTACAGGATAAGCCCCCGTCAGCCAACGACTTCTCGACAGCCAAACTACCACCGTTGAGAACAGGTTACGCGATGAACTCTCGACTAACCTATTGGCAAATGTACATACAAGAAACATGCTAAATTTACAAAACAGTGTAACATTTAATAAATCTGGGCTCAAAAACTCTTCCTCACCATCAGAAGGCAGATATTGCCTTAACCTGACTGTGATAGGATGCAAAGTTGTCTCAAACGTTTCTGGTACAGTTGCTGTTACAAAAATCAATAGTTGTGGATCCCGAAATTATCTCATTAAGCGATGATGAACTCCAGGACAGCAGCGAGTTAAAAGGTGCTGTCACTGAAAATTCAAATTAATTGTCAGGCCTGGCAGGCCGTGGTTGTCATTTACAATTATCCCACTCGATCAATTTTACGTTATGAAGATTTGGAACAATCTGCCACAATACCCAAGAATCAAGAGGTTTGATTGTGAAAACCAGAATTACCATATAGAGAAACTGACGCATAATTGTTAAAATCACATTAACCAATGACGGTAATGGACTTCCAGATAATCTGTTCTCGCTTTTGTACCATTAGAAGATTAAGTGAAAGCATACTAGATCAATTTGCGAAAAGATCTTATCAAGAGTAATGTCCTTGAGCGTTGTTTATTAAATAAAAAGTTCAACCACTTGTCATGCCTCTTTTGTTAACAAATATTCAAACGGGCTACGATGTTGGCAGGTACAAAATGCATGTAAATCCATATATATATATATATATATATATATATATATATATATATATATATATATATATATAATATTATCTTTCATCCAAGGTTTGATGTCAGTGGCAATAAAATACAGGATCTGATACTTTATGCATTTGTGTGTATATATACAACTGTCTTGGGTGTTTTATGGGCAATTATACACTGCCCACAAAAAAATGTAAAATGGAATAGGTCCTATAGCCGGTTTGTGGGTCATGCCCATTGCCTGCGGCTCAATTGTAATCCTCAAACCGGACCATAGGCAGTATATACCAAGTATAGCTTACCACAGTTTCTGGGCATTTATAGCTACTCATAATATACGGGCCTACTTGCTAATTTGTACATTTCTGACACTCCCTACATAGCGCATTGAAGTTACAGCAAACATGGTTTATGGGCATTTTTTGAACTGCCCACAAAACGAACAACTGCCCACTAGATGGTTTGAGGATTACAATTCTGCCCTTAAACCACCCAAGACATATATATATATATATATACATATATCATTAAATTGGTCTTTCACCGCAGAGTTCACACCGAATGATTTTGCTTGTTCTTATCAAACACCATGATGAATATGCCACTTACTATCATTTACTTAGTCCCGGAAAATCTTTACGTCACTTTGATGCAGCACTACACATCAATTCACAAGAGATGCTTTCAAAGACAAAGATGAAATTAATAAGTCACAGTTCTGATGTACAAGACAAATACAAACAAATTGTATGTAAAAATGATTTATTTCATTGAAAATGGCATCTTTATACTGATGTACATGATCTCAACCATCTGCTAAAATTATTGAAGTTTCCTTTCCACTTTGTATAACCTTAGTACAGTAAGCATCCGTGTTACTGTAAATTGCTTTAATTTCGCTGTATTCCTTTTTTTGCTAACTGTGAAAATAAAAACACTGTGAAATAGAATTTCCATTGTTTGAATCAGATTTTTTTTTCAAAAATAGAGCAATTAAAACCTACAGTAAAATGTCAAAAATACAGAAACCTTACAATTTTACACACACACAAATAAAGCAATTTACAGTAACATCACTGAATATTTAGCCTCCCCCCCCCCTCCAACTGGATGGGCCCTGGGACCCAAATATTTGCCAAAAGGTAGGGCACCAGGTTTGAGTACTCAGTCCACCAGCAGCCCATGCTTTCTGGAATACTTGGATCCTATCCAAATACTTCCCCCCACCCACCCACTCACCACCACCCCTGCATATTTCATTGTGCAACTTTTATTTCACTGACAGTTCGGGAAAAAAATTAGTCTCATAACCTTAACTTTGCGGTGTCCATATACAGCAGGTGCCATTCCCCATGTCAGTATTTTCTGGCGATAGTCAAGGCTTTAATAAGAGAAGTATATTTGGGGGAAAAATGAACAGTGAATAATTATTGACAATTTGAATTAGCACTGAAAAATATGAAAGTAACAATATATAGAAATTATGTCGGAAATAATTTCAATAATATAATTCATGTACATGTATGACATATAGTGACTTAATTATCAATTGTTGGGGGGAAGGGGGGGGGGGGGGGCTCACAAACACTCTTTGACACCAGCAAAGAGTGCCCAGTACTGAGGAACCACCAGTACAGAACAGCCCATACAGGCAGTCAAGACATGGCTTCTGATTGGGTAAAACATTATGATCAGAGAACACATCACAAGATATTGACTACACAAAGGATTCCCTTTTACTTTTGTACATGTATATGTAAGACATGCATAAATTGTAGTTTTGACATTTATGCTTTAAGGGACATAAAAAAAACAGTTTCACTGAAATTTGATGCAAAAAAAGCAAACTTCGGGTGCTAAATAAAATCCACTGTAGCAAATTTTGACACAAGGTGGCCATTTATGATGGCCACAGCAGTAAGCTTCACCATGTACTGGTATACCAACATGGCATGTACCGGAAAGTCAGAGATCTGAAAGAAGAGTGTCCAGTAAGGAGGTGCCCACAAAAGAAGGTTTTATTGTACTTATCAGATAGATCCCCACCCCACCCCCACCCCGGCCCAAAATCTTTAATAACCAGCAAAATGAGTCATGGGTAAAAATATTTGACAGAGCAAACAATTCATGTTGGGAAAACAAAATAAAATACAAAATACATGCATACTTCAGAACTTAAAACTCTTGCTTCAGCGGTGGCTGCTGGCCTGCTGCACATTATCCCAATAGGTCACATCTACAATTTTTCAAAATATATTCAATCAACCAGAATTTCATGCAAGGGTGTTACAACAGATAACATTTTAAATCTGGGTACTTTGGGTAATTTAAAGCTTTAATTATAAGCACATGGATTAATACATGCATGAAAGTTTCTTTTGCATTATCTGAGGCAAAATCTATGAACTGTGTTCTGCATAGGCTACATGTATGTACCATTAAAAGGTGCAACTATTGAAATATTTGTTTCATTGTAAATTTTAGATACATGTATGTTTATGAAGGGAGGCACCTCAAAAAATCTGGTCCAATGCAAATGCAGAAATCATTTGGGAAGTTTGCTGAATAACACATGCAAAACTCCAACCGGGTGGGCACATCTTGTGGCACCAGACATATCTGATGCAGCACCCGAGATGTCGGAGGGAAGCCAGCAAGAGTGATAGCAGGGAGGTGAATAGGAGGGGTATGACCCTGCTTGGTGCTCAAGACAAATTTATAATGAGGCCCATAATACTTTTTGGTTGCATCCGATACTGAAATACAGCATTTTTATGCACTACCTTTTCTGTGCGGTCAAATAGATGCTGTCTAAAACAATCATTAAAGTAGATCTTATGAATTCAGCATAAGTTCACAAACAACTGAAGAGTTCCATGCTATACATTTTAGAATTTACTGATTTGGTGGACATTCATGATCATCGCATAAAAAGTAAAAAGTTCTCAAAGTCATAGTATAGACTCTAACCACATTTATCAACATAAAGATGTTCTGTTAGTTGACAAAGGGGATAGCATTCAAGTAGTAATTAAAAAAAAAAACCTTTTATCACATAATTATCGGTGAACTAATCAAGTTTAGGAATAAAAATGTTGAGCTATATGACAAGAAAGACCGGGCTATATTTTAAAATACAGCACCTTTCTTCAACTTCAAGCTCAGAGAATACAACTGCTTTGACAAAGCAGGTGACCGGCTCATTGAAAATGCAAATCACCCCAGGTCCATTCACTTTAACCGTCACACCTGGATATACACTGTACATTGTAAATGAACAGTGCACTCCCAATTATACCAAGAACAAGTCTTCTATTCTTTCAATAACACGACTTATGATAATCAACTTGAATAAACAGATAATGGACTCATTATATCTACACAAGAGTACCATGTGTTCTGAAAAATCCACATATTTCCTTTATAAATCTCAAAAATAATCTTGAACTACAAATGAATAGACAGTGTACTGTAGATCTACACAAAAGTACCATGTGTGCTGAAAATAGTCACATTTGATTTACACAAAAATAGACCACATTTAGACCTTAAAAATAAGCAGATGATTGATTGATTATGGTCTAATCAAGAGGATCTAGAGTTCTGAAAAAAAGTCAAATATTTGAGTTTTACCACAAAACTCTGATCACAAATAACTGTCTATTAAATCTACAGCATTATGCTAAGAAATAAGCTACAAGTTTTCCAAAACCGGGCTGTCCAAATAATTTTTCATGAGGATAGACAGACTCTAACCCTTGACTTACACCTTCTGGCAAAATCTAAATTTTAGAACATTGCCGAAATAATCATCTCAATATTTTCATGTATTTGCCTACCTATAACTTTCTACCAGATATGCTATCATAAAAATTCTCATATTCCAGCACGGTCCTCTTTGGGGGGGGGGGGGGGGGGCATAAAAATTCACATATTCCAGCACTCGTTGTCCACTCGCTCAGCCACTACAGGTGCCCTGTACATTCCCCCAAGAAACAATTCACATGGCAAGAACAGTCTCACTTACAGAGTTGCTGTTGCATGGAACTCCCTTTCTCCAACCTTACGTCCACAACCAGACTTCTCCTTTAAATATGCCCTGAAATATAGGCTCCCTGATCCAATCATAATCATTTGACACTTGTACCAACAGATTCTGCTTTTACTTTATTTAATTTATATATTTTAATTTTGTTGACGGATGAGAATGGCTTTTTGCAGAAAATCCAAACATGAGCCAGAAAAGACTGAAATTTAAGTGTCTAACAAAGAAAATTATTGGTATATTTACATAAAAACAAGAGGATCATGATGACCCTATGTGCAATATCAAAGCAATTGGCCAGGTAGTTCTTGAGATGAAGAAATTTTTTTTTTTTTTGATAAAATTAATTAAAAAATTCATTTAAATAGAACAAGAGGATCATGATGATACTGTGCTCTGCTGACTGGGATCTGCTTTTACAGTATTGGAACACATGGACTGCAGTCTAGATTTTTACAGCTTTATACATGTATGTAGAGTGGTAGCAAAGTTTGTCGTTAAAATAAATTTTGCGGAAGGACGGAGGGACGGACAGACAGACGACGGACGTAAACAAATTCTATAAGCTCTGCTGAAGGTAGTACATGTATTATCAATTGACATACCTTGCTGTTTCAATGGCTGCTGGTGTACAGTGGCAGCACTCACTTACAGTCACAAAGTCTGATACGGCATAACTTTGTCAAAAATTAACATATCTACATTATTTTCGCAAACTTTCATTGTCTAATGTCTAACTATATTTTGATAAAATTTTAAGCAATTCTATCATGCTGTTCTGGAGAAGGTCGAAAATAGCCTTAACACGCAAAAATTCATAAAAAAAATAGGGAAAAATCGCAGCGCCACCTGGTGGCCAAAATGAGAACTAGTTGACCCCAGTGACCCTATGTGCAATATCAAAGCAATTGGCCAGGTAGTTCTTGAGATGAAGAAATTTTATTTCTTTTCAAAAAATAAATTAAAAAGTTTATTAAAAATAGAAAAATTATTGCATCATCATCTCCTTCCCAAACTTGGTAGAGGTTCACCTGGGCAACATCCATGTGCAAAATTAAAACATTCCATACAGCGGTTTTTGAGAAGAAGTCAAAGGGGTAAATACAATAGTGTAATATATGCACTGTATTGCCATATATATATATATATATATATATATATATATATATATATATATATATATATATATATACATGTATATATACATATATACATATATATACATGTATATATACATATATATATACATATATATATATATATATATGTATATATATATATATATATATTTATATATATATATACAGCTGCAGCACTTCCTTACAGTTGCGAAGTTTCATATCCCATAACTTTGCCTAAAATTAACATATCCATATTATTTTTGCAAACTTTCATTGTCTAATGTCCAACTATATTCTGATAAAATTTTAAGCAATTATGTTCAGCCATTCTGGAGAAGAAGTTGAAAATAGCCTTAACAGGCAATACTTCATAAAAAAATAGGAAAAAAATCACAGCGCCACCTGGTGGCCAAAATAAGAACTAGTTGACCCCAGATGACCCTATGTGCAACATCAAAGCAATTGGCTTCGTAGTTCTTAAGCTGAAGAAATTTAAAATTTTTTCAAAAAATTAATTAAAAAATTCATAAAAATAGAAAAATTATTGCATCATCATCTCCTTCGCATACTTGGCAGAGGTCCATCTGGGGATCATCCATGTGCAAAATCAAAAGGTTCTATGTAGTGGTTTTTGAGAAGAAGTCGAAAATATAAAAAGTCTAACAACAGACGGACGACGGATGCAAACAGATTCTATAAGCTCTGCTGACTGACAAGTCAGCAGAGCTAAAAAATCTGACAATTCCCATCCCTGTTCACTTTATGTCAACTTATATTTTAGTATTATTTGTGTTTTACTTGCTGGTCATTATCTTGTGGGTCATATATACACAATTAGGAGTTATTTTTGTATATTATGTATGTACTTTTTTGTGATTTGCCTTTTATGTCTGAGTAACTAGTGTGCAATATGATTTATGTACTTTGAGTCTACATGTGTAGTGTATTCTCCATCCAATTTCACATTTCAGCCCAACCAATGGTATATTTTTTTTTTCAGAATTAAGCTTTTCTCTACTACAGTGGGCCCCCTCTTATCAGGCTCCCCTGAAGAGAGGCCACCCCCTCTAGAAAGGCCACTTCACCATGCAGCAAGTATGGGATTTCCATAATATACTCCCACTCAAGAAGAGGTCACCCCTCTTATAAGGCCATATTTCTGGTGCATTTAGGGTGGCCTTATAGGAGGGGAACCAATGTACATTGTACTATGTTTGTCATCTGTCTTGTTACTATTTTGTATTGTATCTCATATTATTTTGTTTGTGTGTCTCAATTTACTCATTCTGTATAATCATTTTTCATCCTGGGCTGGCAAGAGATCATTGACCCTGGCAAAGGAGTAAAGTTCAACTCAACTCAATTCGTGGTTATCAAATTTACTAAAATGTCAAGGCGACTGAAAATTGAGACAAGACTGAACATGCTCAAATACCACACCCCACCCTGATACCAAGTTTAAATTGAAGGTATCAACCTGATTACAGGTACGTCTTTCAGGATGCACAGCACTTTCAACAGCACATTTCTAAATGACTAGAAAAGAGTACTGTGTTCGAAAAAAAAATCAATAATCACAAAAACAGACTAGATCTGGAATTGCTGTGTGATCAAAGATCATTCAGAAGTTTGTGTTTTTTTCCAGAGTGAATAAATCTGTCACATTTCTTGGTGCCTGGGTAGCATTTTGTGCTACAGTGTGACAGGATGCACATGCGTGTCCAATGACCATGCACACAAACATCAACTGCCTGGAAAAGTGCATACTTGGTGTGACGGTCAAACAAAAGGCACATAATATGTTGGTGGACACATCCATGAAAAGGTCCCAATAATCCTACCAATTTTCAAAGATTTTGTGCCCCTTTATTTCCATTAACAGATCTAAGCTCAATAAGCCTCTCCCTCAGAGGCTTAATACATGTGATCTCATTAGCTACGTAGTAAGGTCAGCAGTTGGCTTTTGTCACCTCTCAAACAACAAGGCCAGTTCAAAGTGTCTAGTGTGGGGAAACATGTCCACTGGCACAGCATGTGTGATAATGAAAGGTTGCCCGGGCCAGTCCTCTGTCTCAGGTTTAGACAACCTACAAAATTAAATGCATTAATATTAGTTTTAATGACATAGGACTAGACACTGAAACATATAGTCTAGGACTACTGACCTGAAAGTCACCTTGCATGTTGTTATCTCTCTCATATTATCCCGGTCAATTATCCATAACAAGAGACACCTCGTCAATAAGGACCATAATTATTTATGCTACAGTTGCAGTTGACATGAAAGCATGCTGAATGTAAACGTATGTACATATCCAGCCTACATCATTTTAACAACAGTTGAAAAATTTATCATGGTGTAAAAAACATGACAAAGTCAGCAGCTAACAACCTGCTGATATCTTATATTGCACTGACCATAGTTGTCTCCAAAGCAGACCAAGTTCCATGCCATCTCTGCAAGTCAACAAAACACCCAGTTTGGGTCTGCTTTGGAGGCAATGACTGTAGGGAATAGGCAAGAAAGTGTGTGGAGCTCTCACCGTGCTTACCGTATTACAAATGCAGTTACATGTACATGTATGTGTTTAACCAAGAAGCTTCTTTGTGGAGGCCTCATGGTTTAGCCTTTTCCCCCTTAAACTTGACAAAAACCAGATGGTGGTCAAATGTCATGTGACTAATTTCAACAGTAATGAAAAACAATCTGAATGAGAATGATAGATGAAGCCTATGAAGATAACGTGTCCCATGTCAACAGCTTTTCTTGGCATGGGCTCCCTTCACCCTTAAATTAAGACTGAGTCAACAGCTTTCCTTGGCATGGATTGGGCACTAGTGCCGAACCCATGCCATGGAAAGCTGTGGACCTGGGGTATGTGATCTTGATAGGTCTCATCTACAATTCACATTCATCCAGGGTCTGGCGGAAGACCAGTGAATCCTCACTGAGCCAGTAACCCTGGTTAAAGAATAAAGAATCAATCAATCAATCAACAAACTGTTCTCCATTACTGTTAAAATTAGTCAAAAACAAAAAAACAAAAAAAACACACACATGAGAGCAGATGCCATTTGAGCAGCAGCCAATTTGGAACGGTTTAGGGGGAAAGGGTTAATCCAAGGGAAAGGGTTAAAAGTTGCTCAGAAAAACCACAAGGACCTCCAAGTGAGAAAAACAATGATACCTACTCCTGATACTTGCTATATTTATCCAATTGTAGCATAAATACTCACCCAACAAAATTAAGAGATGCCCATCCTAAAGGGTCACATGACACATATAAGACTTTTCTTACAGGGTCACATTTTCTCAGTGCTTTGATCACTTTGTCTCCTGCAAACAAATACAGGTACAACCCAGATGTCTTACTAGATGTCACATGTCAAAGGTATTTCACAGGACTGCTTGCCCTTGACTCACTTTATCACAACAAGTACAAATACAATGAAAACTATGTGGCTCAGTCAGGGGCAAACTGCCTGCAGGATTGCACAAAACTTCTTGAGTAATCTTCCAGTCAAGCATAAATTTTTTCTCACATGTTCACTCTCTTTTTGATGGGTAAGCTGATGGGATTTTTTAGCTCCCTTCAGGCACAACTGCAGAAAATACTGAGTGGGCAGCCGACAGCAAAAAAAGGTTTGATTTTGGGCAAAATGTGGGAGTTAAGACTGTATTCTGGCACATATGACAAAACTTATACTGCTAATCTTTGGAAACTTGTGTTCTCACCTGATCTATCAGACAGAGCTCCTCATTACTTAATACTGCTGGCAAAGAAATATTGCCAGTACGATGCTCCATTTCCTCACTGACATAAAAACAGTCCACGATATCAATGCAACTGTTTTGAGGAGGCTCCTTCTGTCTGTGGAAATATGGATGTACTTCTTTCTGTTTGCACATCTGTATACTTGTTTTTATTGTCTATATATAGACAGATCAAATGTCAACAGCGGTATTCCAAGCCAGACTTTCCAACCTGGGAGGGACTTAAGGAGTGAGACACTTTCATCCAGCAAGAGGTCTGGGAGATGCCTCGGCCCCCAGGGCCTGGTGAGTTATGCATGGCCCAGATATGCATCGCAGCATTTGATCATTTCCTTTTCTCTGAAGGACAGGAATGATTCAGAACTGTTATTTACAATCTTACTTTAATTACGAGTTCCACTTGATCTTTTATTCCTAGTTATTCCTAACAAGGAGAGTCTCCCTACCCTCCGTGCTCTTGACCAGGCATAATTCATGCCACTAACGATACATTAGAAAGGCTAATGTTGAAGGTCCAGGATTAGCTACACATACTGATACATGAATTTCCAATTTTGGTGATCCCTTCTTTGGAAATGCATGTACACTGTTTAATGGGATGCACGTGAACATGAGTCTAAGCATGAATGCGTGTGTCAGTTGCAAGTTGCATGTGAATATGAAGTAGAGGTGACAAGTTCTCGAACACACAAAACAGGAGCTCAAGCTGGAAAACATTGTAAACAATGGGAGTCCTCCTTGTATTCTACAATGGAAAAGAAGGAGATGGGCAAATTAAGGTGACTTATTTCACTAGGAAAATGGGGAGATCTCCTGCCGCATCATGAGACCTGGTACTGATGATGAAGATATGCAACTACACAGGGGACCAAACCACCATTATATTTACTGTATATTCTCATATTAGCATAAAGGAGTATAACTTGTGTTCGTAACTTTTTAAAATAAAGTACAGTTGGTGTTGTGCAGACACCTTTCATTGAAAACATTCAAGATAAAAAAGGCGAGTCTATACATAGAATCAAAAGTTATGCCAGTGTTTACCTGTCATGGCAAGGAAATGTGCTCCGAGCACGGCTTGCCAGCATTACGTCACTGTGTATGAATATGTGACTCGCCCTCTGCTTATAAAATTCATCATGTAAAAAAATCTGTCAAACCAAACAACACAAACGACTGATAAGTTCATGTAATAGTCTAGTTGAAACAGTGGGCTAATTACAGGTAAATGGCCCCCAAAGGTGTCAGCACAAGACAACCAAGAACTATTTAGTGCGGTAACCTGCCCCTGATTGGCCACAATGGTGTATCCATACCACAGGGCAGGCTCTAGCAATATATACACACCCAGTCCAACTCTGCTTGGATTGACTACTGCTACCACCTGGTGAGTCTTTCCAGAACTTTCGAACTGATACCCAAATGCTTTTACAAGTCGTTCTGCTTGCCCACAATAAAACTCTGCATTATCAATTCCTGCAATAATACAAAGAGAGTAAAAAGATAAAGGTAAACATTTAAACTCAAATTAAATACAAGATATTTTCAGTTTCAAATGGTTGACAAATTGCCACGGAATTAAACACTACTCTTCCAAAAGTATTACACGAATTGTTCACAAAATACAAAATTAAACATGCTTGTAGACTCATTGTGTTTTTGCATGTATAGATGATACTATATCATATTAATCATATTGACTCATAATGACCAGCAGATTCACTGATGCTGAATCTTGCCTTAAGCAAAAATATCATGCAAAGTGGGGCAAGTTGGTCAATTCTATAAAATGTTGATCAGTCTAACACACTCAGAATTAACATTTACATATGGGCTGTCAAAGAAGTGTCTAGGCCACAGAAAGTGTAGCCCAGAGCACCTTTCTTGTAAATTGATAACACACTATCCCGTAATTTTGGGGGCCTTATCTTTTTAAATGCAATGTACTTGTGTGTATGATACCAAATTATGTGTAATCTAAATAGAAATGTGCCCTTCCTTTGCTCAAAGTAAGCTAGCAATCTGAGTTGCACAGGAAGCCCCCACATTAACGGTGCAAGCCTATATTCTTGAGCCAGAAAAGAAAATTTCCATCGTATATTTTTTTTTTTTGGGGGGGGGGGGGTTTCTTCATATGTCTGCTTATTTTGTTTCACTTACATGAATTTCTTCTAAGGGGTGGTTCAACATTTTCATCATTTTTGAATTAGTACTTACAGTGGGCACGGGGGAAGGGGGTTAAATGGGTCTGTACACTTTCACAGAACATGGAAAATGATGGCCAATTTTTGGCCTGTTTTGTCAATTTTGCTGATTTCGGGGGAAAATCATCATTTTAAAAGTACTAATTTGGTGGGAGGAAGGGGGGGTCATTAAATTTAGTACCCTCAGTTCTAATTCAAAAATGATGATAATGTTGAACCATCCCTGAAGTATTTTCACAATGTGGAGATTTTAAAATCTAGACATGGTGAACGTCTTACCATTCAGCTGAGCATTAAACCTGGCATCCTCCACTGCCATCAGTCCTCTCTCTATACCAACAACTCTCTGCACATGTTTCGCAAGGATCAGGGCGATGGTACCTAGATCAATGTTACACAGTAAACAGAGTTAACTATTTCAGTTGGTTTAAACATATTTTATTGGCAAAAAACAATTGGCCGACAGGCTCACCAGCCTCCATGAGGGCCTCTTGTACATTTATAACAAGACTCCAATGAGTTTGCAAGCACCAATACAGAGACAGGTCACGCACAGGACCACAAATTGGAAGAGCAAAAGGTGGGAAAGGGAATTGCTGTGTAAGCATAAATACAAGTAAAAATAGTTGTACAAGATTACCAGATATGAATCACGTTCTAAATCTAACAGATAATTTAATATACTTATGGACCCCCTCAAAAATTTCCACATTTTGACCTTTTGAAATTCCTCTTCCTTCTATTCCGAACAATAAAGTTTTCAAGTTAACATTACCAAAAGTTATTATTTTACATTGCAGTTCATTACGTAGTATTGTCTACTTATTACATTTGAACAAAAAGTGATAGATGGTTTCCCGATTAGCCCCACATGAGCATGAAGGAGACTCTACAACGCCAATTTTGTACAGATCATTTTTCAACTGGATACAGCCCTCTCTCATTCTTGAATGGATTATGGCAATTTTCCTATCTCCAAAGTAAGACAACTCCTTACATTTTGGACTGTTCCTGTTTATTTCCTGTTTAAAGTGGTCAATATCCTCAGTGATCCTAACTGTTCGGGGTACTGAATTCCATTCATGAATGGTTGATGGGAAGAAGGAATTATATAATGTGATTTTCCTGGCCTGAATGGCTCTTATTTGCTTTGTCCGTGCTGAAACAGTTCCCGGCAGTAATCTAGAAATGTATGCTGGGGCTATTCCATTAACAATTTTGAACAGAAGTATCAGTTTATGTTTTCTTCTATGGTCAGCTAATTTTTCCCAGCCAGTCTCGGAGTATGTATGTTGGGGACTAGTGTGAACAAAATCCCTTATCACCACCAGGGCTGCATCCAGCTGAACAGATTCAAGTCTATCCCTGTCAGGCTTCGTGCATCCATCCCAGACCACTCTGGCGCACTTGAGGCAAGGACGCACAAAGGAAAAGTAAAGAGATTCAAGAGCTATTCTGTTCAACTTGTACTGTAGACGTTTAAGGACACCAACAAGTTTTGGGGATTTTGCAATAATGTGATTCAGATGGACTGATCATGAAAGATCAGCAGAAAGCCAAAGACTGAGGTGTTTGTGCATCTCTACATTTTCAAGATTACTTTTCTTAAAAATCAAGTTGGGATGATCTACAGGGATGTTTTTTCTACTTACTATCAAGGATTTAGTTTTTTTTTCAGGATTGAAAGAGATGAGCCATTGATCTGACCATTGGGACATTGATTCTATTCTATTTCAGTTCCAATCACATTTCAAGTCGATCTACTCAAGTCAAACTATTCTGAATTATCATTAGGATATCAGATTTGTATTCCTCGTAAAAGACCTTTCACTCAAGTACCAGCATGCCTCTAGTTCCAGTGAAAATATCCAAGGTCAACAGCTGTTCTCGGCATGCATTGGGCGCAATGCACCCAATGCGCGCTGAGAAAAGCTGTTGACTCAGTCCAAAATTGGCTCTTAAAGAGTTAATAATTATGAAGAGGAAGTTTTTCTCTTCTTTGCAAGTACATTAAAATATCTCAAACACTGAATATGAAAACAGTTACTGGTTGATAATAAACAGCCAGAAAACCAAGTTGTGCATGCATTACATATTGCACTACTTCGAAAATTAATGAAACTTCAGCACAATACCTCACTGGACAATTTTGAGCTTTGCCTCTTATGATTATATGCTGTCTTCTTCATACACAAAGTGTCAAGAAACTGCTCAAAAATGGGCTGAAATTATGGAAATTTTAAAAGGTGGACATAAAAGAAGATCCATCAACCACCAAACAAAAGCACGAATATTATGTTAAAAGTTCAATAACTTTAGTTAGCAATCATGGCACTTCTACTCATGTTAATTGGCTGCACGTTGACAGAAGTACATGTGTTCAAAATATTCACATCAATTCAATTTAAATACAGCAACCTCTCTTTTATTTTGTACTTGCATGCTGATTATGACTGCACAAACACGCAGAGTGCCTTTTCTTATCAAACCATATGTCTAACTTTCCCCAAGTTTCACTTTCTTTTTAATTATTTTCATTCTGTGTCAAAAGTTGATATTCACCTTATTCATCAATTAGAGGTATTATCATTTGGTTCACTCCAGAGAGAAAACAACTCAATCAATATATAAGAAAAATTTAGGAAGAACTTTGGACCCTTACATTTTTTTGTCAACACACACTGCACAAATGTTAGCAGCAAAACTAAGAAAGCAGACCCTATTTGACCTTACACAAACATTGTACATGTTTATGCCAAGAAAAATGTATTTAAAGGAAACCCTGCTCTCACTGGGATGAAACTAGCCTGGACTGAGTCAACAGCTTTGGTTTGGTTGAGCACTTAGTGACCAACCCACACAAAGGAAAGCTGTTATCATAGCTCTTGCCTACAATTGTCATTCACACTGTTTTTCACTATGATTGAAAGAGGTAACAAGAGGCCCATGGGCCTCATGCTCTGCTGACCACCCTCATTAAAAAATCATTTTCTGAAATGTATTCAATCTACGATCTAGAAAAACTAACCAAGATTAACGATATTTTTTATAACCACATTAAGCAATATCCAACTTCCACAGGCTCCACACTTGTGGTACATTTGGCATCACTTGCCTTATTTTTCATCAAGATCTTGAATTAAGTGTCTTTCTCTACGAGTGCTTAATGACCTTGAAAAATTGGTCAAGGCCATATAATCATTGGGTCATGGTGACCCAGAAATTCGGTCACCAAGTAAAGTTTTATCTACAATGTACTCAAGTGCAATTTTGATCTGGAGGCTCAATTCTCCTTGCCATTGATTTCCACACTACACCCTACTAATACAAAATCACCTCTTGCAACTTAAAAGGTCTGATGACCATACACAAATAGGTCAAGGTCACTGATCTTATATGACATACTAGCATTGGACATGATCTATGTTATCCTAAAAATGTCATGTCTAGTGCAATCAATTTCTTTTTAGATATGGAATGTTGTATCTGTCAAGACATTTTAACTCATAATATCCATCAAATTATAGGTGGTGCCACCAGTCTCATAAGCAACCGAGATTTTGACATCTTATATCATCCCACTACATTTCATGAAGATCCATAAAATATTAAGGACGCAGGACTGGTCACATTTTGACCAGTATATTACATAATACCATAGGTGTCGCCACCAACATTGCTCCAACATAGAGTTTCATACACTTGATAAGTCCTAAAAGTTAAATGGGCCTAACTCAAAAACTGTGTGGTGCAGAGCTTTCACAAGATGACCCCTATATTCCAACTGGCCATTTGACCATGACCGTCAACTCCCATTAAAAAACTGTCACGGTTCAAAATGTGGGCCCCACATTCAGCTTTCCAGATATGGTCCGTTTGTTCAGATCAGGTCATAACTTTTCAAGTTATTGAAGAAACACAATACACTTAGACAAGTAGAAAAATCCATAATTATTGGATCATGGTAACCCAAAAAGTAGGTCACCAATACAATTTTATGTGCAATGTAATCAAGTGCAATTCTGATCTGATGGCTCAATCCTCTTTGCCATTGATGTCCAAGCCCCGTCCTGCCATTTCAAAATCACGTCTTTCAACTTTACAGGCCTGGTGACCTCACAAAAATAGGTCAAGGTCATTGATATTACATAAAACTCCAGCAATGGACAGGGTCTACCATCCTATACATTTGGCAAGTCTAATCTAATTACTTTTCAAGATATGGAATTTTATATCTTAAAACACATTTTGGCTCACAATTTGTCACATCATAGGTAACACCACTAGTACCAAAAGCATCTTCGACTTTGACCTCCTCCACAATCCTACTACTTTTCATGAAGATCTATCAAACATAAAGGTACCTGCTATTACTTATGGTGCATATAACAAAGTGGTACAAAAATTGCCACTGTGTCTCTGTTTTTGTATACAAGCCCATCAATGTATGCATTTTTAGTTTTTTCAATACGTGTAGCTTCTTTGCATGTAACAATACACATTCTAAGACTAATTTGTAAAATGTGAGGGGCATTTTATTCAAGGGGTCTGATTTACACTTTGAGAAAGGATCACAACAAAACTTTTGGCATAACAAGCTTGAAATCAACAGTCATGTGAAGACAATAGTTTAACTTAGGTAGCTATTTTTTTCTTAAAAGGAATGGTTTTAATGTTATTGAATTTTTAAGCATCTGCAATTAACATTAATAACTTTTTCCATTTTGGAGCTCAAAAAGTAGCATCTAAAATTGGAATACATGTATGGCCAAACCAAAAAAATCACTACCTAAGTTATCCTCTTGCTGTTACATAGTTGTTAATTTCAAAGATTCATCAATCCAGTTTTGAGAGATACTTTCTCAAAATTACCAAGTCTTGTAAAAATTTGTTTCTGAAATATTCACTACTAAAGATAACCAAGGAGATTTGTTGACTTCAATTGCTCACAAATGACATCTGCTCAGGGCATCAAAAAGGATAACTAAGTGCTAATCCTTTGAACTCTGTCTTAACTCTGACCTACACACTTACAAGCAATACATAGTTATAGCAACTCCCAAAACTTGTTTTTAACTCAACTGTCACTGATACATCTTTGTACCTTGTCTTTTATATGTAACTGTGAATATCTAGATGTACCTGAGTTTTATTTTCTCCAACCATATGGAGGTTTCAATAAACTATCATAGTGGTTCTAATCAGTCACCTGCGAAATAATCCACTCACCTGTAAAAACACATCCAGTGACAGTGAATGGTTAATATCTACACATCACCATTAGTCACCACATACAACAGCCAGTTAACTGATTGACTTCACAAAGCTTGTATTGACACCGGTCACGGGACACTTTATCATCTTAAAGTTTTGCATAGAAGTAAACATGTTACAGTGAAACTATTTGGCATGGATACAGATTAGCACTTCCCCATCCCAAAAGTAACAAAAGCTCAATTTCACTGATTTGAAAGTCTCAGGTAGGCCCCAGTGTACTCACATGATTTTCACATTTTAACCCAAAAATTAAATAATACTACAGGTGGTACCACCAACATTGCACTTGACCTAGATTTTCACACACTTCATAAGTCCTGAAAGTTACCGTACTGGATGCCATAATAGTCTCACCCGCATAAAAGTCGCACCCCCAACTGTGGAGGGGGAATAAGACACCTCAAGGTATGTGCAGCACAATAGTCGCACCCCAAAAATTTTTTTTAAAATGGTCTCCCGGATATCACCATGAAGAAGTATAACCAGGCTGCTCATGACAAGGAATGAACAAAAATCTGTGATTTAAAGTTGGTGAATAAAGTTAAAATGAAAATAAATAAACTTAAAAACATCCACCTGTGTTGCCTTTATATTTTGTCTCGGTATGTGAAAAGTGAACTGGAATCTCGCTCCTCACTTTCATGTTGAAACTGTCGTTTTGTGTCAGATTCTAGCTATCAGCGGGTAAATGCTATCATACGGCTACTTAAAAACATTATGAGTTATCAAACTTGGGACTATAAAAAAACTGTTGGACTGTATCACACTCACAAGCAAAAAGTTTACAGACAGGTATCTTAATTGAAACTAAGTGTTCTACATTCAGTCTTGAGTACCAATTTAAGATAAAATAGATGATGTGAAATAAGGTAAAGGCCTAAGCCCTTATTCTACTTGGCAAAATGAATATAAATACAGGCAGGCAGCCTTATGAAGGTAAGGGGCTTCCGACTTGAGATGGATTAGAGAATTTTCTCCTGGTAGTTTGAGCTAACTTTACACATACAACTTTCCCTTTTACCACCTATACATTAAAAGCTCTATCTAATCCTTTTTATATCCATTTTGACATAACTTGATTAACGTCTTTGAGTTAGTACTGTGTTATCTTAGTATTGTGTCATACCTCTGGAAACATTTCAACAGTCTTTTAAAGTTTGTAATGTTCATCAATTGTGACTCATAATTATAATGTAAATATAGATTGGCAATATATGGAGCTGGATCAGTGCCCATTGGTACCCCTACTACATGTACATGTATTTTGTTGATCAACTTTACTCCTGAACCAGAAATATGCATTATCAATAATATATTCTATCGGTGCATTCTTGTTTTATGTATAATAACCTTCTGTCCTTTAATTCCTTTGTCAAATTTGGCTTCAGTGTTGGAAAGTTTTATATATTGACATGTACCACCTTAGAATGCCTTATCTAGCATTAAACTCAACACATATTCAAGATGATCAGTTACGTTGATCTCTGTGTACAAAGTTAAAAAGTCAAAGGTGTGAATCAATTTGGCACGTTACTCCTTTCTGATCTTTTCAATGTCTAGTAGGATATCCTTTGTGTTCTCTGTAATCTACATCCTATTCACTCCTGTATAAGCTTGAACTTTTTTACAATAACTTGTCTGGGACTTCATGACAAGTTTAAGAACTTTAGTGAAGCGATTTGCAAAAAAATTTTAAAATACATTTCTTAGCTGCAATGATTAGTCATTTCATGTGGATGGACGGACACGTGGACAGACATGAGTGATCGCATAAGCTCTGCCACCTTTGGTCAGCTGAGCTACAAAATCTCAAAGCAGGCTACATGGACCACTAACTAAACCAGTTTTGGCTGGTTTAAGGTGGAATGGGTTATGTGCTGGCACAATGGTTCTACATGCGAACTTTTGAGGCTCAAAACTACACTGTACCTCCTGTCTGATGGAGATTCCCCTGACCAGTCATTTTATGAGAGGAAATGTGAGGTCAGTGTTATCAAACTGACTGAGGGGTGGATAAATGTAAGTATGGTGCCTGCTACGTGAAGAAATTTTTATTAAATTCTGGTTGATATGGTGCCCTCCTGATAAAAAGCAAGTTATTGCTTTTGTCACTTTTACAGAATTCAGATGTTCTAATCAGGATTTACATATGGTCAGTCTAACTAGGCAGAGCTGACAATGTCTAACTCCCTTAATTTTAAAGTAAATCACTATAAAGAACTAAACACAAGCCTGAAATTTTGAATACAATATGTATCTCTTCACCACTTCATCTTTGTTCCACCAACTATTCTACCCTTGGCTTATCATCAAATACCTCCCATATACCTTTAACTGACCTGTTCCACAACACACATCCAGAAGAATAGAATCTTTCTGGTCCCCAAGAAGTTCAATCACTGTTTTGTATAGTACTTCTGCAGCAGCTGAATTGACTTGAAAGAACACATCTGGTGAAATACGGAAGGTCATGTCCATCAGTGGCTGAAGTATATGAGGTGGACCAAACAAAGGCTGGTGTGGGCTTTCTTCTTCTGAACTTCTCACCTTTTCACTGAAGTTAGTTCACAGAGCAAAAGAAATAACCAACACTGCTGAATTTGTCCTTGAAACACAAGACACATGAAAAGCATCTTTGCATTACTATCATTTATCCAAGCCAACAGACATATAAGTACATGGAAAAATATACATATCAGGACCTGGTAACATTTTTTTCTTTTTCCTTTCTTTCTTGTTCTTTTTTTTTTTTTTTTTTTAACAGATTCACATTTCTCCACTGGTGATCAAAATAGGCCAACAAATTGTCCCATGAATTTGAGGGATGTGTTTGATTCAGAATTATGAAAAGCACCTTGCCTTACAATCATATATTTTGGGCATCTGCAATTTTGAAAGGCCCAATTTGGAAACCAAGCTCATATATGCAATGTCAGTGTTCAGTCTTCACAACACTGAAGATGAGGTCCAATGAATAAACCATGAATATTACACCAGCACTGTCTCAGATCTGTAACATACAAGTGATCCAAAAACAACTTGGCCAGCAGCTATAGTGCCAATGTTGTATCTCAGTCTGCCTTGTAACAATGTATGTTGGCAAGAGCACTATATTAAAGTACTTTTCTGGAAAAAACAAAAACAAAAACAAAAACAAAAACAAAATCGAAATCAAGGCTGTAGAATTTTCAAAACTTCACAAACCTGCAAAGTGCTATTTCAATATGACTACTGTAAACTTCTATTTTTTGTCACAAATCAATGGCTCTGCTCTAAACTGAAATAAGTCTGATTTAAAAAAAAAATAAAGCCATGTTATTAATATTTTAAGACACATAAGTTGCAGCTAGCTTTGCATCAATACTTTTTAGGCAATGAGCCTTGATAGGTATATTGTGCCTAATAATGTTTGGTATGTCTGATTTTTAAATCAAAAAGTTCAGAAATAATGGCAAACCTTCTATCTGTGGCCAGGGATTACACATAAAATATGACATCTGCTATTTGTATTTTCTTCACGGTTAAGAGTGATTCCACCTCAAACGTTCTCATTTTACTGACTCATAAGATGATTTGTAGGCAAGACATGGGAAAAATTACTTTACTTATATAGAGTAAAACCTATTTTTCAGAGACTGCCCCCAGAGCAGGCCAACAGGTGGTCACATAAGGCAGGTGGTCTTTCGTCAGAGTGGTCTCTTAAAACAGGTTTCACTGTATTCTAATCACATCCAAATATCCATAATCCTAGTATCTGAACTTCGAAACTTGCCATGGGAAACCTGTCTGAAAACTTGACCAAAAAACACACTGTAGAAAGTGCATGTACAAATACAATAAGTGTAAGAACGATCAAAGTCATATTTTAAATAGACCTAGCATAACCTTTCTTGAAATGTCAATGAAGTTAGCCCAGTGTTTTTGCCTGGTCCATGCTGGAAATATTCTTGTAAACAGACTTTGGCTTCCATAACTGCTTCCTGAAAGTATACAAAAAGTAGAAGTACGTGTCACTATGAACCACATAATGAAAGGACAGACCTTGCAAAACTATCATCTGAACCAGCACTTCCAAAGAAAAAGTTCGTGATTTTACAGGTCTTGATGAAAGTAATGACGCAACTGAACAAGCTCCAGTATTTACATCATATCAATCCCCTAAATGTCACAATTTCAAGACTTTTCAGTATTTAGCAGCTGGTGTTGTAGAAGTGGGCATGCGATAAGCCAATGTCACCGACATGTTTTGCCCTGTCTAAGACCTGCCAGGAACTAACGCATTAATCCTGTCTTGTAGTCTTTTATCAAAGGCACTGTAACATTGCCAGCGCCTCTGCACAATTCATCTGATAATGCATGTATGCAGTGGCTCTTTGTACCAGAACCAATGTGATCAGAAATTTTGCAACTGTTCTTGAGATACTAAACTTTCACTTTTCAGAACATTTTCTACTGCACTTTTTGTACAACTACATGTATGAAGTAAATATGCATAAACTACCTGAAAAAAGGGAAAAGAAAATGATGAGCATCATTACAGTAACTCTTGGACGATTTGTTAGATACCCATATGCTGGTCACTGAAATGCAAGTGTAACATCTGTGTGTAATCAAGTAAAATTTAGGTAAAACTGTTACATGTATTTACATACGGTTTTACAGTGAGACTCACCTCACTACCAAATGCAATTAAACCATGTGTCATATGGTGTCACATATGTTGGATGTCTTAGCTGTGGGAATCATGGTCAAAACTTTACTATCTTCAATGTGACGTGTCTGAAGACTGATCTTGTACTAGAATCCTGCTTACTTTTTGTTGCACTGTTAACTTCTTTAATGTGATTTTTAATTGAATGGCAAGATTATCATCGATGTCTGAGAATTGGGCATATCTGACAATTGGGCACAGCTCTATACTTCTTACCCTGTGTAAGTCTCTTGGGTGGAAACTGACATTTGCCATTGTTTGCCCTTGCAGGTTGGATTTGACAACAAGGTGGCGCCAGTGACCCTCATTATAAATACCTGGTGCCACGACCCCCAAGGGAGACTGCTGCAGGAATTCTTCATATGCCTGTAATATATATACATGTATATATAACTGGGATGAAACTATCATCTTGAAAACCAAGCTTGCTTTTTTGGACGGTGACACAGTACCCCGAAATTTGTCTTCAATGGAGGCATTACATGCTCTTGACTTATCTATGCAACTGACTGAACATGCTGCACTGACAATGGATCTATTGTTTTTATTTCACACACCTATTGATAGATGGAGTAGCACCCTTGACTGATCTGATCAGTGAAGTCACAGGCAAGAAATCCAGCGTTAGCCGAGCACAAGTGGTTGATGGGACAGATCAATTATAATATTCATAGATAGTAGAGCAACATCATCGACTGATCCGAACTGTGGACACAATTAGCACAGTGTAAATTGAAACAAGAATGTCAACAATTATTGACATAGTCAAGATCTGAGCACACTGCCCATGCCATGGAAGTGACAGAAATGTACACATATTGTAAGTGCAGTCCTACTGGCTGACAGAAGTGTGCAAACAGTGGACGCACTGTCTGGGCAGCATGATCGATCAATGGAGCAGCTGAGTTAATAGCACGAGACCCTGACAGATATTATAACCATGACATCTACATTTTTTTTTCAATTCCACAAAATTCAAGATATGACAAATTTTATTTATTTTCTGAGCAGTATACCGCTGACACAAATCCTTCTCCTCAATACAATATTACATGAAAGGACTCAACTTACCCGACCTATTTCATAATGTTGTCGCCTATGTATTTTGAGATGTGCATGTGCAACCAGCAAGTCTGAAAAAAACCTAAAATACATTAATATTTATAATATCTCATGTTACAGCTCAACATTAGAGTACAAGTACTGACAGTGTGCATGGTTACTTAAATAATCCACAAGACGCTGCATCCAAGAGAAGAGCCAATCAACACTAACCCTTTCCTGCTCAAATAGCCCAAAAGAGCCCAGTGGTAAATTGTCTGCTTTTACGTTTTTGCTTAAATTTCACAATAGAAAACATTTGATAATGACACGGTGCTAAACCAAGTTAGAACTCCAACACACTTTTGTGCCACATCAGAGTTATTTTACGTATCTCATCATATTATACTTTTTTCTTTAACCTCTCTCTCTCTCTCTCTCTCTCTCTCTCTCTCTCTCTCTCTCTCTCTCTCTCTCTCTCTCTCTCTCTCTCTCTCTCTCTCTCTCTCTCTCTCTCTCTCTCTCTCTCTCTCTCTCTCTCTCTCTCTCTCTCTCTCTCTCTCTCTCTCTCTCTCTCTCTCTCTCTCTCTCTCTCTCTCTCTCTCTCACACACACACACACACACACACACACACACACACACACACACAAACACACATTTTTTTTTTCTTTTGAAAACATTACAGGTAGCCTGAAACCCTTTGATGTGGCCTGGAGTGAAATAAGAATTCAGACTCAAATTCAAATTCACACAAACACACATTTTTTTTTCTTTTGAAAACACTACAGGTAGCCTGAAACACTTTGATGTGGCCTGGAGTGAAATAAGAATTCAGACTCAAATTCAAATTCCTCTTTTCTTTATTTTGTACTGCCTCAATGTTCAATGAACATTCTCAGAATTCCAACAATGTGTTGCACTGATTTGGAATCAGTGCAGACTCGAACATGGCAAGGAACAAAAGCAAAGCTAACTTTTCCAGGCCATCAAAAGTGATATATAATCATGAAATGAACTTTCTTTCCAAATAGCAGCAAGTGGTATTTCACACTATGACCTTATACTGTGGTAAAGATTCCTGATAGTGTCTTTCATCTCAGCCTTAAATTCAAGGCACCCTTAAGCTTGTCTGGGATGAAAAACAAGTTTATTGCTCTGTGAATTCAACAATGATTACCTTTTTTAACCATCACATAAAATCCCACTGATTTAGGATTTCCATCAACTCCAACACCAACAGACAGTGCATCTTTGTTCCTATATTCTTCTGTTACAGGCTGCAATTTACAAACAAGATTATGATGCTGTGACTGATTGTTGCTGGCATGAGTGGTGGTGTAATGAAATGTGTCACATGCATCCATTCACCTTATAAAAATATGATCCATGGTTGGATGCATGTCATGTGTTGGGTAATTCTCTTCAAATAAAAAAAAAATTTGGCTGAATCAATGTGCACATTTGAAGACTTGAAAAAAATCAGAAATACAATAAAACAGTAAAATGGAATCATAGATTTTAGACATATGACCCCCTTGCTGAATTGTGTTAGGTATCCATAACGCAAGAACCAATGGCCTTATAGAAAAATTGGTAAGATGTAACACAAAGTACAATATTTTACAGACTGTTTGGACAGCAAAAGTTTGTCCTTAGCTTTACAGGCAAGGGATGCTGCCCCTACAGTTTTCCTTTGAAAACAAGAGGCCCATGGGCCTAATGCTCTGCTGGCACTGTGGCTATATTGCACCTCTTCATTTCAAAGTTGCAAGTCCTCAAGTGGCTTCTGAACATATAAAGCTTATGTGATTTTAGTGTCTTGTTTGTTCACTAGATGGCACTTTGCTCCACATGTAGTCATAGCTTATTTGTGCAATTCCTGTGATGGATATTGTTGCATGTGCCAAGACAACAATAAGTGAGTCCTTAACTTTATGTCCTCAGTGACCTTGGGACAGAAGATCAAAGTCACCCAGATTATGTAATACAAGAGGCCCATAGGCCTATTACTGTGCTGACATAATTGCCATTGATGTCCAAACTACACCTTGCCATTACAAAATCACCGTTTCAACTTTACAGACATGGTGACCTCACAAAATTTGGTCACAGTCACTGATATTATATAAAATTCTAGCACTGGACATGGTGCATATATCCTACAAATTTGGCAAGTCTAATCCAATTACTTTTCTGAATAGGGAATTTTACATCTTAAAACACATTTTGGCTCGTACTTTCCATTAAATTATAAATGGCACTACTAGTATCGTTAGCAAATTAGACTTTGACCTCCCCCATAATCCCACCAAATTTGGCGAAGATACGCGAAAAATTAAGATGCCAGAGTGTTCACAAGATTTTCACATTTTGACCCCTATATTGCTTAATACTGCCCGTGGCATCACCAATATCGAAACTAGCCTAGATTTTCATACACCCTATAAGTCCTGAGAGTTATCTTTGGTTAACTTGAAAGCTGGGGATGGTATTGTGCTAAGGAGCAAAAGTTTACAGACAGACAGACAGATGGATGGGCAGACATGAACAGTTGCATAAGCTCTGCAACCTTTGGTCAGCAGCGCTAAAAATCCATACTAAAGAAAATTGATCCTTGTAGCATGTTACACAGTCCATATAGTAAAATTATGCAGCTTAAACTTCACTGGTGAGGAATGCCACCACTTTCAGCATTTAAAGAATGGATTACCCTGTGCTGTCACAGCTTTTTTTTGCTTAATACATTTCATACAACCAAAAAAGTTTCCTTGTTGAGTTTAATAGAGCCTGCCACCTTGAGAATTAGGTCCAGGTTATTTATCTGGTATGGTAACATCAAGGTAAAACTTAACATCATGAAGCCCCAAAGGTACATTCCTACTCATGTTTAATGGTAACCATCAGCTTAAGATCCACTGTTACCAATATTTCAGCCAATATGTCAAATTGACCTTTCAAGGTCACTCAAGGTCAAAATTAACATCACCATGGACCCCCCCAGTAGGACTTTGCGCTTTGGCACCGCAATGTCCTACCACTGGCCATCATTTGAACTGGTATTTTTTTATTTTTTCCTTGGCTACACCCCTGCCCTTGTGTCCTGATACACTAGTGTGCAAAGTCTCGCGAATACAGTTCAAAGAACAATCGAGTGATAGCCCAGACATACATGTATAATGGACTATCAGGTTTTTGAGTCTTAACTTTTTGCCCCTCCTCTGGCGGGAGAGGGTCATTGTAAGATTACGCACTTCTAATATCTAGAATGGACTGTGAACTTCCCAGTGTATTAAATTATCACAAAGTGAATAAGAAAAGATACTTACTGACAGTCTGATAGGTTCAGGTTTACAAATCATTCCATCATTTCTTTCAATTTGCATCTGGATATTCTTGGTTTTATTTCGTATGTTGTTGGTTAGAATATTAGCCACTTTTTGAAGCGCTTTTGCAGTGAAGAGGTTTTTCTTCTGTACAATTGAAAAGAAAAGGGGTACAGATTTCTATTCAGTTTCTCAGCATTTAAACTACATGTATATTATGGAAAGTGTTTCATCAAGTCTATGCATAATTTTGGCAATGAGATTTCATCACCCTTAGGAACTCAACCAACCACTTGTGAACATATTCCTCACACTGCATCTCAAGCTATACCAGCACACCAAGTGTTAACCCTTAAAGTGCTGATTTAAGACAAAGTCAATATCTTTCCTTGGGGCTTTTGCGCGTAATGCGTGCAAAGTGTCCCAAATAAAGCTATTGACTAAGATTACTTTTTGCTTTAGACTAGGCTTGGTGGTATTCGAATGAAAGGTATCCTCATGAGGAATTTGAATCTTTTAACCATTATACATTAATGGTAACGAGAAAATGACTATAGCCGTGATTAGCACTTTAAGGGTTAAAATAAAGTTTGCCAATATACAGAAATACATGTAAAGAGAGCACACAATGACTGTCTAAAATTATACAACACTGTTCCAATTAAAACCCAAGTCTGAATATGATTGTAACTGATTTAGCATACATGTAGGCGCAGAAATTTATCAGGCTTCTCCCTTATTCTTCCCCGTGTGCATTCCTCCCCATCCCCATATTGCCAGGAGACTCCCAAGTATTTCAGGGCAGAAAAAAAAAAACAATAAATTTCTAAGATTTCAGTCTGCCATGTTGTCCACACTGTTTACATACATATGTCAATTTATATATATATATATATATATATATATATATATATATATATATATATATATATATATATATATATATATATATATATATATATATATATATATATATAACTTTATTTTTAGAGGGTGTCCTGGTTAGTGCTAAGAGCACTAATCTACCCCAGGGCCCTCTATAAAATCAGTACATATGACAAAAGCATAAAATGATAATGCTAAAAGTAAAGGAAAAGATACAAGTTTACACGACACCTCATAATTAACAATTGGCTATGTCACAGTCAGAATCGTATTGTATTATACATACATGTATATTCGCATGTACCATCCTGGGATTAAAGTTTTTGTGTCAAATATACACAAAATTACACATAGTCTCATCTCAAGTCTCTGGAAAACCCTTCCCTTAACGAACAAAGTACAACTTAGTTCTTACCTCCAATTGCTCCTGGTATGGCATTGCATGTAGAGGGATCATCGTCCTTAGTAACCTGTGTACAAAATGGCACAGGTAATGAGGTTCAGTAAGTTTCTTGAATTCAACCACACACTATGTGTAGATATGACATAACAACTTGATCTTATAGCTACATATATGCCATATAAACTTAAAGGGAAAAAAAAGAAATCCATTTTATTCTATGTATCAACTACATTTGGACGTACTTTGGAAAATAATGATAAACTTCCATTTTGTCTTCTGGATACATATACCTACATTGAATTGACTCCATTGGTGAGATTTAGACACTGCCTTACATTCATTTCCATGACGGTCTGTCTGATGTGGCCTCCCTACATGTAAACGCGTATATTAAGTAACTATAAGCCTATCCTATTGTAACAGAACTTCTGAGGTGGCTCTGGAGTGTAGAAACTGCACGTACTTACAACTCAAAATAATTTATCTGCGGTTTATCCTGAGATGCAACTCTTGTGCAGGTTCGGAAAAATCTGAAAATAAAAGTATGTTTCAAGTTAGCCATACCTGTTATGAGGGAACGACATATATTGTTCCACTATTATGCCACTCAAAATTTCTTACAATTTACTTTTGTGTCTGAAATTAAAAGTTAATCACAGTGTCTCTGAAACTGTAGATATGAACTGATGAAAGTTTTCTTCTATGGCCATAACAGGAGGTTGTTGTTCCATATCTTGCAGAAGGCACTGCAGCCAGGAGGGCCAGAAGTTGAGCATTCCAAAGCAATCTTCTAAGCCACATAGCACAGCTTTCATCACAAGGTTACAGTCCCCCTAGTATGACTTTAATGGCACAAGATGGGATAGAGGCATTGTGCTTCTTGCCTGGGAAACTGACAGAAAAGTTTTCACTGGCACCCGCGGAAGGTTCTCCAGCTTGTCCAATCATGCAAGAGATGTATGTTATCCTTACCAGTACATGTATAAACATTCATTTTCAGTGACACTCTTATTCTCAGATGTTAAAACCAGCATATACTTTTACAGATATAATATTTCATTTACTTACAGGTGCACCCTCCCCATTTTACTTCAGCATGTTGAGTGTTGTACACATGGTCTGGTTGCAAAGCAAAAGCAAAATTCCCTACAGAAGTTTGGAGCTTTTCTCACAGTTAAAGTGGGACATGGGGCAATCCAGTGGAGTGGAAAGTGGAATGCACTTCAGTGATTTTACTACATAAGCATAAGTGCAGAGTGCATGTTGGATTGTGACTGTAAAAACAGTGTATTATTTTTTCTGGAGGGTACAAGGCCACACTCTTATAACTTTCTCTGCCTTGTTTTAGAATTTCTCCTCTTTTCTCCCTGTATCTTATCTTTTGCTGCTCGGTCATTCTCTTTCTTCTTTCTGTCATTGTTTTAATTTTGATAACCTCAGGCATTCTGCTTCACTATTTTGCAATCCACATTTTGAACAATATACAAGAAATAGTTCTAAGTGCATATGTAGACCTTAAGCCAAAGTATACTCAAAACACAGCTGGCAGGGAATTTGAATTTGACTATGTTGTGCACAGTGACACAAACAGTTGACTCCTTTTAAAAAAGATTGTCCAACACTCACACTTGAAATTTGCATTCAAAATGGCAGGCACTCTTCGGCACAACTAGCAGCAAGGCATGGGGCCAATAACTTTGAGACAAGGCCACAAAAACCTCATATGAAGACAAAAGGCAAGACAGGGCCACATTGAGATCCACTGTGTCCACTAGGGGGCAGCACTACAGTTTACATCAGTTGTTTGGGCAAATGGCATGTATCTAGACATATAGCACGGGCTCATACCAAGTTTCTGTATAATTAGCATGTAGTTTTTACTCATAATCAATGCAAAATTTTTAAAATTTTTACTCAACCTGCAAACATGTACTGTGTCATTATCCTTTCAGAGTACGTACAGTGCCGGCATAAAAGTTTTGCTTCAAAAACCCTGGGGGGTCACCAGTGGAGCCACTTGCATGTACCATTTTTTAAAGCGTAACAAAAATTATAATTCTGACAGCACAACCACTTCAGGGCCAATGGGGGGCACAGGTAGGTACAAGAAGTATATGGAAGTACTAATACTACTATTGTCCATATTGCACAAGTTTTTCTGTAGAGTTTTGACACAGGCTATATTAGCCCAAATAAATTAAAGGGTCTTCAGTGGATTACTACTCAGAATATGTTTTGGAGCCTGTACCTGTACATGTTTCTCTGAGTAGCAGCTCCTTGTCCAAGCTAAATATTCAGCAAATATATAGGTTAGACGGTGACAGGTTAGCTTATGAACAGTAAACAGTTTGGATTGTTGAATAGGGTAAAGACTACCAGGAAGTGGTTCTGGACAAAAAAAAACACAAATACAAGTACAGTAGTCCCTCCTTTCAGAGACCGCCCCTAGTGCCACCCAAAAGACGGTCACATAAAGCAGGTGGTCCCTCAAAGGAGGTATAAATAACATGAAAAGTACTACAGAGAGACCTGACAATTGTGGTCTCTCAAAGGAGGTGGTCTCCCAAAGGAGTGGTCTTTCAAAGGAGGGACTACTGTACATGTAGTTATATCTACTTGGATTATAACATTATGCATAGATTGCGTATGGATGTACAAAGAATGTTTAATTCCTTACTGTGTACACTTCAGCTAAAGATACCTGGCTAAAAGCCATTTCGCACAGTGGTTTTCACCCCCATTTCTCATTGCAAGCCTTGGCTGCAGGGGTCAGACTTGACCTGGACTTCAAACAACACCCATTAACTCAACCTAATTGCTATTACGTAATCAGAGATAGCACTTTAGTCAATAGATTAGGGGCTCTAATTAGCTTCATCCAGTAACTTTTCTTTTCAAATTTAAACAAAAATGTGGTGATCATGTTAATTTTCAGAAAATGCTATATTGAACAGCGTTCGAAATAAGGCTTGTCCGCTCGTCCGAGCTAAGTCAGAGTTGGCACGGACAAGTGGAATATATTCTGAGCTCATCCGTTGAACAAGTGAAAAATTTGGTGTTGAAAATATTTATTTTGCGATTATTTTGAACTCTGCACTCAGCGTTGGATGTAGCGATCAGTACCACTGACGTGCAACATGTTCTGCGCATTTCCGGTATGTTTCCGCTACGGGTCACCAGGTGAAAATCCCCACGAAAATTGGGTCACATCTGTGTTGCAGTAAACATATGAACATGGAGCGGTGGTTGACCGGTTTCAAGCCCAAACCAAAACCGTCACCGTATGAAACTAAAAGAAAGAGGGACCAAAACTACACCAGCCTTATAGCCCTTACAAATATTTCTGTTTCGTATAACGCGCCCGGTGTGCGCAAAAGTTGCGGTTGGAATATTTTTTTCCACAGTGCAAAAAAAAAATTTTCCAGGCTTGATTAAACGCTACTCGCACGCCCCGTGTAGCAGTTCTGTAAAAACCATATCGTTTGCATACCTACCATGAATGCCATCGGTACATCGTAGTAAATTTGCGTATACAGTATTGGCAAGTTCCTTGCAATAAAAGGTGTACCTAAATCAAATTCAAACGAAAATTTTAATATTTCAAATCAGAAATCGAGTGTGCGCACCATCCACATCTTTCCTGCAACTGTACACACACAGCTGCTTTGGCCATGTGGTCTGACGCACAACACATCACCCGATTGGTCAATTGAGTCACATGCAAAAATGAGCCAATCACGGCTTGTGTTACAGTGTTTTCATCATGGCTTCCGCCCAGTGAACGTGTGAATCTGTCGTAATTTACGGAGGGAACACACAAACGGGAAGCTTTGTTTATATTGCAGCATGCGAAAATAAAGATTCCAATGTTAATTGCAACAATTATTTGGAGTCACAGGCAAATACGCAAAGGTAGGGGATAGCGGGAATAGCCGAATGTGTCCCAAATCAGTCCGTGAGACTGGGTCAGTTCACCGCAGATCCACTCCACGCTGTCACTTGCGTGTCACTGGAAGTCATGTCAAGGCAACCTATTTTTACCAACCCTGTTAGAACCCACCGATAAATGGCATTTGATGTTAATTTGCAGATGCAAATTTTATTGTATTTTGACGCTGCTTTGACATCGTTGGGGCAGATCACACTGATGGTGAGTAGTGTGACCCTGCTCAGCAAACCAATTGTAATTATGGCCGGTACATTTGCTATCGTAACAGAATCGTATGTAGTGTACGACAGTGAAAATGTCTGCTTGTGTTGACAGAGATAGAGTTCTGATGAATACAACTGCGGAACAAGTAATTGTTTAAACTTGACATGTTTATCAATTAGCGATTATTATCACCTATCGGCTCGCCACACACGTGCTGCGAAAGCTCTGATTTTTTAAGCGATTAGACCCTCCACCCCCACCCCCCACCCCCCGTTGCCTGCCTTGCAAACAACTGCAACTTGTAACTGTGTCATGAAAATTTGAGGAATAGAGTTCCCAGCGAAAAAAAAGTTGGTTGCCCGACCGGGCAAGTACTTATAAATTTTAACTTGCCCGAGATTAAATCTGACTTGACCATGGAGCAATAAAACTCTTAATCCACACCCTGTACATACACACGAAAGAGGTGTGTTCATGACTTATAATATTTACTCTGAACCCTCATCATGCACCCCTCCCGTTTCCTGCTGTTGTCAAGTGAAAATTAAAACTACACATTTGTATTTGATATCTTACTCTTTTTCTTCTGTGATATTTAAAAAAAAGGGCAACTTTATAATTACGCCAATCCTTTGTTTCTTGAAGCCCTGTACATGTACATGTTTAAAATAGCAAAAGACCCACCCCAATTCAAGCCAAGCCAGGTGTATTTACAGGAGGGCTACTCTGTCTCAGCGCCAGCAAACCAGCCTGAAGCATATATTGTCCCGCTACAACCTCATCTGTGGCAGAGTCTCTTGCTTTAATACAGATTTAATAAAAAATTTTCAGCATGGAATCTTGTTTATCTTGTATCAATACTGAGTCCATCAGTCCCCGTACTGGCATGATCCCATATTGCAGTAATACATAGTAGGTATGTGTAGTTAAAAAAAAAAAATTTTGAAAAAAAAAAAAAAAATTCCTCCCTGCCTCATCAAATTTTTCAAGGCCCTTTTATACGAAACAGAAATATTTTTAAGGCTGGCCCTACGATGCCAACAAGAGGCAATGTAAATATCTTACAGCTTGGGAAACTGGACGATCGTGGCTCTGCTTTGATCGGCAAGAAAACAAGATATTTTGCCATGTCTGCCGCACAAATCAACACGGAGAGGGGAGACAGGGCCATTTACACTGGGCACATGCAGCTTTCATTTAACTTCAGTAAAGTCCCATGAAGAAAACCCATACCACAAACGAGAACTGGAGGCAGTTGATGCTGCTTCAAGATGTACCATGCAGTCCGAGGCGGGCGATACTAGCTTTGTTGTTTTGTCATTGACTTATTTGTGAAATTTATACATGTCACTTGAGCAACTTGTATGACACATCAATGATTCATGTATGGTGTATTGCAAGTACCAGTAATGTGGACAAGTCAATGAGGTGGTGGACAAGTGAAATTAACACCACACTTGTCCTGTGGACAAGTGAAAAAAAAATGCTTATAATTTCTATCACTGCTGAATTGACACATTGATCATAAAAATTGGCTGACAGAAAGTGAACTTATGCATCCATTTTTTACTATGAAGCAAAGGAAACTGGACACAGGCAGCTGCTCTGGCAATTAAGATATTAAGAGAAAGTGACAAACAAGCAGGCCGAGAGTGTGTGTGCAGTGATCAGCGTCTGGCTTCAAAGAGTTTTGGACTTGGGTAGGCAAAAGAGAAATGAGGGTAAAAACTCAATTTTTATGGTAGCTGAGGTGTACACATCATGCTACATTTGAAATGCTGCCAGTATTAAATGATTAAGAGTAGTATCTTGTTTTCTTGGCACGCATACTGATTTGCTTCTCTATATTTTTTTAGCTCAGCTGGCTTGTCAGTCAGCAGAGCTATTTGAATCCTTTTGCATTCGTTGTCCGTCTGTTGTTAGACTTTTAACATTTTCAACTACTTCTCAAAAACTGGCAGCCCATCAGAATGCAGGAGAAATTTCTAAGTCTGTACACAGGGGTCACTTCCGTTCAACGACGAGTGGCTCATTTGGAATCGAGACGCTCTGCAAGAAATAAAGTGGCCTAAGTGGGCTAAAATATACATCCGACAACTCAATTTTTTAGGCAGGGATCGAGAGAGTGGATTGTAACAACTCTTTCAGTATATTGATTATATGCGCCCGGCAGCAGAAGGCGTTTAATACAGGAAAACAGCATGGGGGGGAACACCGACTTTTTGTTTGTTCCCTTCTAACCCTAATCAGTATTTTCAGTGGACAGTGACTTTGCCGGTCAGTATAAATGGGTTTGTATTGACCAGACAGAATGTGAGGACAACCATTCTGCTGGTTGCCCCTGTGGTTTAACTGTGTGAGAATTTTATGTCTTGGCATGAGAGCGTGACATGAGAGTCAAATGCGTAAGACACACGCTCAATGAGTGAGACTTGATAGGTCTGCCTATGCAATTAAAGACTAAAGTATTATAAATACACACATCTGTGCATTATTCGTGCCAAAGATGGGGGTGGACCTGGAACTACTACTTCGCCAGACTGAGCTCCTACACAGAGCCTTGATATGATTGATGGTCCAGGTTCGCACCATGGAACTTAGATTGGCACTTTCATAATACCTGGGTAATGCTGGAATGGCACGGATCATTCATTCATTGGATGGGCCCTTGCCCTTGGGCCTTATTGCATATATTGAAAGTTGGATGGTGGAAGTCTTGTGTCATTTCATTTGTCAAAAATATACCTTTTCATCTGATGCATCGATGACATCTTCAAAGTATTAATGTTCAAACGTCAAAGCTTGTCCCCCTCAAGCAGTCTGTAGCTTCCTTGCTCCAAAGTCAACCCAAGAGGATAATAATAACTGCAAATGTGTAAACAAACAAAATGTCACAGTCACACGTGCTCTTCGTGAAAGCTGCCATGTTGTTGTGCGCATGCGTCCAAAGTTATGTTTGTCTTCTGTGCCTTGCTTATTATTCGTTTAATCATTCCTATCAACGAATATTTTTATTTTAATATATCAAAATTATGGTGACTATAATTGCTCTGTTATATATCAAATTTACTGCAAGTATACACATTTACCGAAAAATATTTCAACCAATTAGAGGACAGCTTTCACGCCATTTCATAATAATTTCAAGAGAAAATGGCGTCACAACGTCCTCCACAGACGATAGATACCCGGGCAGAACTTGCTGAATTGGTGAAAAGGAGATCGGAAATTGCTGTAGGTATACTTGAGACAAACAACGTGATGTTACTGAACAGAGCTCTTCTGATTTAATGTACAGGATACTTGATTATTGCTTCGACATTCATAACCGGAAGTAGATCCAGCAGTGTAAAGATGTCCATTTCTTATTTTTGTCTTGAGCAAAGGGTCGCCTTGATTTAATTTTATAGGCCTTCTCCAATTAATGAGGTTTCCCGGAGCATTACAGTTATTGAGTACATAAATGTACTGGGAGACAATATGCTTATTTTTCACAATTTCAACAGGCCATATGCTATAATACGGGCTCGAATGTGTCGTTGCTGCCGCTATCCTGTCAATTTCACTGTAATTTCGCGCCAAATTTGATTTTTAATCGAGTGATTCGCAGATCACCTGCTGATTAGATGGGTGAAACATAAAAGAAAATTATCAAATTTTTGTAATGTTTACCAGCTCTGGCAAGTTGCAAAAGTTTTAACAGTGGGGTTGTTGATATTCTTCAGCACTTTTTGCCACTGTAGTACCGTAGTAGAACATGGCTTCTTCGCAGCATATACATGAATGCAGAACTTTTTTTCAAAATTCTTGCATCTTGGGCAAATCTTCGCCTCACCAACCTGACACTTGCATTACTCAGCCAGTCAGAAGTTAAAAGCTGGCTTGCATAGAGACTGCTAGGTGACGGCACACTGTAATAACTTTTATAATCTTTGTTAAACATTCATTAAAGTAGCTTCTCAAAGTCCAACAGCCTACTTCACATATTCTCGTATTCGCCAACACTTCATAAGCTGCTTATCAGCTGACTGCTGTTGTTATGCAAATGAGCAGGCCCTGTGAAAACACGTTCCACATCGCATTTAGTCCCATGTAAAATTAGACATTTTTATCCAAAATTATATCCATGTTGTTGACCGCAAATCAACAAAAAAACTCTGAAGGCAGCATCATTTTGCCAAATTCTGCTACTGCATAAAAAATTGGAGAGATTTTGACTATCATAACTTGGGGTTTAGCGCTGGTTTTCGGGTACCGTTGGGGAAGGAAGAGTGTCGTTCTTTCTGGAAGTTTGTGTCAAGCCCCCTGTCAGTATTGAAAAATTTATTCAATCGCTTAGCATACATTGAATGGGTATCCACAGACGCTTTCAGGGAGATTCACCGAGTAACGCGGGCATGTAAACTAAGATTCCCGGATGTGCGGATCCGAGAATGTGCACATACAATTTTGATAAAACTGGATATCCCAATACTTTAGATCTTCCCATACTCATGATTCGAGTCATATCAAAAATTAAAGTGTGGAACTCATCAAGAGTCTCATCTGCTACATATTAGAAATTTAAAAACTTGTTTAATATGTATTGTCACTATTGATATAAATGGGAATCACCAGGTGTGTTTTCACCAAGGTAGGACTCAATTGTGACAAAATACTGAGCTGAGGCCAAGCATTGACATACATATCATATGTAAAAGCCCATGTATTCTAATAAGTCCTCAATGATTTTGAATGCTATTAAGTGAACTACTAGTTTTGGAGGTTGATTGAGGATGAGCAAAAACATCAACCCTGGGGAATTGTTGGGGGAGGAAGAGTGTCCTTCTTTCTGGAAGTTGTGTCAAGCCCCCTGTCAGTATTGAAAAAATTTATTCAATATTTGATAAACATATTATGTTCTGACCCTAAGCTGCAATATTCCAGCTTCGGCTAAACTCATTGGAATTCCATCATGGTGTGGCCATTTGGGAATCACAATGTGCTACATGTTTTGATGATATGATAATAATGATATTTGTGTGGCTCACTGCCTTTCTGCCACACTCCTGTAAGGGACAGGTGGCCTCAATAAAAAAAAAAGAAGAGAGAGAGAGACCGAGGCTGTGGAAACCAGGTTACATCTCACCAGTGTGCACTGTCATGTTCCCTTGGCCAGAGCTGAGGCAGAAGGTCCACCACAAACTTTCTTACAGCTGTGGTGGGTCCCTGGTCATGGTTAATTTATGCATGTATCTCCCAGCACTCATCACTTGTTTGTTCTACCTTCCCTTTGCACCCTATCCTAGGCTTAAGGCTTAGGCATTTCTCATGTTCGCAGCCATGGAAGCCGTTACAAGGACTACTTGTGCATGTACCACAGTGCTGTCCAACTGTAAATCTCTGTAACAAAACTTCCTTTACCTGGAGCATTTTTCCACTTCTTCACATAAGAAACACTTATTTTTGAGAAAATTTGTAGCAATTTTGAAGAGCACTGTAGCAAAATTTTGCTACAATGCTCCAGTTGGACAGCCCTGGTACCACCACTCCCTGGTAACAGTAACATTTACATCCAGTTGCATGGAGTTACTGGACTGGTGGAGGATATAAGAATTTTGTGCATGTGGTTGTTATTTTGGCTATGAAAGTGTATTCAGGGTCCTTATAAAAGGTAGGGTGGAACCATTGGCTCGGCGTGTGTGGGGGGTATGGGCAGTTCCGATAAGGTTTATGCCAGAATGGGACTTGAACTTCCTTTGGTTCTCGAGTTTTTGTTTGGTTTCTTTGGTCCTCCCAGACTTTTCTGACACTTTTGTGTTTCTTAAACCTGTTAATTCTGAAAATACGGTGAGGTTCAAATATGTCTTCAACATGTTAAATGAAATCTGCATATTAAACAATAATCAGAATGGAAGTTGATGTAGGTGTGCAGGGAATTTATTATTTTTGTTTGGATTGTTTCAATTTGTTTGTCATGTATACTGGTGAAAAAAAAGATGCAATAATGCTAGAATTAAGGTCAAAGAATATAAGTAAAGGAAGGCTCTCATTAACCTTAAATTCTAGCTTTTAAATTAACATAGTCGCCCTAATTCCTGGAAATGTGTTGAAGTATTAACTAAAGACATTTGTTTTATCATACATTCTTTTTTTTTTTTTTTTTTTTTTTTTTTTTTTTTTTTTTTTTTTTTTTTTAGGAATATAAAACTGCAAATCTGTTAACATTCTTTAAGCAAGGTGTTCACCTTTAGATGAAACCATGCAAAGATTCCAGCCAATAGAAATGTGCTTTGAGGTTTATGGAAGATCCATGGTAACTACCAATGAGTAGTGAATAGTATTGTTGGTGCAACTGGCAGAAGAATGTGATAGACAAGCTGCAGCGCACCACAGAGTCAAGTGTCACAACTACTTTAGCCTGTCAGATTAGCACTCAGGCGGGTAAACTAGCAATTAATTGACCTATTGTGTTCCTGAAATTACTGTGTTAATATTTGCAGAGCCTGGTCTTTGATAAGAGTTCGATTTTTTTCCCCATGGTCCTTGAAGATTTACCCATGATGCCTGAAGATTCCTTTGAAGTTCCATACATCCTCTGTAAAAATGCAATAATGCTGTAAAATATTTGTTGGAGAATGTTATTAAGGTTGAAGATTAGAATTAAGAAAGATATTCATGTTTGTTCAAGAATAAAAAAGCATATTATTTTTAATTTGTTATATTGCCTACATATATCATATTTTCCTAATGAATTTGTGTTGTTCATTTTCCTTCAGGAAACATTGGCTAATTTGGAGAGACAGATATATGCCTTTGAAGGTAGTTATTTAGAAGATACACAGCAATATGGCAACATCATCCGTGGATGGGACAGATATCTGACAAACACTAAGTGAGTTTTTATAATATTTGATAATACATGTATATTTGAGGCTGTCTGCTTGTCTGCCGCAAGCCTGTGCAGGAAAGCCTTTTTCAAATAAAAAAAAAAAAAGCGAGGCATAAGGTTTGCTACAAGCTCTCTCACAGCTGTGATGGGCCATAGGTCCTGGTTATATCTGCCATCATTCATTGCTTGTTCACTTTCTTCAATGTAGTTTTATTACAGTGTATTCTTTTTACATTTTACCAACAAAGGGATGAAGAAACAGATGTGCACCACTTATAGTTCAGCATTATCTCTTTAAAGGTGTATGATAGAAAAAAGCTCATGCTTGAAACATTTTATTGTTTATCAAGCTGCAAAATTAATACATCATTTCTAATTTTTTATTGTAATAATTTTTATCTCAGCTGACTTGTCAGTCAGCTGAGCTTTAACAGTGGTCTCTGCAGCTTAAAATAAAATGGAGATTTACCCTGCCCTTTTCTTTTGCTCCCTGCCCTTTTTCTTTGCTCCCTGCCTTTTTCTTTTGCTTCCTGTAGGTCTAGCTTGAAGCTCATCTTGAATCAGTACCCCAGGGGTCACATTAAGCTTGCGCCCTGCGTCATAGAGGCAAAAAATAAAGAAATGACGCCTGGAAATTAATAAAGCATTGTCATTTTGCGTCTCTGTGGATGCACGCACAAAAACGCGATGCATTTTGAATTATACAACTGCAAAAATTACCCCAAGCGGTCAGGGTGTTTTGTATCGACCATTATCAATCTCATGATTATTTATTGTACTGATGGAATCCTCTGCTGTTCGTCTTTCTATGTAACAAGCTCTCTTATTTGCTAAGAAAAAAAATTACTGGGGTGTCCCTCCAAAAATTTCCCAGAATGGGAATGGATGTACGTCATTTCACCGCTTATAATTGTGCTGAGAGCACTTCCAGGCTCCTCATTGGGTGGATTTGATCACGTGCCGCTCAATGTCCTATCAAATTCATTGTTCTCCATGTGCTTGTCTCATGTCCGCAATGTTGGGCAGGTACAAGTCGTATTACGCAAAGATTATTTGACTAAGATGTTAAATTTTCACATCATATTTTCACCAAGAAGACTTCCATCAAACAAATCTAGACCCAGATAAAGGCAGAAGTGAAAATTCATTACGGACCTCAACGAAAATACGCAGATTAGTCATCGCAAGGTTACACTTGAACGAAGCGAAAATTTTCATTAGCCGGCCTTACACAATGTTGTTCATCACGGTCTCCGATGGGTCACTTGGTTATTGGTGTTTTTTAAACAAAATTTGGTTGTTTTGATTTTACTGAAATGTTTGAATGAAACAAATATGTATGGCAGAACAAGATAGGAATTAAATTTATGATCGAAGGCCGGAAAACCATGCCTGGGTGCATGCCCGTGACAGGCTGTGTACACTCGCTTGTGTGTGTGTTGCACGGCTTGTAGGCCTACCATGTTGCTTGGTGAAAAAAGTGACCGCACTTAAGATCAGACTCTTAACACCGCCTATGGCATCAAATTTTTCAGGTATATTGAAATAGAAAGTGCACAGAAATATAAATTATATAATTTCTGACCATTTCATCACGTGGAATCAATCGCAAAAATAACAGAGCCATGGGGCCAGGCATGTTCAATCATGCATGCCGCTTGTGCAAGTGAGTTAAAAAAAACTGTCCGGTGACACACAGTGTGCAAAACCAGATACTGGCACAGTGTCAGCGTGCTAGGGGTTAAGCCCCCTTCACAACCATTTTTGGTAGACCAGGGATGCGTTATAGACTTAGTCTTAATAGCAGGTTCCTGGGTAGATTGAATCCATCCTTGGTACAGTCAACAACTTTTAGACCCTTTTACATCAAGTTGGCATATTGGTATCTTTATATTCAATCTTAAATTCTATAATAAAGCGTTACCTACGTGAGAATACAGACCCTATGTTATGTTCGTTTCTAGGCTTAAGTTACCTGCATGTTTTATTTATTTATCATTTTGATGTATGTTGATTATACCAAATAAAATCAATTAATCAAATTGCATCAAATGAAGTCCACTTTGCACAATTTCAGACTGGACCCATCGATTCAGTTCATGGATCCACTATTTTTCCTGAAAAAGAAAAAAGATGGGTCCAACGGACCCATACTGAAATATCCTTAATGTGACCCCTGGTACCCTATGTGTGCAAAGGGACATAAAGCTCAAACCCAGCTTGAGTCGAGATTGACATATTCCTAGCTAAAGCCAGACATGTGCAACTGGCCATAAGTGGCACTGCTATGGATTCCTGATTTTTACCTCAGCTGACTTGTCAGTCAGCTAAGGTTTTTTGAGGGTCCGTCGTCCGTCCGTCGTCCACAATTCACATTTTCGACTTCTTCTCAAAAACCGTCAGCCAGATACACTTTAAACTTGGTGGAGATGTGCCTTGGGTGGGTCTCTACCAAGTTTGTTCAATTGGCCACGGTCCAGTGATTTTTGGATTTTTAATGAATTTTTTTGTTCTTTTTTGGGTAAATCTTAAAAAATCTTCTTCTCCGAAACCGCTTACCCAATTGATATCATACAGGAACACTCCCTGGGACTCCTAGTTCTTAATTTGTTCACCAGGTGGTGCTGCGATTTTTTCCTAATTCTTTATGAATTTTTGTGTGTCATAGCTATTTTCGACTTCTTCTCCAGAACAGTCACTCAGATTAAGCTGAAACATAGTGGATATGTTCCTTGTAGAAGGGTCAAACAAAGTTGTTCACTATGTGGGAATGCTGTGGATTCCTGATTTTTAACGATTTTTTCAATTCGGGTACATGTCGGTCAATGCAGCTTTCCTATTGATTACTATGGAAGTCAATGGGCATTCTAATTCTAATTCACATTTTCGACTTCTTCTCCAAAACCGTCATCCAGATAGACTTCAAACTTGGTGGGGATACACCTTGAGTGGATCTCTACCAAGTTGTTCAAATGGTCACGCTCCATTGATTTTTATATTTTTTTTTAATGCACCTTTACTATTGATTACAATGTAAGTCAATGGGCGTTCTAATGCTAACATTTTCGACTTCTTCTCCAAAACCATCATCCAGATTTGCTTCAAACTTGGTGGCAATGTACCTTGGGTGGGTGTCTACCAGGTTTGTTCCAATGGTCATGTTCCAATGAATTTGGATTTTTTTATGATTTTTTTTCAAAAATCTCTACAAAAGTTTTGATAGGAAAGTTTAACATGGGAATTTCTTGTAATGGTCATAACTTTAATAATATTGACCAGATTTACTTCAAACTTGGTGGGGATGTGCCTTGGGTGGATCTCTATCAAGTGTGTTCAAATGGTCATGCTCTATTGATTTTTGGATTTTTTATGAATTTGTTTGTTCTTTTTTGGGGCAAACCTTCAAAATTCTTCTCCTCTGAAACTGCTCACCCAATTGCTTTGATATCGTTCATAGACACTGCCGGGGACACCTAGTTCCCAATTTGTTCACCAGGTGGCGCTGCAATTTTTTTTATGAATTTTTTGTATGGTTTTGCTATTTTTCACTTGTTTTCAGAACTGTCCCTCAGATTAAGCTGAAATGTGATGGATATGTTGTTGTGGAAGGGTCAAACAGTTGTTTAGTAGGTGGCACTGCTTTGGATTCCTGATTTTTAAGGATTTTCAATCACGGTACTTACCAGTCAGTGGAGCTTTCCTATTGATTACTATGTAAGTCAATGGGCATTCTAATGCTAATTCACAGGACAACTGACACGAAATTTACTGTTTATTTGATAACTTGAGATCTGTTTTGAGTTAGCTACACATGTTAATTATTGTGTATGAAGGTCATGCTGAGACAGTACATGAATGACCTTGACCTCGTTTGTGGGGTCACAGTGCAACATACATGAATTTTACTCTTCATTATAACTTGAGAACTACTTGAACTTTGATGTTGTACATGTAAATGTTCTTCTATAAAGGTCAGACTTACTCAGAACATGGTGTCCTTGATCCTTTCCCAAGTTCATAGAGCTGCAAGTGTGATGAATGTCAAGATCAGCTGAGGCCCGGGCTGTTCACACAGCCCTCTTGTTAACAATTTTTTCAGTTGGGGTACTTATCGGTCAATGTACCTTTCCTATTGATTTCTGTGTCAGTTCACAGTGAAGTTGAAGTTTTTAATTATTTTTTTATTGTTCTTTTTTTTGGAGGGGGGGGGGAGGGTCTTAAAAAAAATCTTTTCCAAAACTGCTCACCCAATTGCTTTGATATTTCACAAGAACCATCTAAGGGACTCTTAGTTCTTTATTTGTCACCAGGTGGCGCTCCAATTTTTTCTGATTTTTTTATGTGCTTTTGCTTTTTTCAATGTTTTCTCCAGAACCATCATTCAGATTAACAGTGCATAAAATTGACAGTCGACCGAGTCGATTAAATTACTGTGTGGGCGATCAAATTGTTTGATCAAGTCGACCAGGTGGTTGAGTTTAAAAAGTCAGAAGTCACTTCTGATTTTTACTAGTCTGCTTCATGATTTAAGACATTTGTCTGTGTTGGGAATAAGAAAAATTTACAAGAATAATCCTGTACGTTATCTTTGTTGTTTATGTTCCTTGTTGCGCTATCTGACAGCATGAGCGTCATTCATATTCATGATCTTGACTGGTAACTTGTAGTTTTCAAATCGCTGTCTTCGATTCATATGATAGCCTTTTTGAAAGAAAGCGTGGGATTGGTTGAGTCGAAATCCGTTACTCCCGGTTTTGAAGTGGCTGATTCAAGGCCGTCTCAAATTCCTGGTGTTGTTTATTTACATGCAAGCATGCACACTTTATTGTAGAGAAACGTCAGTTCTTGCTGATGGCTATTTTGATTTTGCGTTAAAAATGAATATTTCCCTTCCATGATGATTTAAATCAATGATTGGGCCGTTGTTTGTGACAATTTGAATGATGTAGGCCTAACTTTGCAAAACTGCGCAAAAATAGGGTGATTTCATCATCGTGGTCTTGGTCTTTTTTCCTTCTACCTGGCACGTTCTTCACATCTGCAGAATGCTGATAACCTTTTCTATTTTATGAACAAGCTCTCCCATTGGCTGAAATAAAAGTATTTTAGGGGAACCCCTGCCAAAACTGCTTCTATTTCAAACAGATACATCATTATTTTAGTCGGAAACTACCAAAGACAATTCTCCTGAATATTCTAGGTCAGTCAGGGGGCCAGAATCGATCACATGGTGTTCCCCATCCAATCAAATGCATCGTTTTTCTACACAATGTTTTGTTTGGGAGTACTCGCTACCTGGTGATGTGAAGCTTGGCTGGAACGATAGGAGACATTTGAATGAGCACAAATGACGATTACTGACAATTTATTAAAGCAAGAAACAAAATTTAACACTGTAAATTGGTCAGAATGATAACATACTACCAGTCTTTGCATACAATAGAGCAGAGGGTCCATTTTTTTCACGGAAAGAGAGTGAAATATACCAGCCGCAGGTAAACATGGCTATTTACTGCAGCAAGCAACAAACTTTACAACTATAATTTAATGACAATTATGACACACAACGGATCTTTAGAAAAAAAATAAAGAGGAACAATTGTTGGTGACGCTAACCAAGGAAAATGCGCGGATCGGTATCAATGCAATTGTATTCACACAGGCTTGACCGTTTTGATCAATTCGTGATTGAGATCGATATGTTCACTTTGTTAAAGTGTAGGGAACGAGTTTTTGTTTAAATTGACAAAGAAACCACATAGAAATGTAGAGAAGGTCATAATCAATTAAGGTTATGTTGATCATCTTGCATGAATTGCAAAAATAAAAAAGTTATGGCACTCTTACACCAGCAAGTCGCATGTTCCGCAACGAAACGAAAAATGCCGAGTGACTGGCTGTGCCAGATCCCAAAACTGGCCAGCGTGCATGGGGTTAAACAGTCAAAAGCTGCCCCCCCTCCCCAAGAGGGCAATTCAAATCAGTACTACAGTAGAGCAATTTAAGAAGGCCTACCAGCGGGACCATGCAGTCAGAGTCAAAGTCTGGCAGCAGGATACTCTGAGATTCGAGAGCTAACTGAGGTTGTGGACAGGGCATATTAGCTCAATAACTGCCACTTTCTTTCAAGACTGACCCTCTTTCCCCCACTTATCCATAGGTAAATATTGTATTCACAATGTGGCAGAAATCACCTGAGATACCACCAGAGAGCACCTAGATTTCAAAATTTCCAGGGGGTGGGGGGATGCCCTCGGACCCTCTAGCATGGCTTCGTGCACTTGCAATGTCAGAATTCCGGACCACTAAGTACTGAGCTGGTCCACTAAATATTGAAACTTACTGGCCCAGCTGGGCCAGTAAGTTTTCTGTACTGTTTTATGCACTGGATTAAGCTGAAACTTTGTGGATGTGTTCCTTGTGGAAAGGTCAAACAAAGTTGCTTGCGAGGTAGTATTAATGTGGATTCCTGATTTTTAACAATTTTCAGCTCAGCTGACTTGTCAGTCAGCTGAGCTTTAATATGACTATCCATCCGTCATCAGTCCGTCCATCGTCTACAATTCACACTTTCAACTGCTTATCCAAAACCGTCAGCCAGATTGACTTCAAACTTGGTGGCAATGTACCTTGGGTGGGTTTCTACCAGTTTGTTCAAATGGTCATGCTCCAGTGGTTTTTGGATTTTTAATAATTTTTTTATTTTCACAAATCTTAAAAAATCTTCTCCACAACCAAACACCCAATTGCTTTGATATTACATAAGAACACTCCAGGGGACTCCTAGTTTTTTATTTGTTCACCAGGTGATGCGGCAATTTTTTGCAAATTTTTTATGGATTTTTGTGTGTTTTTGTTACTTGTCACTTCTTCTCCAGAATCGTCTCTCGGATTAAGTTGAAACTTCTTAGATATGTTCCTTGTGAAAGGGTCAAGCACAGATATTCACCAAGTAGCACTGCTGTGGATTCCTGATTTTTAACTATTTTTTTCAGTTGGGGGACTTATGCATAAATGCACCTTTTCTATTGCTTTCTATGCAAGTCAATGGGCATTCTAATGGAAATTCACATTTTGGACTTCTCTGAAGAAACTGTCGGTCATATTTACTTGAAACTTGGTGGCCCTATACCTTGGGTGAGTCTATACCAAGTTTTTTTCCAATGGTCACGCTCCAGTGATTTTGGATTTTTTTATGATTTTTTTTTTCAAAAATCTTAAAAAAAGTTTTAATAGGTAAGTTTAACATGGTAATTTCTTGTAATTGTTATAACTTAAATAATTTTGGCCAGATTTGTGTAAATGGTCATGCTCCAGTGATGTTTGGACCTTGAGATCTGTTGTGAGTTAAGACCTTGATGTTGCACATCTTAATGTTTCTCTATGAAGGTCATGCTTAGACAGTACATGAGTGACCTTGACCTCGTTTCTGGGGTCACAGTGCAACATACATGAATTTTACTCTTCACTATAACTCGAGAACTACTTGAACTGGGACCTTGATGTTGCACATGTTCGTGTTATTCTATAAAGGTCAGACTTACTCAGTACATGGGTGGCTTTGATCCTATCCCAAGTTCACAGAGCTGCAAGTGTGATGAATGTTTCGGTCAGCTGAGCATGGGCTGTTCACATAGCCCTCTTGTTTGTTGATTGCTATGCAAGTCAAAGCGCATTCTGACGCTGTTTCACATTTTGGACTTCTCTGAAGAAACTGTCTATCAGATTGACTTCAAACTTGGTGGCAATGTACCTTAGGTGAGTCTCTACCAAGTTTGTACCAATCATCACACACCAGGGATTTTTTTTTTTTAATTTTTTATATGGGGGGGGGGGAGGGGATCTTTAAAAAAGTTTCAACAGGAAAGTTTAACACGGGAATTTCTTTTAATGGGTATAACCTTAAATAATTTTGGCCAGATTTGTGTCAAACTAAGAATGTACCTTTTGTAAGTGCAAGTGGTCCTGCTCAAGTGATTTTTTAGACCTTGACCTTATTCCCAAGGTCACAAGACAACTGACATTAAATTTACTGTTCACTTTATAACTTCATATCTGTTTTGAGTTAGGACCTTCATGTTGCACATGTTAATGTTTCTCTATGAAGGTCACGCTTGGACAGTACATGAGTGACTTTGACCTCATTTCTGGGATTACAGTGCAACATACAGGAATTTTACTCTTGAGTGCTTTAACTCGAGAACTACCTTAATCCTGTCCCTAGTTCACAGAGCCACAAGTGTGATGAACGTCTAGGTCAGCTGAGCATGGGATGTTCACACAGCCCTCTTTTTAGGTGGGGCTCCGTAAGGAGACCCCCTCTCATGTACAATGTACATAGTAGACCTAAAAAGTTCAATATTTGAAAACCAGGAACTATTCCTGTCGTGTTAATAGTCCTGATTTGTGACAAGACTTTATTCTTAACATTTGATATCGGCAAAATAAACAAGACTGATACCTGAAGGGTTTAATAAGAGAAAATACTCTGTCACCACTGGTTACAATTGCTGAAAAAGCCTCACTTTGAGAATATGTCATCCGGCGAACGTATGTATTCTGGTGCAAACAAGAAACAGATTTTAAAAAGGTGCAAGTTATTTTCTTTCATTTGTGCTCTTAATGGTAACACTGGTATTACTGCTCATTGCTGATGTAAAATGTAGATATTCTTTATCGATCTATGCACATTATCAGGACCTTTCTGTTAAAAGAAGTTCCGTATCTTGCTTGTATTCGTGGGTGAATGTGACCTCAATTCTGTGAACACCGAACTTTTGTCAGCTCAATGAGGCTCTCCGTAGGTTTTTGCATATCCAGACAGTTACCAGTCTGAACACGTCCAAAGATGCATCAGACGGAAAAAATCCATTGAGCATTCGTTACAGTGATCTAAAAAGTCCACGAGAAAATGTAATCAAGTTATCACTTCCCCTTACAAGTCTTGTGCAAGTACGCTGTTTTGGCGCAATAACAATATGTAAGTGCTTTAAAGTTGCATTCCGCGATATTTCATACACGTACCTATCCACGTAATTCATCACTAATCATGCGTCGAAGGACCGTTGTGCCTTTGTTTTGGTCAATAAACATGATATTTTGGCGGGAAGAAAGAGTTTTTACATTCGACCATGCAAGTGTTGTTTATAACGGCATTCGGCCATGCACAACGGTTCTAGGGCAATTCCTCGCTGATGAGAGATATATTTAGAACCAGTTGGCTCTCGCCGGTCACGTGGCGTGCGCTATATTGCGAGAGCAAAGCACAATTGCATGCAGTCTCCACGTGCTTGCAGAGCCGTCTGCGGAGACAAAGTGAAACTGTGAAATACCACTATTTTGTTGGCCGTCAACGAGAATAGAATTTTTCATGTGATTAACTGTGCTTGATCATATTTTAATCATGCATGTTCGTATCGCAAGACTCAATGATAAATGGACGAGTTTGTACGCTCATCGGTGCCTATGTTGTTTGTTCAAGCCTACGGCCTTCGCATCGTTCGAACTTGAAGTTGAAGACAACGGCATGCAGTCTTACATAATGTTCCGGTGTCAATGACAATGTTTGACACATTTATTGACGCAAAACAGCAAATAAAGCTTTTATATATGGTGTTCATTTTGACGCTAAACTTGTGCATGTTTTTATAAATTCAAGTCGCGATCGTTTGCTATGGACTGTGTTTGTGGTATATATTTTGATAGACATATTTGTTTGCTTTAGATTACATAAGTGTGGAAAACGAGCAAATGAGAACACACATGGTCGCAAACAATAACACATGATTGTCATCTTCACCGTTCACTGCAAATACAGATTCAACTTGGAACATATTGACCTCAAATCTCAGGAAACTAAATTTTTATGCAGTGAAACAAACGTCGTTTCATATTTCAAGATTTGTCTATAATTTGGTATCAGCAGTTCTAGGATGCAGGTACCTCCGTTCCATTGGTTATTAATGTTACAGCAAAGATGGTAGAAAAAGCCCTCCTTCAGGGTCGGTAAGGGGTTTCTCGCACTGGCGTACTGCTTTTTTTTTTTTTTTTTTTTTTAATTTATTTACCGTACTGGCGTACTGGAAGCCGTCTTGTTTTACGTACTTCGTACTATCCAAAATTTTGAAAGATTTTTATTTTCCGTACTGCGTACTCTAGAAGAATAATTACCTGTACCAGCGTACCGACCCCCCCCCCCCCCCTTCTCCTTGGTTACAGTGAGCAAAAGACTATCTTCATGCTTATCTGCAGAGAGAGAGAGAGAGAGAGAGAGAGAGAGAGAGAGAGAGAGAGAGAGAGAGAGAGAGAGAGAGAGAGAGAGAGAGAGAGAGAGAGAGAGAGAGTTAGTTTTCACCAGGATTCGTCGTGTTTCCTACCAAAAATTTTGTTTTAGGATGTTTGTTTTATTGACGATGCACTGCATTCGTAAGATCTTGTCAATATTATCGTCTGAATAATTTTCCTCGCGCTGTTCCTACCAACTGTACACTATAGTAGATTGTTCCAATGCAACTAAGCAATCATATATTTCGAGTTTGCGTCATGATATGATACATTTGAAATCCTCAGTATTTTTTTTTTTTATCGCAAATTACCAAAATAGAAATGCGAGATAAAAAACAAACAAAACAAAACAAATCAAAAACAAAACAAACAAAAAACAAAAACAAAAACAAGAAAAAAAAAACAAAAACAAAACAAAACAAACAAACAACAAAAAAACAAACAACACACACACACACACACACACACACAAAACCCCACAGCAGATCTAGAAAGGACCAGATGAAATTCTGAATTACTTGACTAAAATGATTTGTTTGGAAAAAATTGTTGATACCTTAAGTTTATGTACATCAACTTTTGTTCTGCATAGGCCTATGACTTACAAGAAAGAACGATAGATAATTCTGTGCTGGAAGCATGTGCAAAAAAAATGGGATGTTATTTAGTTGGACTTGTGTGTGCGTGTTTTCGGAGAATGTATACGGTTGCGACCGATAATAGCAGATAGATATGGCTGAAGCAGTGGCCGAAAGAGTGAGAGAATGAGGCTTCTTTGTATAATAAATTTTATGTTTCGAAACGTACAGTTCCTCATCAAATTTTCATGTCGCATGTGCCATTATACCGAACACAGTGTGACACCCGAGGACCCGTTCAGACCGTTGTGCAGTATACCGTTCTGTCAATGGTGACAACGTTCAAAGCTTGTTCTAATCCATTGCAAATGCATTTGGCTAGTGTGGTACACAGCAATGTGAAATTACAAGTACAATCCTTTTTAATTTTTCAAAATAAATTCGTTATATTGTCGTCGAGAAATGTTGGTAAAATTCTCTGTCGGACGAGGCTCTGAACAACGTATTGCAACTTCCCACACAAGTGGCATGCAGACGAATGTCTGAAGAAAGAAACTCACACATTATACCTTGCACAATCTTATAGAAATACAGAACTGATAAAGTCAAGTTCATGAGAAAATTTTATGGTGCCCCTAGGAAAATTGATGACGAATAGAATAACATAAATCTTTGACATCGTAGACAATAACAGCTTGATAAGTAGCGGAGGTCGCGGGCACGTCTTCCTCGCAATATGTGCAGTCAAGAGCTGCCGATGCAGACAAAATTTTATCTCGAAGTTAGCGGGAAACGTAGATAGTATGCCCATTTGTTTGTTGTTTTTTCTCTCTCTTTGTCTCTGAAGTTGCCGTTGTCTTTACTGATCTTAATTAACGGCACTTTTGTCCCATGAATTTGATTACCTAGCCACTCTCCTCACCCTCCCCCCCCCCAAAAAAAAAAGAAAAGAAAAAGAAAAGAAAACTTCATCAAGCTGGAGCGGTTATAATATGATAATGATATTCGTATTCAATCTCGATTGATTACAAACACGACTGATCAAGTATCCATGACGACTTGAATATAACGACTTCAAAGAAATGGGCGGCTCCTGTGATCTTTGATTTTTTTTTTTCCGGCACGTGCGACAACTGGGCACTGCTCTGAACATCAGACCTGTTCAGAATCAGAATGAATGTAGCGACATCATCATCACTTGGACGCCCAAGGCTGACCTTGTCCTTCTTTTACAACCCGCTATCGCTCCATATTTTCAACACCGATGGAAACTGTGTGTGTCTGTCTTATTTTGTCACGCGCGGCTGGGGCACGTTTCTTTTCGCTGTGAGTGGCGTAATTTTCTTGGTCGCACAAGCAGACGAAAAGCCGGCTCAGACGGAAAACATAAGATGTACGCATGCGCGAGATCTGTATGTAAATGACCCAAATGACGTTGTCCAGGAATTCCCTACCGCACTCTGTTTGAATATTGAAGTTCCATTGGTGGAACCCGAAGAAGACGTGAGGATTACTCGGTAGTTTCACAAGTAAGTGTGTGTTTTTCATATTTCGTTGTTTTATATTGTGTATTTTACACGAGCGAAGACGTGTTTGTATAAAATTTGACAGGTTCCCTGCCACTAGCGGTGTCATAGCATCAATGTGGTATCCACGTGGTCATTGCCATGTCGACCATCACATGAACATTAATAAAAAAGTCATTATGGCAATGTCGCTCATCACGAACACATGCTTTTGAATATCAATGCATTGCTCACAAATTAAACTTGATGTGTGTTTTGAAGTCTTATACTGAGTTGTTATTGTATGTCACTTGGTCTGCTTTATTGATTGCGTTCAATTGATTGTGGGATTCTGAGATGAATCAAGATCTAGGTCATGGATCCGAGCGAGAAGTGGATGTTTGTAAACATTGCCATGCTGAGACTGTCGACATTTTCAGTTCACGTTTTGAATGACCTATCACTCAGTGCTGTACTCACTCAACCTTGCGCTCGATAAGGCCACTTTGTTTGATGCTAAAACTATTTTTTCTTCGATTGATATACTGTATAGGGAAACTGTGTGCCAGAACAGTCACGGAGAGATGGGAAAAGTTGTGTTTTAATGGGAGGGAAAATGGCGTCAGTGAAAACTATTATTAAAGCAAAGCAAAACTTATATAATTTAAAAGTTGGTTTGATTCATTTACATGTTGAGCTTTAGATTTGTCACATCGTAATCATTCATAACTTGCCTTTTTTGAACGATCTGAATAGAGGTTGAAATGTATGTATGTATGTATGTATGTATATATATGTATCTATGTATGTATGTATATGTATATGTATATATATATATATATATATATATATATATATATATATGCATATTTTAAGTGTGATTAAAACCCCATCTTCTGCTGGGATTTTGGTGTGATTTTTACCTCAGCTGACTTGTCAGTCAGCTGACGTTTTTTGAGGGTCCATCGTCCATCGTCCGTCCGTCGTCCACAATTCACATTTTCGACTTCTTCTCAAAAACAGTCAGCCAGATTCACTTCAAACTTGGTGGAGATGTGCCTTGGGTGGGTCTCTACTAAGTTTGTTCAAATGGTCACGGTCCAGTGATTTTTGGATTTTTAATGAATTTTTTTGTCCATTTTTGGGTAAATCTTAAAAAATCTTCTTCTCCGAAACCACTCACTCAATTGCTTTGATATCACACAGGAACACTCTCTGGGACACTTAGTTCTTAATTTGTTCACCAGGTGGCACTGCAATTTTTTCCTAATTTTTTATGAATTTTTGTGTGTTATAGCTATTTTCGCCTTCTTCTCCAGAACCATCACTCAGATTAAGCTGAAACTTGGTGGATATGTTCCTTGTAGAAGGGTCAAACAAAGTTGTTCACTATGTGGGAATGCTGCGGATTCCTGATTTTTAAGGATTTTTTCAATTGTGGTACTTGTCGGTCAATGCAGCTTTCCTATTGATTACTATGGAAGTCAATGGGCATTCTAATGCTAATTCATATTTTTGACTTCTTCTCCAAAACCGTCATCCAGATTAACTTCAAACTTGGTGGCAATGTACCTTGGGTGGGTTTCTACCAATTATGTTCACGTGGTCATGCTCCAGTGATTTTTGGATTTTTAGTGATTTTTTTTTTTTTTTTTTTTTTTGGACAAATCTTAAAAAATCTTCTTCCCCGAAACTGCTTACCTAAATGCTTTGATGTCACACAGGAAGACATCTAGGGACTCCTTGTTGTTAATTTGTTCACCAGGTGGCGCTGCAGTTTTTTTCCAATTTTTTGGTGAATTTTTGTGTGCTATAGTTATTTTCGACTCCTTCTCCAGAACCGTCGCTCAGATTAAGCTTACACTTGGTGGATATGTTCCTAATGGAAGGGCCAAACAAACTTGTTCACTGTGTGGGAATGCTGCGGATTGCTGATTTTTAATGATTTTTTCAAGTCAGCTCCTTTGGGGTAAATGCACCTTTCCTATTGATTACCATGTAAGTCAATGGGCATTCTAATGCTAATTTACATTTTCGAATTCTTATCCAAATCCATCATCCAGATTAACTTCAAACTTGGTGGCAATGTACCTTGGGTGGGTGTCTACCAGGTTTGTTCCAATGGTCATGTTCCAATGAATTTGGATTTTTTGATTTTTTTTCAAAAATCACTACAAAAGTTTTAATAGGAAAACTTAACATAGGAATTTCTTGTAATGGTCGTAACTTTAATAATATTGACCAGATTTACTTCAAACTTGGTGGGGATGTGCCTTGGGTGGATATTTACCAAGTGTGTTCAAATGGTCAAGCTCTATTGATTTTTGGATTTTTGATGAATTTTGTTGTTTTGGGGGGGGGGGGGGGCAAACCTTCAAAATTCTTCTCTGAAACCACTCACCCAATTGCTTTGATATCGTACATGGACACTCCCGGGAACACCTAGTTCCCAATTTGTTCACCAGGTGGCGCTGCAATTTTTTTTAATGAATTTTTTGTATGGATTTGCTATTTTTCACTTGTTCTCAGAACCATCCCTCAGATTAAGCTGAAATGTGATGGATATATTGTTGTGGAAGGGTCAAACAGTTGTTTACTAGGTGGCACTGCTTTGGATTCCTGATTTTTAAGGATTTTCAATTCGGGTACTTATCGTTCAATGCAGCTTTCCTATTGATTACCATGTAAATCAATGGGCATTCTAATGTTAATTCACAGGACAACTGACACGAAATTTACTGTTTACTTGATATCTTGAGATCTGTTTTGGGTTAGCTACACATGTTTACTATTTTGTATGAAGGTCATGCTGAGACAGTACATGAATGACCTTGACCTCGTTTGTGGGATCACAGTGCAACATACATGAATTTTACTCTTCATTATAACTTGAGAATTACTTGAACTTTGATGTTGCACGTGTGTGTGTTCTTCTATGAAGGTCAGACTTACTCAGAACATGGTGTCCTCGATCCTTTCCAAAGTTCATAGAGCTGCAAGTGTGATGAATGTCAAGATCAGCTGAGGCACGGGCTGTTCACACAGACCTCTTGTTTAAGGTCCATCTTCCTGCATACCCTTGGAATGGAAAATGACAACCTGTATGTATCAGATGTACAGGGTGGCCTTTTACAGATCAAGGGTACAAACTAAACCAGAGGAGAAGCACTTCCAGTGATGAGGGGGCTAACAATTCTGTTTCTATTTTGCACCACCTGATTAAAGTGTACTGGAGCTCAAATGAAATAATACAGTGAAAACTCAAAGTGACACTCAGTTATCTGACATATTCATTATAATGACACAAATTTGAAGGGACTGAAGTTGTTGTTCCTTTGTTTTTTGACTCATTAATCTGAAATATTCAGATATCTGACTCATTTTCTTGGAAAAAAATAGTGTCATTCTTACAAGTTTTCATTGTGCCTGCTATGTGTGGACCCTGACAAACATTAAAAATGTAGCAATCAATAAAGCAGACTTAGTAACATACAATAACAACTCAGTATAAGACTTCAAAACACACATCAAGTTTAATTTGCGAGCAATGCGCCGATATTCAAAAGCATGTGCTGATGGTGAATGACATCGCCATAATGTTCATGTGATGGTCAACATGGCAATGACCGCGTAGATACCACATTGATGCTATGACACCGCAAGTGGCAGAGAACCTGTCAAAATTTATACAAACACATCTTCGCTCGTGTAATATGTACAAGGTAAAACAATGAAATATGAAAAACACGCACTTACTTGTGAAACTACTGAGTAATCCTCAGGTATTCTTCTAGTTCCACCTCTTCGCTGGCTTCAGCAACAGGTCTTTTCATACGTGACTGTGGCTGCTTTACATATGTCATAACACATTATGCGTGCGCATAAACGATCTCCAAAATACGCTCACTCCCACCCTAGAAATAAATTTTTGTTTGATCATACACAAACCTACATGTATTGAAATGTTAACAAAATATTCACATTAAGCCCGGTAAATTAAGGTCTTACAGATATTACTATAATAGCCATGATAATTTACTCGCAAATGTACCCAAATTTCATATACATGTATATGTATATTATACATGTAAACATATGTTCATGCCCTAATGAAAACAAAGGAAAAACAACAAAAAGCCCCACCTCCAGGCTTTAAGCCTTGTTTTGTTTTTTAATCACAGGTATGCTGTTGCAGTTAAAACTTGAGTTTTCTGCTCAGTCTTTGTTTAAAAAAGAAAAAAATTAACAGTAACTGGAGCAATAGTGCTGGCAATTTGAGGTTGTCACCACAGTCATCATTCCCAGTTATCTGCATTCAAATGGCCTTGGCAGCTCTTGATCAAGGACAAGCACAGAGCATACAAGTCTCCAGCCTTGACAGGAGATCTCCCGCTTTTTGGTCCTTTTTTAGAAAGTATCCCGCTCTCCCGCTTTTTATAAAATGTCTCCCCCTTTTTGTAAAATTGAAAAAAAAAGTAGCATTATTCCATTGGTGGCTGTCAAGTTGTACTGTTTGGCCATGTTGTACTATAAGCGCGTGGAATATGTATATGATGGTGCTGAAAATGCTTCAAAATGCAGAAAATAAAGACCTGTGCAAGTTTCAAAATTTTTCTGGGGGAGCATGCCCCCAGACCCCTTAGCTATGATTTGCGTCTTTGGCACTTGCCCTCCCACTTTTAACATGGGCTAGCTTGGAGGGTCTGCACGCAGTGATAGAATCAAGTTTGGCTTGGTTTGAACATGCCTTTAATTTTACATGATAGACAGCTCTACATATGTTTGTTTAATATACAAGGTGTCCAAAATTTGTGCATCATGGAAGACAAGTAAATGTGGCATCAAACAACATGTTTCCAAACAACCACACCCCTGGTCAATGCTCTGGCAAAAACTCAGATGTATCTTCTCTGTTTTTAGTGCTTTGTAATTGAGATGGTGCTTCCAAATTTTGTCTGGGTTCATATCAAATATAAATGTAACCCCCAACCCCCCAAAACAGGGGGTGGGGGTGGGGGTGGAGGGGACGTAAGCAAAATAGGGGGAAAACGGTTCAACATTGCCTCCAACCCTGATGTTTGACAGAGCAAATGGGTGGATACTACTAGGCCTTGGATAAATGTGAGAAGTTTTAGGTCTCACACCATGATAGTGACCATTTTGCCAGCTTGCATCTGAATTTAGTCGGTTTTCATATTGACGTGTAGACCTACTCATACATACATAGTTTTAGTAGGTAGTCTGCTTCAGATTACAGTGAGGCTTTTAAAAATATCTCTGAAACATACCTACATTGGCTGTAAATAATATCAAGAATAAATCACTGTTAATAAGGACATGATTTTTAATAATTAAATATTTCATGTTGCCTGCTGAACAGATTGCCAAAAGAAACATACATGCAGAGTTTAATCCCACATTGGAAGCAATTTTTTGTAGGAGAGAAATGACATTTTTAAACCTTTAACCCCATGGGAGAAAACATTCCCTTGACATCTTTCGATTAGTTAGGTATCTCTTTTTTTTACTAACAGATGGCCAGTTAAAAATGTTCTAAGTTGTTTGCATTGAAGTTACTTTTTCCACACAATGATGTATCGATTATGTTTCAGGAATACAAATAGTAAGGCAGACAAAAGGAACAGGAAATTTAAAGAAGCTGACAGACTCTTCTCAAAGTCTTCAGTCACATCAGCCGCAGTAAGTTTCTAATTACATAACACACTCTCTCTCTCTCTCTCTCTCTCTCTCTCTCTCTCTCTCTCTCTCTCTCTCTCTCTCTCTCTCTCTCTCTCTCTCTCTCTCTCTCTCTCTCTCTCTCTCTCTCTCTCTCTCTCTCTCTCATCTCTCTCTCTCTCTCTCTCTCTCTCTCTCTCTCTCTCTCTCTCTCTCTCACAAATGTAATTTGGAAAAGGATCAAGGTGTGCCGGGAACAATTTAGATTTTCAGAAATGTATAGCAAATTTGCTCCACAGAACAGATTTTGTGTAGCAATTTATCTTGAGCCACAAACCTTTCAAAAATTTCAACTTAATTGCATGTGACAGTCACTTACTGGCACTATATTTGCATGTTTTTTTATATCTTTGTATATTATGCTTAAAATTCATAATGATTCACTGAAGGGATTCAGTGATCTCCTCACTGACTCATTATATTGTAACTGTTAGTAAGCTTAGCAAGGCGCAGTCTGCTGACTCGGTGACAGTGAGTGTGTGTGAATGTGAACTGATTGTCTTATTGTGCCCTTGGATCCTTAATCATCCTCTGTAGCATGCCTGAGTGATAAATAACAAAGTTGCAAGATGATGGTGGTAGTGGTGCGTGCAAATGCTTGTAGTCATCTGATCATAGATTGGACATCGAATCATCATTGGTGCATGTTCAATTTTTTTCTTTTACTTTAAAAAATTTCAATTGCAATTTGACATTTCAATTTTCTCAAAATGATCACAAAAGCATCATAAACTTCAATGTCAGTCTTTATAATAATAGTACTACTAACAGCTCTGTGAGTGTGTGATTATCACATTATGGATCCTTTTCTAAAAGGCTTCTCAACCATCAACTGCACCAGTGTGTATTATTAACTCAACACAGTATCATGTAGTGCTAAAGCTTAGATCTTCAATCAAGCTGCAACCAAAATTCATGACAATTAATGCATTTGTCACCGCAGATACGTTTCAGTTCAAGCTTATGTATAAAATACGAGAAAAAATTACCGTACCGCAACTTTGCTCCACAGACAGCTGATTATGTCGCACACTGTACATTTTGTATCACTTTTTGCGATGCAATACCGGTTAAATTGTTCCCTGGTGTGCTGCTTGTTTTTAAAAAGGCTTAAAACAATTAACATCGATGCTAAATCTGGTGGAGCTTTTTATTTTTTTTTTGATAAAAACACTTTGGTCTTGTGCCCTTTTAGATTGCAAAGAATAGAAAGGGATCTACATGGGTTGAAATACCTGTGCAAGTGAAGTGTATAAGATTATTTTTTTTACATCTCATGGGGCAACAAAGGTAAGGTGCCAAACGTTGGTAGGGAAAATCCAAACAAGGCTTTTTCTTGTAAGTATAACAAAACTTTTTCAACGATGAGGAGAAAAATTTATGGATTTAGATTACATATATTTAAACACAGAAATTATCCATTTTCTACTTTCTTCCACAGGCAGTCAGTGGTATAGCTGATCAGCTGGAAAAGAGTAAGTATGAGTATCTGCATGATTGATTACAAGGTACAGTGGTTCCTGTGCTGTGAGACCTCTCCAATGAAAGGTCACCAAGATTATCCCTTAGTAAAGACATATATTGTCTTCAAAAATTTGTAGATAAAATTGGAAATACGATCATGAGTAACAATGATTTGTAGTGGTACTTCAGTTATTTTAAAATATTCTAGCCATTTACACATTTTCATTACCACATTCAAGAAACATTAGCATTTAGCTGATGGTCAGAGCAGTCCCGACTTAGTGCTGTGTTTCCCATGTTATTAGGGACCTAAATTTTAGTTCTCGGCCTAAGCTGGCAATTTATGTCCAAACACTTCTGATTAAAATGAATTTTTGAAATAATAGAAGGACAAAGCAAGTGTTGCTGAAAATACATAACGATGTGACAAAATGCCTGATTGGTTTCATCCATAGCTGGATTCCTCAGAGGCAAGTGAGTTCTGTTCAACCCCAGGGTAAACATAAATGTTAATGTTTACTAGTTACAGAGAGTTGTTCTCTGTTCTGTGATTCAGCAGAAACTGAATGGCGCATTAGATACGTCAGCCTTTTAAAGGGCAGGGTAATGGGACTAAAGTTTTTCTCTGTAACTATTGGGACAGCGTAATATATTATGACGTAACTCAAGAAGTTCCAAAACTCCAGAATTTTTGGGAAATGTCCTGAAATTTAATTTATTTCTTTGAAGTCTCCTGATCTTCTGAATCTTGAAAAAAACTCCCGAATAGGGAAGGGCAGTTTCTTAAGTTTCCGGAAAAACCTCCACTACACTGGGCGAGTCATCGCTTTCATCCGGGTACTCGTCTGTGGGTGAACATTGGTCTCGGCGGATTTGCAAACACAGTGATGATATCATAGGTATCAACAATCAAAGTGCCAAAAATGTTCCTTTTAATGTAATATCTGCTAATAAATTTTACACACACGAAAGATAAGATTGTATTATAGCAGAGCATGAATGCATTTGTTCGTATGTTGTGTTAAAAAAGTGAAAAATCCATTTGAACCGGGGTGACCGGGAACCGCATTCTGCTTGTTACATTCCTGCGTAGCGCCACTCAACTGTGAATGGTCTAAAGAAATGCAATAATAAAGAATATTCTTCAACAGTTATAAAATTAATGCAATGATCACATATAACGAATTATCAACATAGCACATAATATGGACTCAGCAGCATGAGGATTTCGTAAGACTCCTGTTGCAAGGATTTAATGTGACCCGGTTCATCGCGGGCAATAAAAAAGGATCGAGTAGGATAAAACAACATTGGTCATCGCGTTTTAAGAAGTCGATTGTATTTTATTTGCCGGATGTGTTGTCATTGTGTCAAAAATAAAGACAAGTAGACAACTTTATCAGAATATGTTATTGTAGATGAATTCCCAAGTTTAACAGTGTTACTGTATGTGTGTGGGTGGGTGTGAGGGGGGGTCGGCAGGTAGCGTTAAGAGTCAAATTAAAATTAAAATCAAATGTGATTAACTCCACAACAATGTGTATTGGGTTGATTCCTTGATTGCATTACTTTCTACAAAAGTATTTATTAATGATAACATTATCATGATTATGAGTTACACTTGGTTATTTCATTCGCCAAGAAAAACGCTCAGTTTGCACCATGCGTTAACACATCATAGTATGCGACGCTACTCAGGTTGACCCGCTATTGAATACCCGGATGAAAGCTGTCCGCAGCGCCACATGGCGGTCAATGAGAGAACGCAGAGTTATTGCTCTACCATATTATCACTTTTTTTGGTTGAAAAAAAAGTTGACATTTCACAAAAATTGTTTGTGTTGTGACTGTGTTTTTGTATCTATAGTGCTAACTGACTAAGGTTAACAGCATTTTAAATGCGTTTTCCGAAAACTTTTCTTACAGCTGATTGTTAGAGTTTTAAGCCACCATAATGTACCAGTTTAACTGACAGGTATATTTATAAAAATATCTTTCGTCCAAAGAAGGGCGCAGCCATCCCCCCATCATCCGTGCAATTGCCTGAATTCCTACTAATAAATCAGGAACATCTCCTGAATTGGGAGAAAATAACAGGGCACCTCTGGTGTAACTTATGACATCAATCACATATTGTCTGCCGATCTACTGCATGGTGGAGCTGTATTAAATTATATTGCCAGTAGTCACAAGTATGGGACATGTTTGTCTGATTGACAGGCCATGTGTACTGGATAGGGCCAAAGAAACATGTTTTTCTTTGTTACCGTTGGGAGAGAAGTGTCTTCCCACTTAAATATTGGCCATGTCTGGATCATAAATCCAATCTGTTACCTACATGTACTATATATGACACTGTATATTGCTATCAAATTGGATAGCTGGGGGAAGTTTGCAGCATTTTCAATGGAGAGCCTTAAGCTGATCTGCAAGGCTTAGTTGTCAAAAGATGGAAGGACCAGAACAAATTAAGTTTGCATGAGTTCCTGCCCGAGTTTCATGTGTATCACTTGCGCATATTTTGCACTATATATGACCAATCAACGTTTTTCTTTTCCTTCATTGTGACAAGTATTTTATGTTATTTTATCAATATTACAGAAGCATGTTATTACCTTTTTTATGTTTGTGGTATGTTTATCAATAAAACATGTGTATGTTAAAAATGCAACCCTTCTATTATTACTTGACTTCATGATGTTATGTGTCTTTGATATGTCTAGTCATGAATCCAGAATAATAGCTCATTGGGTCATAGTGCAGAAAAACTATCTGTCAGAGGATGCACCCTAACTTCATCTTCAATTTGGAAAATTGAAAAATGTATTCTAATATGCGGCTTCAATTAGAGAATTTACGGTACCAATAAAAACACAGTGGAATATTCAAGCTCTGACTGAATGCTTAGCTAAACAAACCATTACGATTGTGTCTAAAAACTGCTGGAGTTTTATTGCATGAAACTTGTACTCAGAGGGGGGCACTTTTTATAGTTTTCCGTAGAGGTAAATATTCTACATGTACTTACTGAAAAGCTGTTATGGGTCAAATTAGCCAGTGTCAATTTCGAAAATGTACTTCAGGTGAACTCTCTCGCCCCCATTCTCCCCCCACCCCCCACCCCTGCAATCATTTTGTCACATTCAATGGATTACATCACGTGTCTGAACACATGAGATTTGATTTTTGTATTTGGGATCAGTTGTAAGGAAATGAAAGAAGCTGATGCAGTATGTAGTTTTGATTCTTTTGCTCACCTGAAAGAGACAAAAATGGAAAATGCAAGTACATGACATTATATCACTTTTATGTAGTATAACTCTCGGGACCAAAACGGATAAAAGTAATAGCCTGTAGGTCTCATAAAATGTATTTAGTAATGAGTAGGCATTAAAAGATTATAGTTTTACATTGAGCTGTTCAGCAATTGATCATGAAGTACATATAAAGAGATAACGTGTATTTGCATAATGTATTCTAAACAAAACAATGATATGTCTATCATTTACCATCTAGGAGAGACCCCAGCAAGTCCAGTTGATCCACAGGGGACCAATAATCAGAACAATGCAAATGCAGCCAATACACAGCCACTGACTGAACAGCCTGGAAACCAATCGGAGGGTACAAATGGCAATAGCAGCAGTAGCAGCACAGGCAGTCACCAGCTACACAATGTTAATCACGCAGGGAAAATCCATAAAAGTTCTCACAGGCACAAGAAAGGCAAAAATAAGAACAAACACAGGTATAGTTAGTTTTGTACTATTTGCAGTTTGCTCCTTCACGGATCTTCGAAGTAAAGTAAATAGACATAAAGCACTCAGAAATGTATTTAGGATAAGTGACTGAGAGCACCTTTAACCAGTGTATTCAACAAAAGGTGAATATCATATTGATGTCTTTAATTGGAATACCTTTGAATTGAAAGCTGACATGTATGTGTAGGGGTCAGAGGGTGCTGCTAAATTCTAACCCAACAGAAAAGGACAGTAGACATTTCAAAACAAAGTATATGTTACCTGTAAAGATATAACATGGATTTGAACATGAGCTAAGACAAGGGTTAGTGGCCTCAATGGAAGAGGTTTAGAGTTCTACCGGTTCCGTACTTGTGTACTCTTCAGGAACTGAAGGTTTAACCGTTTTGGGGCCAGTATTTATAGGCGCGCATAATTATCCGTCATCACGTCATATACATGAATTGTTCTGACATGGAGACGGGACGTGCCTTGGCTATGGTATGGTTACCACGGCCTTTGAATTCCAAAGAAGCGTTCGGAAAAACAGTGATCCTCCAAATAAGGAGAGGTCAATAAGTGTACCAACTAGGTAGTTTGATACAACGTTGTGTTGGGCTTGAAAATCCAGTTGGACCATTGTCCACTGGATGCCCTGAGTAGGGGCAATTAGAAATCAACTGGTGTTGTTTCTTAGGTATTTAGTTATGATTAACCTGCTTGCCATGTACACAGGTGTGTCAATGGCCAGAGCTGAGGATAATAGCATGGACAAATGACCTGCGACAATAAAAATTTAGCATTAGACAAGGCAAGGGCTCCTTTACCCATGATATTGAGGCCGAATGGCTCAATGGAACGAAGCTAGTGCATCCAATGTTTTTCTCTCTCTTATTGAAGTAATCTACTTCGATTTAGACGAGGAGGGGTGCGGATGTACTCTAGAATGTGGACTGTAATGTTGAGTCCATCGTGATCCGCTTGGGCAAAGTGTCTGCCCAATGGTTGGTCTATGTTCCGGTTGCTGATGTAACGGAAATGTTCTCGGAAGTCTGTCACGTAAGGGACGTTTAGTTTGTCCCACATACTGTTTATCACACAGGTCACACGTGAGGAGATAGATGAGACTTGGATAATTCGTTTTATTGGGGGAAGGGATGGGTTGTATCTCGTGACCAGAAAGAAGTTTTGCTGATCTGTGATTTCCTGTTCTGGCTGGGGCAGCAGTAGCTGTGCTCTGTTTTAGACATCCACTTTTGCTTTGGATTCCTCTAACAGTTCTATGGGGTAGCCTCTGAGCTGATAAAAATTAAGGATTTTTTGAGCATTGTCCTCAAAATCTTCAGGCCTAGAGCAAATGCACTTGACCCTTAGAAGTTGACTATAGGGACCCCCAGTGATAGAATTTTCCGGGTGTGCTGACCTATAGTGTAGATACATGTGTGTATTTGTGGGTTTCACTTAGAGGGTAGTGTATGCTCTCCGTTGTGAGTCTATGGATTTGAACATGTTTTAGAAGCTCATGTGCTGCATCATTTTCTTTTGACAGACTGGAAGTAAAATTGCGGAAAGGCAAAGAGGTATGTATAATTAATGATACATTGCTCCCTCATATGTATTATGATGGCACAGATTTACATAGTAGTCTAATCTTAAAGCAAACTATTGTGTATGTGCTGTAGTATACAGGGACCATGTTTTTACCTGGTTGCTACAAAGACAGTTGCCTTTGTGACAATTTTGATGAAATTTGGAACGATGGTCTCGAGTGTATAATCTGGGGAGAAATAATACAGTCAGCATTGAAATTTGAACTTTGCGCGAAAAAGTGCAACAAAATGTATAACAGAATCCTATCAAGTGACATAAAAATGTGTACAAAAATCATTCTGTTAGAAGATTTCAGTTTGATTAGTGTCATAACATGAACCTTCCTATTGCAGGGTGAAGCTTGATTGTGAAGAACCTGTCCAGTGCAGCTGGTTTCTGGAGAACATATCTAATGATGTTTGATTCTGGAAAGTGTCCAGTGATGAATCGGTCAAAGTGAAGGAAAACGTGGAAAAGACCGATGGAGTAGCTTAATCGGAACACATTTTCATATCTTGGCTATGATTTAGCAAGTGAAGCTAGTGGTACTCAGCTGTCGTAACAATTGAATGTACCACTCACCTGTATGTTTATTCAAAGAGAACTGAATATGGGGGGTGGGTGTGAACTGGTGAAATTTAGTTAAGTTTGCTTTGAGTTACTGTACTGCAGTCTTGTGAGCCTGTCTTGATCAGTGCATGGTTGTGTTAAACCTGCATCAAGACTATAAATTCAAATATATGTCTTCCTTGAAACAAAGTTATACTAGCAGGTTAAAAACTCAGCTGTAGATGTTAGTTTAGACAGTTAATGCCAAATTAAAAAGGAAATGAAAATGGAACTGATAGGGTAGCTACTGGAGGCATAAAAAATATTCCAGAATGTAAAGTGGATGATATTTTGTTGAATATCTCACTTGTCCTCAGGGCAAGATATTTTCACTTTATCTTGCATTATAAACTTAATGATGACTAAGTTTACCTGTGAACTCTGAAATAATAGGCATCAAAACATGGATTGGGAGTGCAGGAAAGGATTAGAGTATACATGGGTTTAAAGAGGAGAAATCCCGGGATGTTTCTCATGGCAACCCATATTTCTTATCTGCACACGGAACACCTATTCTCACATTCCTGGAGCTTGTCTCAGGCCATGCTTACCATTTGTATCCACAACCAATTATGCATAACTTTCATCTTCATTGTTGCAACAGCTTTCCCTTTTGGTCAGATATGTAAAGAATATTCAAAATGGCAAAAGTGATAGGAAATTTTGTTCAGATTCAGAGATTTTGCAGTCCCTGTCAAATATAAGTATGTGAGAAACAAAAATCTAGCATTGGGTGGCAGTTGCAGACTGTTTGTTGCATACTTTCTTTGATTGGGGGGGGGGGGGGGGGTTTGCTGGACAACATTTACAGAAACTAAAAGATCCCAAGAACTGCAACAAATGTTGTCTGTGACCAAATGCTGAATTCTGTATTTCCATTATACATGTATTATCACACTTTAAACTGGAGCCGTACAAATTACTTCAGGACATAAATACATCTGAGGGTGTGTATGGTATTTTACTTGGAACCTTATGTCCTTAGGGCAAGAGATTTCCTTTTAATTTACATTATACACAGAGTGATCATTATAACACAGTTTACCAGTAATCTGTGAAATAACAGATATCAAAAGATGGGTACAGCACTATAGAAATGGGTTAAAATAAAAGTAGAAGGGAACAAATGTGGGATGAGGAGGGAGGGGTAAACCTCTATATTATCTGCACTGGAAGAACCTAGTTATGATTTCACAGTACTTCATATTTGTGCCCTACAAGCTTTCTTGTAGTCATGCCTTGAGTGCTGGTGGGCTTTATACCATACACTGTTCTGCATGCACTGCCCACCAGTCACTGTATCAGAGAGTATAGGGTCACATCTCTCCATTTGACAGTAGCCGTGCAGTGGTACATATTACCAAGCATTCTGGGCAATGCTATTTATATCCCTACATATATGCTCAAGTAAACGTTTAGCATGCTTAACATGTGGAATGCATGAATATTGTTCTGTAATAAATGAAATCATGTTATTTATTATTGCGGACTAATTTACAGCTGTATAAAATATCATAGACAGTGTTTATCTCACAGGTCTATAATGTAGAGGAGCAAAATGTGCATGGTGGTATCTATTTGTATTGAAGAGTGCAGTGATCATCACATTTTGTGCCAGCTGTTGCATTAGGTGATCATATAGCTAGTCCTCAAGGGGACCTGGTCAAAACATGCCCATGCCATTCAGTAAGGGTTGATATTAGGTATTTGGCTAGCTGCCCACAATTATCTTTTTATACACTTTTTGGGGGTATCCATTGGGTTAAATTTCTATTGAGCTTCAAAGTTTTTGTTGCCCTGACTGAAATTCTAGTTGCCCCAGGCAACAGAGCTTGAATCACGCTGGGTCTGAATCCTTGGTCAAAACATACCCATGTCTATAAAAAGATTCTTTTGATGTTATATTTGCAAGTAACCTTCAAAATTTGCCATTGTGCATGAAAGCCATCCAGCTCAATCAAAAGTGGGGATAAATAATTCAGGTATATGTCTATTGAATAGAACTGATAGGGCCCATAGGTAATCAAGACACTTCACCTGATTTGAAGCACACATCTGAGGCAAGGGAGGGCTAAATAACCCAGTCATGGAGCACTTGGTAGTGAGTAGAGTCTACAGTTCTAAACAGACAGCCAAACCAACAGTTTGAATGATTCATTTCATTAAAAATCTGTAAACACTTTTATACATCTTGACATAGAATCCTTCTCAATGCATTTTATAGTAAACTCAAAATTAATGAGTGATAGTGAACACTACTGCTAGACCAGCTTGTAAATTAATCCATTGGTCATGTTTATTGAATGAAGGAGTTTTGCGTCTATCAACATCTGAACTGTTCTGGCATTAGGAATTTTAGATCTAGTCATTTTGGCTGCAGTGTCAAATATGGACTTCCGTGGCAATAATATGTACATTTTTTTATCCACCATAAATTTGAACAAATTCCTCATAAATTAATAGTTTGAATTAGTTTCAAAGATTCCTTCATCCATTATGGCTAATGGTTTTAAACTATTGTTAGCTGAGTGACCCTTTTGCCCATGGCTGGCGGTTATCCAACATGATCTGTTTAACTGATGTGAAGCATGCTTAAATTTAATCTAGTTGTGGCTGCTGAACTGATAAGGAGAAAATATGTGGATTATTTCTGTATCAACTGGTGGTGCAGACTTATCAAAAATGCGCGTGTGTGTGTGTGTTTGTGTGTGTGTGTGTGTGTGGAGGGGGGGCTTGTCCGAAACACATTGTTCATCCTTTTTTGAATTTAAATAAAAATAAATATTTGACATGCAGGTCAAGGTTTGTTTGCAGAGTTATATCCAAGGGCAGACTGCACCATCTATTTTTGGGAAGGAGCAAGTTTGTTTCTAAAGACATAAATGGCACAAACTGATGTCATTCATGTTATTGTCAACATCCAACAAAATTCTGTACTTAAACTGGGGCATTTAAATATTGCTACTAGTGTACCAAACACATGTATACATTAATGTAGCACGTCTGGTGTGAGGGTTCATACACACCTTCGAAAAACCCTTGAGAAGTCATAGGAATTCATATTATGTTTTCAAGGCCTGGAAAATCTTATAAAATTCTAAGTTGGTCCGTGAAAGTCATTAAAAAATGATTTAGAGTAAATACTTAGTTTGAGTACTAAAATTTTTCCAATCTTCTGCCAATGCTGAAAAAAATGCCATCAAAAAGTCTTGAATTCTGGAAAATTTTGCAATGAAAAGTGCTTTAGTTGAGCAAAGTTCAAAGCTGGTCAAGTGTATGAACCCTTTAGTTTGTACATTATAATAGCATGTCAAACCTTGAAACCCAGTAGTTTGACCTGAGAACATGTACTTCATTAGACACCACATTCCACAGTGTCATATAGAACTACATATGTACAGTTTACTTGTTAAGCAATAAAGGCATTATTTTATTTAAATTTGTATTTGTTTTTTGTGTTTTTTTCACCAAGTGGACCAAACAAGTTCATGGGATCACTCAAGTCTGTCATTCCATCCATAACTTTTAGCTTGTGAATGCAATGCACCACACTTTTTTCAAGTTGACCCCATATACACTGTAACTTTAAGCTTGAAAAGTGTATGAAAATCAGGACAAAGTTTGATATTGGTGGCACTACCCACAGTATTACTTAATATATGAGTTAAAATGTGAGAATCGTGAACCAGCATTTGTATTTTTTGATAGTTTTTCATGAGATTAGGAGATATTGAGGAAGTCAAAATCTTGGTTGCATGTAATACCAGTGGTGCCACCTACAGTTTGATGGAAATTATGGGCCAAAACATTTTTAGCAAGATCCAATTCATTAACTTGGAAAAACAAGCTAGACATTCCAAACTTTTAGGATATATAGATTATGTCCAACACTTATATATTATGCAATAGTTATGGATGACAAACTATTTTTTAAAGTGACCAGGCCTGTAAATGTGAAAGAAGTTATTTGTCAGGAATAGGGCATAGCTTTGACATCAATGGCAGAAAATATCTATCAGACCAATATTTTGCTTGAATGCAGGTTACATAAAACTTCACATGCCTTTTAAGTGACCAATTTGGGGGTCAATGTGACCCAATTAATAAACGTAGCAACTGTGTCATTTTTAGCTCTGCTGACTTGTCAGTCAGCAGAGCTTATAGAATCTATTTGGGCCTGCACATTTTGAAAATACTATAATCTGTATTTAATGAATATTTCAAAGGTTGAGAAGACCGGTTTCATACCACCAGTTGTCTTTTATTGGTTACTGCCTGTCTCAAGTCAGGAGTGAAATTTGTTTCTTCACATTGGTATTGGAAGGTGAATGTTGATGCTTTGGTAACTCTGGGATCTCTTTGCTGTCATTGTTGGGTTTGATATTTATGAATATGGGTCATGTTCTTCTACATAAGTGTATCATACTAGAGACGTCTTTCGTTAGACTTTTTACATTTTTGTCTTCTCAAAAACCGCTGCAAGGAATGTTTTGATTTTGCACATTGATGTTCCCAAGGTGAACCTCAATGAAGTCTGCTTAGGAGATGATGATGCAAAAATTTTTTTCTATTTTTTAGCTTTGCTGACTTGTCAGTCAGCAGAGCTTATAGAATCTGTTTGCGTCCATCGTCCGTCCATCTGTAGTTAGACTTTTTGGTGAAGCGATCAGCTTCACCATTTCAATGCATTACATTGCAGGGGACACTTTCAGCAGGGGGTCCTGACTCTTTGGGTAAAATCTGATGAAAAACTTGCAAATATGTAACCATAAATCCATTATTTATGTTTGAAGCATCTATATTGATGCCCCAGTGCCCATTATTGGTCTAAAAACTGGCCAGTATTTTTGTTGAGTGCCTGTTTTTTTTTTTTTTTAAGATCGGAGCCTCATCACAGCAAAGTAATCTGTCCTGAACCAGATGACCTTTGCAGACAGAAAATAGTACAATTTTGTTAGGTTGTGTTGTTTCTTGAATTAAGAATGATTGCCCTCTGAAATTGCGAGGCAATAAAATTTTCTTGAAGTATATTTATATACCAATAGGATGGTCATTTTGTAAGGAGCTTTGTTTTGGATTCCTACATTTGGTAAAAATCGCCCACATGGATCAGGCATTGCAAAGGATACTTGTTGATGGACACATTATGAGATGCAAACAGATGCTTTGTAGTGTGTAAACTTAAAGAATATTGTGTCCATGTGAAAGTAACATTGAATGATATTCACTAAACAATATAGAAATGCTTCTTTTTAACAGTTTAAGGTCAAGCTCAAGGTCATCTGGTTATATTATGAGTCCTGACTCCCAAGGTTGCAAAATTTCTGATGTTGGCACAGGTCCAACAAAGCCCAGACAGGGCTGCTTTGGAGGGGATATGAAAGTTGATGCTGAAAACATGTCATTTCTTCCTATGTCTCCCTCTGCCCATAGAGTTAGGCAGCATTGGGCATCAGGTGTCCAAATGTCTGCATCTTTCATGAAAATTGGGTTTGTATGCACATGTACTCCTCTTGATTGCATTATTTTTTGTGATCATAACATGATGTTTATTTGGGAAACTGAGTGTGCACAACACACTGCATAGCCAGCTGGCTTTTTTTTTTTTTTTTCTTTCTTTCTTTCTTTCTTTCTTTCTTTCTTTCTTTCTTTCTTTCTTTCTTTCTTTCTTTCTGCACAACTTTGTAATTTATATGTGACATCTAAAGGTTAAAGGTAATGATTTGGCCCTTTAAAATTTTAACTAGATCAATTGTTAGCTCAGCTGACCTGTCAGTCAGCTGAGAACATGGGTGACCTTGATCCTATCCCAAGTTCACAGAGCCACAAGTGTGATGAATATCTAGATCAGCTGAGCATGGACTGTTCACACAGCCCTCTTGTTATTCAGTTTTAATCATGTTGGCCTGAAATTGTATGTATTGTTACACTGCACATTTTGTAATTCATCTGTGTCCTCTTTAGGTGAAAGTCATTTGGCCTGCTGAATTTTTTATCCAGCTGTAACTTGGTAAATTTTCATGGGATTTTTTCATACTGGGCTCAAACTGTAAGTATTGTGACACTGCAAATTTTAATTATGTACATGTGACCACAAAAGGTCAAGGCCATTTGGCCCTCTGATTTCAACTGGACCTAACTTGGTCATTTTCATTCGATTTTCCTCATATTGAGCTCACAATGCGGCTATTGTACATGCACATTTTTGTAATTTAAATGTGACCTTTAAAGGTCAAAAATCAAGGTCCTTTAGCCCTCTGAAATTTTCATCTAGCCTTAACCTGGTCACTTTTTACCTGATTTTGACCATGTTTGGCTCAAATTGTAGGAATTGCAACACATTCCCAGTATCTTTAAATTAACTGCTTGATGCAAAAACCACACAGACTTATGATTGTCAACACTGCAAGTGCAAAACAAAATGAATGTTCTCCTCTCAACCATTCACAATCAGCTTCACCATAAGGCGTTAGCCTTGTTAAATTTTCATCTTCTTCTAAAAAAACTGCTGCATTGAATGTTTTGATCTTGAATATTGATGTTCCCCGGGTGGAATTCTACAAAGTTTGCGAAGGAGATGATGATGCAATATTTTTTCTATTTTTTACAAATTTTTTAATTTATTTCAAAAATAAAAATAAAATTTCTTCATCTCAAGAACTACGTGGCCAATTGCTTGGATATTGCACATAGGGCCACCTGGAGTTAAGTAGTTCTTACTTTGGCCACCAGATGGCACTGCTTTTTTTTTTTTTTTTTTCCAATGAATTTTTGTGTTTTAAGGCTATTCTTGACTTCTTCTCTAGGACTGGCTAAACAGAATTGCGTAAAATTTTATCAGTATATAGTTGGACTTTAGACAATAAAAGGGCGAAAATAATGTGGATATGTTAGTTTTTGACAAAGTTATGGGACATCAAACTTTGTGACTGTAAGTGAGTGCTGCCACTGTATATGTTTATATGGCAATTCAGTGCATATATTGCTCTACTGTATTTACATTTTCGACTTCTTCTCAAAAACATCTGCATGGAATGTTTTTATTTTGCACATGGTTATTGCCAAGATGGACCTCTGCCAAGTTTGCAAAGGAGATGAAGATGTAATAAATTTTCTATTTTTTATGAATTTTTTTATTTATTTATTAATTGAAAAAATTTCCTGGTCTCAAGAATACCTTGGCCAGTTGCTTTGATACTGCACATAGGGTCACCTAGTTCTTACCTAAGCCACCAGGTGATGCTGCAATGTTTTCAATTTTTTTCATGAATTTTTGTGCTAAGGCTAACTCAGCTTCTTCTCCAGAATGGCAAAACAGAATTGCTTAAAATTTTATCAGAATACAGTTGGACTTTAGGCAATGAAAGTTTGCAAAAATAATGTGGAGAAGATATGTTAATTTTTGACAGACAAAGGTATGGGATATCAAACTTTCCAAATATAAGTGAGTGCTGCCACTGTATAAATATATATGGCAATACAGTGCATGTATTGCACTGTTGTATTTACAATTTCGACTTCTGAAATACTGATGCCTGAATGTTACCACTGTACATGTGTATGTAGCTATACAACCTACAGTGCATGTATTGCAATATTGTAAAAGCAGATTCCAGTCAGTGGAGCACAGTATCATCATGATCCTCTTGTTATTATTTAACTTGGAAAAGTTACAATTATCCTACAGTAGTCCCTCCTTTGAAAGACCACACCTTTGGGAGACCACCTCCTTTGAGAGACAACAATTGTCAGGTCTCTCTGTAGTACTTTCCATGTTATTTATACCTCCTTTGAGGGACCACCTGCTTTATGTGACTGCCTTTTGGGTGGCACTAGGGGCGGTCTCTCAAAGGAGGGACTACTGTACTTGCAAAAACAGACCAAATGCAAAGCTGAACTGGTGGCTCACATTTTTCAATCAGAAGTGAAAGTCAAGGTCATATGGCCAATAGGACTATAGGAGTCAAAATGTGAGATTCTTGTGAGTGCTCTGGCATGTGCAATTTTTTGTGAATCTGAATTAAATTTGGTGGAATTGTGGAGAAAGTCAACATCTTGATTGCTTCTTATACCTGTGTTGCCATATACAGTTTGACAGAAGTTTGAATATAGATTTTTCCTTTATTTGGATCCCTATGTATCTATTACAAAGCAGCAGAGCACTTGGGCCTTTTTATTTGGTGGGAGGGAGGGATGTGACGGGACGGGGGGGGGGGGGGGGGGGACTTGGTAGAGGCCCTCCCATTGTACATCCCAAGCAAGTTTCTCCGGTTTGAGAAAAGTTAAAAGTGAATTGTGAAAGGCCAATGACATCAGATGGACGACTGCACCTCCTAGAAACTCAGCTGTGGTTAGAAACTAGCCGAGCTTAAAAAAAAGGGAGTGCCCAAGAAATGCTTCACTTGCCCTTGCCAACATAGAATGTTGATTTATGAATGTTTCCAGGTTATGACGCAGTAGATAGCATCCCGGAAACTAAGAACCAGAAAAGGGCTCGTTTCGGGGTATGACGTGCATTTATTCCTATAGGCCTCGCTAACCCTGTTTTTATAGGCATATTATTAGTGGAAACTAAGTGATAGATAGGTCAAGGTGCTTACACAATGACAACAACAAAACTACCTTCTCTTTGGGGCAGGCACAAGCCATCAAAAATGTAACAGTTAAGACAACCATAAGAATGCCAAATGACCACAATGGAGGGGTTGTTTATGGCTTAAGGATAAGTTCAGGGTAATTTTGGGGAAAAAATTCATATTTCAACCCATTCATATATCAGCTGCAATTTGTAATCATGCTTTGTTTTAGCCATCCATTATTCATGAGTCTTAGTTCCAAAAGGTGAATTTTGCACGACTTTTCCAATCCCTGTCTGCGTGTTATAGTTTGGCTTCGCACATTGATGTGTCATGCAACTAATCCCCGCCCCTAGGAGTCGTCATTTACAGTGGTTTACTACTGCGACCTTCCGCATTGATCTACTGTAATTCCCCGTAGTTAATTCACACATTTAGCGCCAAATTTATTTTCATAATGTCCTGATGCGCATATCAATAATATCATATTTTCAACATGAAATCCTGTGTGACCTTGAAAATGGGTCAAGGTCACTCACATTGTGTAACATTGTAGCCCTTTCCATGAAGTATATTAACTATGAATTTCATAATGCTAGTTCAATTATTTTCCGAGATATTGAATATAATGTGTTTCAGTACATTTTGGGCCATATTTCCCGTAATAACATAGGTGGTGCCACTCGTATCCCACACGTTCAAGATTTTGGGCTCAGTAACATTCCCACAAAGTTTCATGAAGATTCATCAAAAACAGAGTGTCCACAAATTTTTCACATTTTGACCTTGATCTTATGTAATAATGTAGGTCATGGCCTTATCACACTCAACCTCCATTTTTATACATGATATGTCCTGAAAAAGCTAAACAGGGCTACCATCAAAACTTCAAAAGTATTGTGATCACAACCCAAAAGCTTTTGGATGTCTTTCAAATGGATGGACGGACAGATGGACATGAGCAATCGTACAAGCTCTATGTGGCACAACATGTCTTTACCATTACATGGCTTTGTACATGTAGTTCTAGAATATACCTGTAAGGTTACATAGATACATTTGTCAACAATTCTAGATGCCCAGACCATCTCAATTACATAAAATTTTTAACTAAAGCCTCAATGACCTTGAGAAAAGAGGTCAAGGTCCTTTATATTAAATAAAACTCTCCATCATATCAACAGTGTCCTTTGAAAAAATAGCATGCCTGGCTCAATTATTTCCTGATTGGAAAATCTTTCTGTTGCTTTACATTATGTACTGACCTTGACAAACCAGATCAAGGTCACTTTTATTTTATAAGAATTTGTGCCTTTATGTAGCACTTTTCTGGTATAAACTTGCTAAGGCTGGTCTTATTTCTTGTCAAGATGTTGATTTAATGTATTTTCCACCTCATGGGCATAGTTTCACATTTTATTCATAGGTGGTGCCAAATGTCTTTTCTATTATTTAAACTTTAATCACTGAAATGTATCTGTGAAATCACACGCCTATACATCACAAGTTTGTAACACAAGGCCCATTTCAATCATATATTTTCAAGTTGAAATCCTCTGTGACCTTGAGAAAATGGGTCAAGGTCACTTATATTATATAACATAGTAGCCCTTTCCATGAAGCACGTCATCAATTTCATAATGCTAGTTTATTTTTTAAGATATTGAATGTAATGTGTTCAGTGCATTTTGGGTCACATTTCCCATAATACCATAGGTGGCGCCACTCATATCACATATGTTCAAGCTTTTGGGCTCAGTAACAGTCCTGCCAAGTTTCATGAAGATCCATCAAAAATTAAACACACTAGAGGTCCACAATTTTTTTTATAATTTGACCTGCTACTTATGTAATAATGTAGGTCATGACCTAATTTTTTACCTCAACCTAGATTTTCATACATATGATATGTCCTTAAATTTATATGGGGCTACCATCAAAACTTTTAAAGTTATTGTGCCGACAATCCAAAAGTTCATGGACAGAATGACAGACATGAGTAATCGATCAGCTCTGCAACCCTAGGTCAGCAGAGCTAAAAGAAAATATGTGATAGGAATTAAGTGGAAGAAATGTACACAAATACAAGAAATCTCTCCAAAGTACATGGGGAGATCTAAATCCTGTGTACTTTCAACCTCTGAAGCACACAGGTTGCCAAAGGGTCATGCTGCATATTGTACAGCTTCATTGAGGTCCTGTGTTTTTGTGAAAAATGTTCCATTATTTTTAAGGGAGCCTGCTAGGGCGACATATCTGGGGCGTATTTAAAAAGATGTTCAAGACATTTCTCAGTTATTATAAAATGTACATTTGTGATGAAAAACACACGAGTGCTGGGCACAACATTTTGGTCACAACTCCCAAATTTTACTATGATGATCAGCCATCCATAATTTTTCACCCTGCTGATATATATACTACATGTATCACCATTCATCTCCATTTTTGCACAATTCACTCAACACACTTCTTTCATAAATGTCTTTATTCAAATGTAAAGGGAATAGATGGAATTGTAGGCAAGAAAAACGTGAGCTACAGAGACATGTTCCACACAAACAGCTGGCACACTCAAATTATGCCAATGATCAAGTTATTTGTAAAGCAATAAATCCATATTTGATTACTTTCAAGGCCACATGTGCGTCATTTCATGAAGATAGGTTGATTTCGTGTTTGTGACAAAGACCTATTTGTGAAGCTCCTCTTGATCTCTTAAGATAGACATCATTTTCAGAAGCAGTGTCACATGCTCGTACACATATCTTCAGACCTAAGTAATATTGCGGCACACACAATTACCTCCAAAGCAGACCAAACTCTATTAATTAATTAGTGGAGTGAAAAAAAAATGGGAAGTGGTTGGACTCTGTTAAACTGACAGTACACACAAATTCAAAGGCAGATGCCTTTACCAATATTTACATTTGCCTGAGCATGTACACCCCTATAGCATGGTGCAGTACCATGAAAAAGTTGAAACATCATGTATATGTTAATAAAATAAACCCAACTTCATAAAGATTTTACGAGACTTTCGTCCATCTCCCCGGTGGACTATCCACAATCATAAATACTGCACAGCACTCATGAAACATTGTAACAGAGATCCAACACAGATGATTTTTCTCTTGTATACACAGTCCATGTGCGTGCATATGGTCAGCATAGTAATTTATAAAGCAATTACCTTTTCACAAGTTAAGATAAAGATGTCCGACATACCTCAGTGACATTCCTGACAATATGTTTACAGTTACAGGTACACAAGAGTATATACAGTTTTAGAAAATGTTCAATTTTATATCTTGCTGTACAAGTGTTCGTGAAGTGCAAAATAGATTCTTTAATTTTACCAAAATCTCTGGACTATTTTCCCGACAGGATGCCCTGTGTAGAAAACATACAAAATATTGAGTAAACCCATGTGACTGTCACATTGAGTGTAAAATTCACCTTGCTGATCAAAAAGTGAGGTGATTATATTTTGTGATCTAAATTACATGTAGTAAACATAATACCTTATCTTTAAACCACAGATACATCATGAATATTACTTTCACGTCCAGCAAATTTTGTTCCTTTGGCATAAAATCTGCAGTTGCAAATTTATTGCCATGTTTTTAGGACAAAACCACTGCGTTCAGCATTAAAACTAGTTTTTCATGAAAATAGAAGATATGATCGTTTGTACCAAACTCTCTGTTCATATTCCTATGAATGCTCTGAACATGCATCATCATTAAAAAGCCAAAATATGCATGCATGAAATGTTGCATTCATGAAGGTGTCCGTTCAGTTTGTACTTAATACACTTCCTAGTAATGCTGCTAAGGAATTGTATAAACAAGACATGTCTGTAAAACATAGATGCCCCCCAACGGTCATTATGTTTGTCCTCATTGCCCTGTTGATAGTACCAAATGGGGCACTCATGACCTTGGTAAATGGATGTGGAAATCAAATTCACATAAGTGGCCTTGTGACCTTGGAAATATGGTCAAGGTCACCCTTCTTTGAAGTTGATCTAGACCTAATAGAAGACTAGAAATATCTACAAAATAAAAGCTCTGGCTCAAAAAATTATGCAGTTATTAATCAGAAACCAAATTCAATGATGTGGCTCTGTGACCTTGAGAATTGACTCGCGGTCATCTATTTCAGAACCTGATCTTGCTCTTACAGAAGGCTATATTCCTGTGCAATATGAAAGCCCTAGGTGAAAAACATCTTTATCATCATGCAGAAACCAAGTTCACTGATACGACTCTAGGTAGTGACCATGGAAATTTGGTCAAGGTCATCCACCTTCTAAGCTGACCAAGCCCTAACTGAGGACTATTACCATGTGCAATATTGAAGTCATAACTTATTGTCTGAGTTACAATGCAGACACAAAGTTCACTAAAGTGACCTTTGAATTAAGGTCAAGGTCACCCATCTTTTAACCTGACTTAGCCCTGGATAAGGACAATAATCCAGTGCAATATAGAGGTCCTGTCATAACCACTTTTCTAGTTAGAATGCGAACCAAAACTTGATATAGTACCTCCATGACCTTGGAAATAGGATCAAGGTCAACCACCTTTATACTTCACCTAGCCCTTATATTGGAGTATATATCTGGGCACTATCAAAGTCCTATCTCAAAAAGTTCTGGAGCTATGGTGCAGAAACCACAGACTATCTAGCGACCGACTGACCAGCCTGGTGACCTTGGTTATTAGGTCAAGATCATCCATCTTCTAAGCTGATCAAGCCCTAATTGAGGACTGTTACCATGAGCAATATTGAAGTCATAACTTCAATTCTCAGTTACAATGCAGAAACAAAGTTCACTTTGGTGACCTTGTGACCTTTGAATTTATGTCAAGGTCGCCCATCTGCAAATTTGACCAAGCCCTGGATAAGGTCTATAATCCTGTGCAATACACAGGTCCTATCATTAAAACTTTTCTAGTTATCTTGCAGAACCAAAACTTAGTATAGTACCTATGTGACTTTGCAAATAGGGTCAAGGTCAACCACCTTCATACTTCACCTAGCCCTTATACTGGAGTATATACTGGGGCACTAATAAAGTCCAATCTCAAAAACTACTTGACTTATGGTGTGGAAACCACAGTCTCTCGACTGACCGATCAACCAACCTGGTGACCTTGGGATTGGTCAAGATAATCCATTTTTTTAACTGACCAAGCCCTAATTGAGGACCATTATCATTTCCAGTATTGAAGTCATAACTTAAATTCTGAGTTACAATGCAGAAACCAAGTTCACTAAAGTGGCTTTGTGACCTTTGAATTAAGGTCAAAGTCACTCGTCTTCAAACTTGACCTGGATAAGGACTATAAAGCTGTGCAGTGTATAGGTCCTACCATAAAAACTTTTCTAGTTATGGTGTGGAAACCAAACCTTACTAAAGTACCTCTGTGACCTTGGAAATATGGTCAAGGTCAACCATCTTCATACTTCACCTAGCCCTTATATAGGAGTATATACCTAGGCACTATCAAGGTCCTATCTTAATACTTCTTGTGGAAACCACAATCTCTCTACCACCCGACTGACCGACCTGATGACCTTGGGAATTTGGTCAAGGTCATCCACCTTCTAAGATGACCAAGCACTAATTGAAGACTATTACCATGTGCAATATTTAAGTCATAACTTAAATTCTGAGTTACATTGCAGAAACCAAGTTCACTAGTGATCTTGTGACCTTTGAATTTTGGTCAAGGTCACCCATCTTGGAACCTGACCTAGCCCTGGATAAGGATTATAATCCTGTGCAATATACAGTTTCTATCATAAACACTTTTCTAGTTATCATGCAGAACCCAAATCTTAGCACAGTACCTGTTTGACCTTGCCAATAGGGTCAAGATCAACCACCTACAAACTTAACCTGGCCCTTATAATGGAATATATACCTGAGCACTATCAAAGTCCGAGCTCAAAAACTCCTTGAGTTATGGTGCAGAAACCAAAGTCTCTACCAACCGACCAAAGCTGTATGCCCCGCCTCCTTCGAAGGGGGCATAAAAAAAACCTTAATGAAATGCGTTTTTTCTTCCATATGCCCCCCTCCTTGAACCCACTGCTACAAATCAATATTTCCAGAATGGGATTACATGTGCCTTGATCACTCGTGTATCTGTACAACTTTGAAATGCCTTTTTCACACAATCACTTTGGGATCTGACAGAGGTGGTCTTTCAAAAGGCAGCCTATTACACAGGGGAAATAAATTAAAGGCATTCAAACATGTTCTGGACTAAATTCACATGAAAATGGGTATTGTAACAAAGTACATCTCAGGTGGCAACTCTCAGTTATTATTTTCCACAAGTTTGGTGAAATTTGAAAGTTTAAAATTTTTTTTAAACCTTTCATTTTTTCTTTTTTTGTTTTGAACAATGGGGCAATTTTTGCATACATTTCCTTTTCACTGCTCTGTTCTTGCAAAAACATGCATTACCATGTTCATGCCATTAAGAAAGTACTCTTCAGCTATGTTCCTTTGAAATCTTTAAAATGTAAATCATAGCTCTGAGATTGTCAATGGTAGTCTACACTCAATTAATCTCCCAGCAATGAAAAGTTATCCAAATGCAAAGCACATCACAGACTTTTTTTATCCTTTCCTTCTGTATTGAATGAACTAAATGAATACCCCAGAAATGGAAGAGAAAACAGAAGTGTAAAAGTTTGAGGCCCACCTTTAACAAAATTAAGTTGTTTTTTTTTTTCTTAATTGCTAAACCTTATGTGCTTTTTTTTCTCTACACACAAGTTGACTTCAAAATAAAGTTCACTTAAATTTTGTGTCCAGTGGTTTGCGCATTATTTTAAACTTCATGAGGTCCATTCTTTGCACCTATATTAGGATTTTTTTGAACAATTAGAATTTAACAATAGGCTGTGATAGGTGTGTGGGTTGTGTGAAACATGAATAGATGCATACATGGATTTTAGAACATTACAATAAACACACCTTGAATTATGGGTGATTGAAGTGACCTATTTCTGGTGTGTATATATGTGTGTGTGTGTGTGTATATATATATATATATATATATATATATCAGAATCTTCAATCAAGACCACCTCCATAAAGAGACCATTTCTATCTTAAGACCAATTTACAGACCCATTTTTGTTTATCCTTTATATATATATATAAAAAACATATCATGCATAAATCTTCTCCATCCAACAGCAATAGCACTGTGTTTTAGATTGTTCATTGATTATTATTGACAACAGTATCTCAGAAATGCATAAACTCACTTTGCTCAAATTCAGTAAAGCTGGGTTAGAGTACTAGAAAACAAAACTCAGTTTCATAATTGATCAAACAGGGTAAAAATGATTCATTTCACAGAGGAATATGTACTTTTATTGTGGGTAGGGAAGAACTAACAGCACTGGCAGTACATTTTCAAACCTAACAAATTCAAAAGGCTGATTAAGCCTGTATCTTTTTTTGCTTGCTATAGGAGCCCCCAATGAAGATATGTACTGTCCTCATAACCAGCATCCCAGTAAGCATAGCAGAAGAGAGAGGCAATATGTCAACTCAACTTTGAAAAATACTGGTTTAAAATACTATTTGATAAAGGTAATACAGTTGTACCATTTACTTACAATGAGCAAAAATCATATGGCTTTCAGTATGAAAGAAAAATCAAAAGTAATATTTTTAAAATTACAAAAATAATTATAAATTATTATGTCACACAATTTTGGATATGGCAACTTTTTGCAGCACACAAGGCAAGTGTTCACATTAAAATATCTTTTGTGTGGTTGCCATTTACATATACAACAAACTAAATATATTTGAATCTTCAGCACCAACAATTATAGCAAGAATTAAAACAACTCATTTTCACCAAAAATACTTTGGCGTCAAACTCTTGTGGAGCTGGATGGACCAGAATTTTTGCAATATCAACAAACATAAGGCCATGCAAATTGAACTGTGTTTCCGTAGTACATTTTGAACAAAATTAGTGATGCCACAGTTTTTGAAAATATATTTCTGCTACTGATAGAATTAGGAAACAGAGAAAATATGACATAAGTACACAAAAAATAACATTTACTTCCTTCATTAAATCAACAGCTGAGCTTAAGCTCTTGATTGACCCGTGCTGTACCTGAGAAACTCTTATTTTTGGAGGGCCTAAAGTGAAGTTTTCTAAATGGAAAAAAAAAAAGTGAAAATAACAAAATCAAAGATATGTACATATGAGCAGCTATAAATTATAACATTCTGTTTCATGTCCTATATGAAGCATGTCTGATCATCAAATTTAGATCATGGTATTATTTTGTTTCACAAACAAACCTCTATCTTTTGCAAATGGCAAGAAACACACTAGGCAGAAGGGTATTCCATTTCTCAAAATTTACCTTTGCTATTACCAGTTTTGTTCTTCTTCTGGAAGTTGCTATTAACAGGACTGTTCTATTGAATACTGTTCATTACCAATCTTCCCCTATATTCACAACACAATTATCTGCAGCAGATATCATTACATGTACCACCGTAAATATAGTCTTTGGCTTTGAAACCCTAAATATGTTTACAGGTCCCATGCACTGAGGTAAGTGTCATGGATGTCAAAGGCTACATATATCATTCATAATTATTAAAGATCTCTCAGGTGAGAAAGAAAGCTGTGAAGTTTCCATGGATGCTGCTGCCGATAATACCATAATCATCAATCAGAATAAAAGTACTGCACAACATTATTGCACTTTTCAGTGGTGATCCTGTGCGTTTTCCAGCACACAGCAGTGTTCATTAGACCCAGTGCATACAGTGCCTGTGTGCATATGGGTACAATTGACCCTTTCTTGATTACCACAGTGTAAGTTGATCACACAGGAACACAATGTCAAAGCGTGACCCCCACATACTGTACCACTACTGCTGCCTTCCTTTACATACAAATTTACAAAATGTATTACACTGTGACCCTTTCAGTGTAACCCTTTCCTAAATACACCAACCAAAACTGGCTGGAGGTAAAATGTCATCTGCTTCAATGATTTTCACCAACTTTAAGGTTGACGAAATGTATTAACCCTTTCCCATGTATTTGACTGAGAATAACACAGAATAGCATCTCCCAGGTCAACAGCTTTCCTTGGGGGGTGAGTGGGAACTAACCTACCCCAAGGTAAGCTCTTGACTCATTAAAGGGGAAATGGTTACACAGGTGTTTTAAAACAGCGCTGAGAAATTTTGCTCAAAAAACCAGAATGTTTGTATTTAAGTTGCTACACTTGAACAGGATGTGTTATAATATTAATAGTACAGTTTTAAAATAGTATTGTTGATTTAGAAAAGCACACAGAATATCACTTTGTGAACATACAGGTCCACCACATTCAACTTCAAAAAAAAGCCAAAACTCTTTAATAGTTCACAGATACATTTGTGTATTGAACATATGTTCAATACACAAATGGCTCTCAAATTTTCGCAAAGTCATATATACATGTATAATAAATACAATCATAGTCATATGTATGGTAACTTTTGTAACTTCATAGGCCTGTAGTTTTAAACTCTTAATAACATGTTAAGATACTTTGGCATGTTCAATATTTACATGTGACTTACACATCATTATAACCCAGGTATAGTTCTTATTCAAAACCCCTCCATGTGTATATTTCACCTAGTTTTTTTGAAGCTATGGCAGCCAAATTTATATACAGTGTACGTGTAGTTCACATCCATGGAGGATACGGGGCTTTGAATCAGGATTTTGCCAGCAGCAGCCACAAGAACACACTAAACATCCAAAAGCAAACAAAACAATAGGTCCACCTTGAAAACCAATGAAGTATGGAAACTGGGAGTTGTTAACATGTAGATTTGCCCCTTTAACATACACAATGTAAAAAAAGAACAGATTTTCTATAGCTCTGTTTCATGTAATGCCCATATTCCCATTCTCTTGCAGTTTACAAGCTTTTTAATAATCTAGGCTTGTGTTGCTTATAGAAATAATAAATGCCTCGTAAAATGCACAAAATAAAATACAACAAGAAGCAAAATCACAGTGTTTCTAAATATTAAAAAAAGAAATTATTTTTTAGATAGCCCGACCTGCCAGACATTAAATTGTCTAATGACTTCCACTGTTCCAGTGAAACAAAACCTACATGCCCCTTTCACTGCATGACATCCTTCCATTAAAATAATAAAATTCTGACTTATTTATCACTGCTCACATACTGTAGCCTCAATTCTAAAGCAATAAGAATACCATACATATAATGGTCTACCACTGCTGTTTACGTGATACTGCAACGTCTTTCACTCAAACTAATGGTTCAATAAACATAATACGAGCTCTACATTCGGTACCCCAGCAAGCATACAATCATGCGCAATAGAAGCATCCACTGAAAAAAATACAATTTATGTCACGGTGCACTTTTCCCATACATGAACATGAGCAGTACGCTTTTCATTTTTAACATCATGTGAGCAAATGTGTTTAAATGCTAATAAATAGTTGAATCTAAATCATAAATCATCTGTGGTTGGTCAATTTATACATTTGATCATAAACTATATATTTTACTTACAAATGGGTTAACCATATTGACTTTGTACAGTACCTATATCTGACATGACATGCATGGGTTTCAATCTACCTTTGAAGAGATAAATTGATCTCTAAAAACTTTTAACTCTTGTATGACTGAATTAAATTGGGATGCCTCTTAATAGGGTAATATTTATCTTTGCACACTACACTGAAGAGAAATGTTGATAGTTGCTAACATGATGATGATACTCTAAATCCTACAACATACAGATGATACATAAATTTATTCTAAAAATGCTTAAAAAATACATAAAAGGATGTATACTGTTAGTCTGCATGAAATTCCATACATACAGCAGCTAGCTTTATATGCAACTACTTTTGTACAACTCCACTCTTTGACAGCAAAGGTTAGGATGATGCAAGATATTAGGGAATAGTGGCATTTACATTTCTTGTTTGTTTGACTAGAACTAAATGTGAGTACAAACACACTGTCTTTACACAATGACACTTTATGACATAGAAAGATGGCATAAAAGATCTTATTTCTGGTACAGGCACACATATTGAAGCCTTGAGCATTTTGGTGGGAAGTGAAACCAAAACTAACAGTCAACTAGAACTGGTACTTATGGTAAATTGCTTTAATTTCGAGGTGCTCTTATTTTCGCTCATTTCGCTGATGGCAAAAAAAAAATGTGAAAATAAAAACACAGTGAAACAGTATTTTAACATTGTTTGAATAGGAATAATGTCCAAAACAATGAAATGTCAAAAACACACACACAAAAAAAACGTGAAAATTCATACATGTGAAAAAACAGCAATTTACAGTATAATAGAAATGATAACAAAAGTGTTAGTTGCCTTTTGATGACATCACGTGTGTGTGACTTGTTCATACTTGATATCTGGATTTCTTATTCCATTCATTGTGAACATGTGCATGCCAAAAATCACAATGGTCACTTATATACACTGTCATACAGCCTATAAATATAAATTAATGTATTTTATTCTGTACAAAACAGCATGTGACAGCTATATTAAATGAGCCAATATTGTTAGCAGCTTCATTTTCACTCAGATTAACCCATCTGTTTTGTGCACCAAATTATATACAGTGATTTAGAGGTTTATGTCTCAGCTGATTGGACGTCAAAAGTCACATGATGAGCCACGTTTCAAAAATTATCACCATTCCTTTTACTCAGCGGCACTTGTTAGATTTGTTGTGACTGAGGAGTCGTTTTCACTAGTAGGCACTGGAGCTGGTGGGGCATGCCTCATTCGCTTCTCTGAAAATCCACAAGAACATCCATTATATGCTAGCCTATGAGGCACAAATCTCTTCATTTATACCAATATAAAATAGATTTTTTTGGGGGGGGGGGGGGGGGGCAGGGGGCTCCCGGTGAAAGTGGGTACCTTTGTTTCTATTCCATGTACTGGTATTTGATGTGCTGCACACTTATCACTTCAGTGTAGGTACACATAAATAACACTGTTTTGTATCAGAGTAACACTGACTGACAGCTATTACAAGGAAAGGAACACTAGACCTTTATCCAAATTCACGATAAAAGTGTGCAACTGTCATGAAACTGTAGTGTTTTAGTAACAACACATAAAAGCTTTGTCAGTGACAAAACATCCAACTTTACTTGCAATATGATTCCTACTATTATTATTAACAGATGCAATGCACAGGGCTTTACTGAACAATGACAAAACCATGTACAACATGTTAAAGACCATTTTGACTGGAACGCAAAGCTAAGCACTCACGTTTCATGACCTTCCTTTCTGTACTGACACCATGTATTTTGTTGGCTATGTAAAATATGACAGGCAAACTTGAGAAAAAGCCAGACAAAAGAAGGACAGCCATTAGGTCCCCCCTCCTCTTGCGGCAATGGAAGTCTCTGCTCCAGACCAGTCTAGTGTAGTTCATCTGAAACGTAAAAAAAGAGAGAGAGGGAAAATAAGCCAATTTTCTTCTTGAAAAAGACACATGGCATAAAACAATACATGAAGTTCACTTTCAGTTTGAACTTGGCATCATCATGCATAGAGGTTCATGAATTTTTATCATAGGACTTGCCTGCTAATAAATGTTTGTTTATACTTGTGAGGTACATGTAGTTTCAAAGTACATAACATGTCTCTTTAGCATCACTGTTGACATGGATTTACACAATTTAATTTTCTTACGGTTTCACGGAACACAGTGTTAATGATGTTGAGTGAAGTATTTGCACAAGTTTTAAAACGTCATCACAACAGACCAGTAATTTCAAAACAATTTTTCCCTTGCCCTGTTATGGCACTTCAAAAAATCAACGCTTGTTTAAAAACAAAAACGTCACACTGCCTGGCCCAGGACAACAATGTGCTGCTTCCATCACAACAGCTGCACAAAACAATAAGAGTCTATATGAATCCTTTCATCAACTGAAAATCAGCTGCACGCCAAATGTCATTTGCTGCAATGTTTTTAACTAATAACAACAATACTGAAGTACAATTTGAATGAGAGTTGTAGAGGAGTCCTATCATGATAACCTCAGGGTCAACAGCTGTCCTTGGTGTTAAGCACTCAACTCACACCACGGGAAGCTGTTGACTGTCTTAATTCAAGAGGAAAAGGGTTAAAAAATTGACATACATCGTGTTATTAGCTATTGACAGAAAATACAAAATGATATAGAAATGTGTTGTTCGCTTGGATGACTTGTGTAAAGTGCCAGTGAGATTTCAGAGACGATTTGATAGCCACTTGTACCTTCTGAATGAAAATACTGGACTTTAAGACAACATTTGACACCCTTGTAACTTCTTACAGAATATACTGTACTTTGACACTTACACTGTCTATAATGTCCATGCACACTTGGTCAGCATTTTCCATCTTTTGGTAGAAATCATTCAGGTCCCTGTACATTTCCGTGCAATTGGCACAAACAGTTGAATTAGTTACATTGACAGGTATGAATGGCGAAACAAATCCCTGCAAAAAGAAATGGAAAAAGCATGTACATGTACATCTAATTCAGCAATTTCTTTGGTTCGTTTGACTGAAAGGTGCCAATATCTGGAAAAATTCATTAGCATGTGAATTTGGGAGTCCTGAAGCCTCCACACAACTACATTTGAAGGACTTCCTGATATCATTTTGTTGTATACACATGTACGTTGTAAGAATTTACAGTCTGTTTATACTAGCACAAGGGCCATTGGACTCACAGTGTGTTTATACTGGCACAGGAGCCAGTGGACTTCTAGTCTGTTAATACTGGCACAGGAGCCAGTGGACTCCTAGTCTGTTTATACTGGCTCAGGGGCCAATGGACTCCCAGTCTCTTAATACTGGCTCAGGGGCCAATAGATTCCCAGTCTGTTTATACCAGGGCGTGACATTTAAGGATTTCGGTTGTCCGGGACAACCAAATTTTCAGTCAGGGCAACCAAAAATTTTGAGCTCTATGGGACTTTAAACCACTGGTTGTCCCAAAATGTGGAAAAAGTTTCTGGGGGACAACCAGACAAAAAACTTAATGTCAACCCCTGTATACTGGCACAGGGGACAATGGACTCCCAGTCTGTTAATACTGGTGCAGGGGCCAATGGACTCCCAGTCTGTTAATACTGGTGCAGGGGCCAATGGACTCCAAGTCTGTTTATACTGGCACAGCAGGGGCTAATTGAATCCCAGTTTGTGTATATTGACATTGGGGCGATGGGCTCCCATCTGTTAATACTGGTGCAGGGGCCAATGGAATCCTAGTCTGTGTATACTGGTGCAGGGGTTGATGGACTCTCAGATTAAAGTTGCCTGCTAAACGACTTATCTTGCTCCACCCATGTGAGAGGAAGTAATGCATGTGGATGCCACGTAACCAGTCACTTAGCAGGCAAAGATCAAAGCCTGAAACTTCACAATGGTCACTTGAGTAAAATACCACATAAACTGTCCACAAAATGTGTTCAAAATGATCAGCTGAAGCTCAGGTCTACATGAAAGTCATGTGATAACAGAAAGTTCATTGTCTACATGAATTATGAGACAATAGGTAAAAGATATGCTGCAAGCTTCTGTGCAGAGTACTTCTCAATGTGAGAAAGTGAGGCACACTTGACTATACAGTACAACCACCATGTAATTGGGTTCACATTCAGTACATTGGATTAACTTTATTACTTCTATTTCGTGAAGACCACAAACTGTCAGTTCCTCTGTTCAAATCATTACATGTAAATGTACAGTTGTTTCTTGCACAGGGTTAATGCCCAAATAAATTACACATGAAAACAATTAACCATTGCAATGAAGCGACCCTGGAAAGAATAACTTACCACAACTTAGATGTTCTTCCATCTGTAACAAATATATGCACTTCTACCACAAACATGTAGCATTGTTCTATCTTGTCATTGGGTCTTACCTGAGAATTATTCTGCATACACTGAATGATTTTGTTTAAACTTTTCTGAAAAATGACCACATTTGGTTGCAATTTCAAGGTCAAACTTCCATTTATGGTCTGGTAACATTCTGAAAAGGATAGAAAAAGAGGCACTTGAAATTAATTAAATGCCTAACCCACACCAAGGAAAGCTGTTGACCTGGGACATGTGATCTTCATAGATCTCACCTACAATTCTCAGTCAAACTTTTTTTTATTAATGCTGAAATTAGTTGAAAACACTGAAGCAGACAACATTAGACTACCAGCCAGTTTTGGTCAGTTTCCAGGGGAAAGGGTTGTAATCATCAATAGAACTGCTTAATCTGATTACAGTGATGAACCACAATATCCCCTTACATTTTAAGTCTTGAATTATGCACAACGTTATTACATGTTCTTATGAACACACATTTGGTAGCATTTATTTACAAAGTGCTGCACATAGCACACGACCCCATAAACTGAGAGCTGTAGCTTACTTCATGTTTCATATTGATGGAGGTATCAGTTTGAAGAAAATCCAATTTATCATCTCTTTAACTTTTCCCATTGGTTTGAAAGGACAATTTTGATCAGCATGACGGTGATTACGCAATTCTAGTTAAAACATAAATATGTCAAACTATATACACTCACTGCTACATTCACAATAATCCCAGATTGAATCAATGAACTCTTTCATCCTTTCTATGATTGCAACGCGGTCTGACCTAGTAACGACATCTCCGCACCGATGTCCAGTGGCATCAATGGTGGCATCCTGTTGAAAGAGTTGATAAAAGTTATCATAATGACTTTGATTCTGTAATGAATGTGCTCCTTGTTTTCTTGAATACAAATCCTACACTACCATGACTATATAGCGAGTATTGATGAATGTAATGAAATTTTTGGTTACATCATGGGTCATTTATAATTTACATACACAACAGCCAACTTTCTATCTAATACAAATGAACAGGAGATGATGGTCTAGGTTATATATGCCCCACTGAGCAAGAAATTCCAGTCTTGAAAGATCACTCATATGAGAGACTCATTTGTTTTGAAATTGAAACATCACCTTTGGAAACACATGTACATGATGTATGTAGCTTATCTAATTATGCTTAGCGCTTTCATGTGATTGATATCTCTTATGAGAGGCTACCTGTTTTGAAAGGCCAATTTGGTGACCTCATGGAGGTGTGCTTGCTTTGAAAGCACACTTTCTCCACATGATCACTGATTTTTGGCTTCAAAAATGCAGCTCAGTCAAGTTTCAAGGCACCTGGGTCCAGAGAGTAGCAAGGGTCCTGGTCAAGGTAATAATGAACTACTTCCTCATTGGCCCATAAGCCAAGTGGAGGAGTCACAACGCTGTTTTGTTATCACTGCTAGAAATAGATATCTGGAGAAATATGGCAGACTTTTGCATTAAAAAAAGGGAAAGCCTGCTTAGGAGGCAAGCGGTGTTGTTTCAGGAAAGATTTACTTCACGGTCGCCTTTCACAAGCAAGCAGCCATCCCCTCTACAAAGGCACACTTTCAATGCACCAAAAATGACCTTCTCATCAGATTCCTCTTCAAAAGAGGTCATTGTTCTTAACAGGCCCCATTTTTAGAGCATTTAGGGTGGCCTAATACAAGGGGGACTAGTTCAGTCCTTTTTTCTTCTTCTTCTTTTGAAACCACCTATATGTATGTCATTTAGCACCTACAGTGCAGGGATAACCCACGAAAGTCAATTTGACTTATTTCCAGTGGTGTCCTCTCTACAGACAGAAACCTGCTGCCGCCGCTAACGCAGCTTCTCTTCTCGATAAACAGCAAGGGGTCTTTTGTATGCATTTCCCATAGACAGGTCAACACATACCATGGCCTTTGATAAACCAGTCATGGACCACTGGTATAGTTGAGAGCCAGAGACAAGTCTCTTGGATTGGGCCGGGATTGAACCCGAGACCCCCCGCACGTGAAGTGGACAGGTAGCCACTAGGCCACGACGGCTCTCATAACAGACCCAAAAGTGGTGATTACAAGCAGGTGGTGTCTCAATAGAGGTCAGGACAGGAACCATAACAATGTACATAATCAATACATATCAGACTTTGAATTAAGTCACAAAATGCATGAAACATGGTAAGTTACAGATATTGGAACACAGAATCAAATGTTTTTTGCACGCGTGGAACATTTTGTCCCTGAAAGTGAGAACAGATAATATCATTGCACAGAAACCAAACAAGAAGAAAAACAAGAACCAGAAGTGTGAGATACTTAAAGGGCACTAAAACAATGTCTCCCCAAAAACTCATATGCCCTATCACCTGGGACAAGTAAAGTTTGATGCAGGGCAACTGAAAATTTAGAGAAAAAAAACATGTAAACAACAGGGGCACTTGTCTTGGGACAAGTACACCCATGAAGGAATCTTCTTGCCCTCATATTGTTACCATAACAACAAAACTGAAACATCACCAATTCTAGCACAATATGCACACTTAAATGATAATATGGGATATGCACAGTCCAATGTGCATGCATCAACCAACTATCAGTCATGCAAAGCATACTGGTCCCAGTAGTTCACTCATGGTGACGGCAGTATGGTCAACTTGCAGAACTTGGTACACATGGACCCAACTTCGATACCAGGAGCTACATGTACATTACTGTGCCCAGTGAAAATGATGAAAAAGCAATATTAAGTCCTTTTTACTAGATAAAAATATATTTCATTTGCTAAAAACTAGCACTTGTTCCTTCACAGGGAGGCCTGTTATTATTATTATTACGACATAATTATTTATAGGTTCATCTGTGTAAGATCAGTATTGACCTCTTTTGCATTTTATTAAAACTGCATCCATCTTTTACTATGATATATTGACTTCAAAATGAAGTTTATTTGCAAAAAAAATTTACCAAACTGTACGGAAGTTCTGATCATTGCAAGATCAGGTTCACGACACCAAAAATGCCTGCTGCCGGTCAGCAGGCATGTGTAGTTCATGCAACGGATCGTAGATCATCATACACAACCTGCGCCAAACCTCACTGATAGTATTTAAATCATTGCATTGAGCTCAATGTTCGCATTCTATGGTAGGTAAGTTTTAATTTGCTCTTTATTTGAAAAAAAATTAACCCACGCATTCAAAAGTTATGATCAAGTGACATGTTTATACATAACACGGTAAATTGGAATGCTCGACAGGAGGAAGCCACCTTCAATCGCCAATTGCATTTGCAGCATGCTGTCCATGTCTTTCGCTAGGCATATTGGTGGTTTTCTCAGAGTTTTAAAGAAAAACAAATAATGATATATCGTTGGAAATGTCTACTAATGGCCAATATAAAGGCAGCACTTTTATTTTTGTAGCTTGCATATTTTAGGATTTATGGAACATCAAAACTTTTGTGAAAAATGCATTTTCATGAATAACTGACTGTTTCAATCGTGCACGCGATGGTGCACAACCTGCATAAAAATCTCATTGGCAATATTTTGTACAATGTATTAAAACTTACATATTTGTATTCGGTGTAATATAGGCTTTATTCTGATATTTATTTCAAAGAAACTGATCAACTTATTCAAAAGTCACGACCTACAGAAATGATACATGGTAAACTAAGTTGAATGCTTCATGGGAGAGGTATTAATCTTCCAGAGATCGTATCTAGATGTGCACATAGCCTTTGGTAGACATGTAAGTGCTAATAATGATTTTAGTGTTGAATAAGAAAACATATTATTACATATCAATGGAATCGAATGGTCTATTACTGAGCAATATAAAGACTGTATTTTTATTTCAATAGCTTACATATATTAAGATTTACAGAGGATCAAATCTTAGTAATAATTCCAGTTCATAGTGGTTTTTGTGGGAACTTCTTGTGAAATAAGTTCCAAACGTGGTCTTACTGGCACTCTAGGCTTTGAAACCTTCAGTTCTCATTGTGGAAAGATTTTCGGAATTGTACTAATAACAGTCTTCTTTCCACCTGGGAAATGTGCACTGCAGACACGGTGGCCCATTGTTGCAAATTTACGATAACAGCTGTGTTACCAGCTTTAGAAATATTTCTTAACCACGTGCCTCTGATTTTCTTGATTTTAGGGAAGTTGTAGAAACTGTCTCATCCCTAGATGAATTATTATAGCATCCAGGTACACAGCAGGTTAATCCATGCATTTTGATATCTTTCTCGTCATCGCATTAAGTTGATTAACCCTTGTTTTCCTATACTGACGCTATCACTTTAGTGGGTGTGATGACTACTGGGCCCGGCATGCTTTGCGGCAAACTGACGCTGATCAATTCAATATGGCAACTGTGCATATCCCATATTCTTCTAGAATACTTTTTTCTTAACCGAATCAATGTTCTCTCCTATCCTTCCACAAAAAATCATTGCCTCAGTGTCATAAAGTTGTAAGTGTATTTGAGATTTGAAGCACTTTTGACTATGATAATGAGGCAAGGAGTGAAAGTAAAGTAATCATGTCAGTCTCTTTCTCTTCAATCATCAACCTCATGTTAATGTAAATACATACAGTGTGACCCAGTTTAGGTTCACAGCAACAACACTGGTGGTCAAAATCAGTTAAATCCCAAATCATAAAAACAAGGAAGCCTTTTACCTTGGTTTTCACAAATATATATGTACATTAACCAAATATGTTTCAAAACATCACTAATGGTCAAATTGATTTGGATGTGATTCACCTGCAATATGGACAATAGTAATTCCATATGTATATAGATTAGACAGGGACAGGTTAGCTTATGGACAATAAAGAGTTCGGACTGCAGAATAGGGTACTGACTACTAGGAAGTGGTTCTGGGCAAAAAGACACAAATACAATGGCATTTGGGTTGACTGATCTCTCTTGCTGGAAACTGATGATGTTTTCAAGTTTCCCACTGTAAACTAGAACAGGTTGATTTTCCAACAGAAAATCAAATGTCTCCCTGTGCGCCCTTACTACTGTCCACCTTATTTTTATAAAAAGGCATACTGATTCCAATGATCTACAGATATGGTGAAGGTACACTCTTTACTGACATTTCAAAATGTAAGCAAAGATTACCCATGTGGAAGCACAAGCACACTCTTATTGAGGCTCATTGTCCCAGCAAATTTTCACTTTAATATATTTCTACCCAGTATTATTGGCAAGGCTATATCAGGGACTGAAGATTCCGCATGGTTTACATGTCTAACGAGAAGTACAAATATTTTTGTGTTATTTAGCATAAATTTATTTACAATTAGAATGGAAGCAAAGAAACAAACAAGGAAACTATTTACAAATGTCTTTACTGTGGAATTTGAATCACATAAAATTTCAATCTCTGTAAGTCAAATCTTTCACTAGTGTGTCTGCAATGATTTTGAAAAAGTGGCCATGTGACCCTGAAAAAGGTCAAGGTTACCCCATCTACAATCCCAAGCAAGGTCTTATATAGGAACATCTTCACATAAAATTTCAACTTCCCAAGTCAAATCTTTCTTGAGTTATCCATTTTACATGACATGTCCCTTTGACCTTGAAAAATAGGTCAAGGTCACCCATCTGCAATCCCAAGCAGGGTCTTATATAAATTTCAACTTCCCAAGTCAGATCTTTCTTGAGTTATCACATCCACGTTGATTTTTGACGAAATGTCCACGTGACCTTGAAAAAAAGGTCAAGGTCATACATCTGCAGTCACAAGCAAGGTCTTACAAAAGTCTTTCTTAGAAACATAATCACACAAAATGTCAACCTCTTTAAGACAAATCTTTCTCGAGTGCAACTCAAATGATTTTCAAAAAGTGGCCATATGACCTTGAAAATAGGTCAAGGTCACCCATCTACAATCACAACCTAGTTGCTATTATGGTACATAAACATGCAAAATTTCAACGTCGTAAGTCAAATCCTTGCCGAGTTGTTGCATCCGTGTCAATTTTAAGTTGACATGCCCATGTGACCTTGAAAAATTTGGCAAGGTCACCCATCTGCAATCCCAAGCAAGGTTTTATATAGGAACATCTTCACAAAAAATTTCAACTTCCCAAGTCAAATCTTTCTCGAGTTATCGCGTCCGCAATGCACGTAACAATGTGTTGAAGAAGAAGAACACAAAGAAGCGGAAAAAACAGATGCAAAAACAATATGTCTACCTGTGCAAATAAGACTCACCAGTGATTTTTCTGGTTAGATTCCGAATGATAAATCTGGTGCTACATCATTACCACATACTTCATCCACTTAAATGATGCTAATATGTATACAGACATTTGGTTGTAATCAATTTGAGTTGAAATCAACTTGGTTGAAAGTCACTTTAGCAGAAGTCCTTCTTATTGAAAACATATTTCATCCTCCAGAAAGTTAGCTAAAATCATTGGTTTAAGTCAAACTCTTCTCTTTATCCTGATATGACCCATTGTCCATGAGTGACCAACAACAATATTTGTATGTTTGGCATCGTATGCTTCACTGTAATGGCCATTCAAGGGACCATAGTGGCTCGACAGAAATGCAAACCTGCTTTTCAGTGAGCTGTCCATATATACTAGTAAGCCAAACTTGCTAAGTAATTTATTTTCATGTTAGGAATAGCTGTATAAAAACTTGCTTGACCACCTGATTATAACATGATCACCTTGGTTGCTCCATCCTGACAATAAACATCCTTCGAAATCTGACTAATGTCAAAATGCGATTCCATTAAATTTGACACAGGTGTGCACAGGTGCACACACCAGTTTTCACTTCTCCCCCACTGAATTTGACTGAATGTTACCATAACAACCTGCCTTTTCACCCAAAAATCATACGAGATCTGACTCAGTTGATTTCAATGAAATACCTCGATTATTGTTTACTTATTGTACCAATAAAGCCTAAAAATTTTGTCTATTTTGTGGAGTGTTTCAGCAGATTTTGTAAAAAAGAAAAAGAAAGTCTTCAAGTTAAGTACATGCACAGATACATATCTGTGATTGATGGGTGTACTGATGATTCTGCAAGTAGTGTTTACAACATGTTATTTACATGACTGGTCAATCTACAACCATCATCATGCATGTTATTTTGCCATGTTTAATGAGCGCCACAATCTATTTCTGAAGGACAAAATTGAGGAGCTTCTGTAGAAGCAGTGTCTGATACTTAGCATACCCAGAATAAAGTCCACTGAAAATACTTGTTGGGCCACATAAAAAAATATCCCGGTTTATCATCAGCGCCTGTGTGTTTTGGGTTTTTTTGTGCCAAACCAATTAAAAAAAAAAAATTATTTGTAAATATTTGCTAAAAATATCACTGACAAAGCTTCAATTAATGTCATTAATGGTCAGCACCGCTAGCACCATAGTGTTAACCAGCAATATGTCCAGCAGTCAGATGTCATTTGGATGGCAGATCATCAAAGTGGACGGCCACAAAAAAGGGGAAAGCGTCACTGAAGCCATCCTATATTTATCATTTACCAGTAAAATCTGGTCTGGCAGGCAGGATCTTTTTGCTTCTTAATCTGACCAAAATGTCAAAATTTTGCATTGTGATTGCATAGAAATGACAAGCTTGCATACTTATCATACACAAGTAGACATGCCGTCCCGCACAGACAAGGCAGAAGTATATTTTCATTACAGTTAACTCTTCCAGTGCCAGGAACTTCAGACACAGTGCTGCCCATTATAAAGTCCCCAAGTGCCCGTCACATCATTGGTGGTACTCCACACTTCTCTAAAATTGGACATGCTTATTTGCAGTAATTTGCTTGAATTAACTGTTACCATGTGCCATTGATTTCCATAGCGTCAAAATCTTATCGTTGTGCTTATTTTACAAGTTATTTACGATTAGCGGTGAGTTTTAACGAAGGCAAAACTACAGAAGTTAGAGCACACGACGTTGCCTTCACCGGTACCAATGTACAGTGAATAGATTCAAGATTCATTGAATATCCTTTCGTATGTCTTGTAATCATAACAGAAAGCTTCAGAAGAACTATCTGAATCCTTATCCTTTGAACTTAATATCAAAGTTCTACACTTTGACAGCATCAAATGAGCCAGGTTTGCCACTTTTATTGTGCCCGACATCCATGCTTTCACAAGCGGCTAGATGTTGAAACCTGGGCAAAAGTGCATGGTCTGATCAATCCCCATGCTCCTACTGGTCCACATGACTAATCTGCATCGTTAATTATTCAAATAGGTCATTTGATGATCGTACTACACACCATCCGCCAACTGAGAGGATTATCTGAATAACAATTCTAACCTTTGACACAGTGATGTTTGGCATAAAATTAACTGCATTGCAGTCACATTCAGCCAATGAGAAAGTATTTTACTGATGTACACTAAGTTATGGACTTTCCAATGATGCCAAACATTCGGTGCTCACCAGAAGTGATCCAGTCCTATGGATGGTAGAAACGAGTGCAATTTTACCAATGTTTCTACATTGTTTTTCCAATTTTCAACCGTGAAAGTGCCACAAAAAAAAAATCTTACAAGGTTCATTTGCCCCCGGGTAATTAAATTCATTATTTTTATGTGGCTATTTTAAAGACATCGATTTGAAAATACCGCAACATTTTGTCACTCATATAAGCCCAAGTTGTGAGCTTTCAACATTAACATTTCTTGGGAATGCCAAACATCATAAAAACTGTGTTGATAGAAAATTATTTGGCAAAGACAATGAATGTCAACAAAAATTAATATGGCTATTAAAGAGTTAAAATGGCGGCAACTTTACAAGCAGTCAGTGAGAAACAATATGCTCACCAGGACCCAAGTAAAATCTGGTAATTTGGATGCCCTATTTTAAATTTCTGGCAAGCGCCAATCAAGAGAACTATATTACAGCATTCTTGTGACATTCTACATGAATAAATGACCTGTATGGGTAATGAGGACTGGCAAAAAGCTTCAATACAGTGAATCGTTTGGTGGGGAGAAAAGGGTGAAAAAAACTCCCTTTCTCATCGTTTTTTGGAAAACCACTGATGGGGTAAACCGGGATATTTTGTTATAATATTCTGTGGCACCTCGCTTCTCTGCCGCGGTCCTGACTAGCTTAGTAGCTAGTCAGGTGGCCTTTATTACAAAAAAAAAACAAAACAAAAAAAAACCACTCAGCCCTATCCCACTGTTGCAACTTTGCACTTGGCATACCCACCACCCCTGCTCATGATGCCACCTGGCAGGGTCGTGGGAGCCCGTATGTTATGTGGCCTTATCTACACACCACTGCTTCACAAGGTTTTTATGAAAATGGGAACTGAAGGCTCCATTATAAAGGATAGCCCACAATAGCTCATATATGTCTACAGATATATAATATATACACACACACACATATATATATATATATATATATATATATATATATATATATATATATATACACACACACATATAAATGTACATATATATGCATGGGCTGTTCTTTGGAATATGGTCATTCAGCAGTGAAACCCTGCACGCAGTTGTGCATTCAAGTGTGACAGGTGTACACATGTGCTTGGACCTTATTCCAAAGAAGCTCCATATGTGTGTGTGTGTGTATATATATAAATATATATATATATATATATATATATATATATATATATATATATATATATATATATATATATATATATATATATATATTACACAAAAAAGCAAAGTGGATTTGCATCAATTAATCATCAGGTGATGTAGTGACCGTATGATGTATCCTTACATTCATAATCACGCTATATACTGAAGTTGCATTGTGATATTCCCGTGCACATCTCACACAAAAGTCAAGAGGCCGTGCATTTCTAACTGCACAGTTTGAATACTCTGCTGCCACTTTGGCGTAAACATCCACAAATGCTTCGCATGAGGAAATAATACCACTGGAACTGGGTGTAAACCCTGAGGATGTCATGTGACTGATTTGTGAGGTAATGTCACTGAGCTCAGCCTTCGGGTCTGTTAATATGTGTTGCACAAATGAAGTTCCATTCCTTCCTAACTTTCTCGCCGGTAGGGATGCATGGTGATCCAACGGTAAAAAATCACCAGTTTCTACAACTGTTATCTGGTAAAGTACGTAAAACAAGGCATGGAAAGTGATATTTGCCGCAAAAGTTCTCTTGCAAAGTGCTAGTAGTTTTCCTTTCTCCGCCATGTTTACAAGCACCTGTCCCGCACCAATTTGTTCCTTGCTCTTCCAGGAGGTGGCGGTAGCTGTCATAGCTTCAACCTCCCACAAGTTCCAGTTTTCTTTCTTTCTTTCTTTCTTTCTTTCTTTCTTTCTTTCTTTCTTTCTTTCTTTCTTTCTTTCTTTCCTTCTTCAGACAGCTTTTCTCACTCACTTGTGCTCCGAAAACCACCAAACTTGACAATAAAGGAGGCACTTCATTGAAAATTTCAAAATTGGAAATTTTGTAAAGAAGAAAGATACCATAGTATTATTGTCGGGCAAAGTAAAAAAAAAATACAGCTTTTGTGACCGTTATAACTTCTTCTGGGGTCGAAGACAAATCTCCAGATAGATATATGTGCAGTTGTTTCTCTAGTACCTCCACAAAAACCACTTGCCATCATGGATACTAGCTGCTTGGATGTAACTGATCTTGACCAAGTTTTTATAAAGGTACAAGACTCAGGTACCAGTAAACTGGTGGTCTCTTGATGCCTGAATTCCTCAAAACTCTCTGAAGCTACCACACACAGGTGAACCAGAGAAAGCGTAAACCATGCTTTACAACTGACCAAAATAATGGTGACCGACTTACCACTGAGACTGAGCATATTGTTTGGAATTGGCATGATGTTCAAAATTATGCAAATTAAGGGCAATATCAAATTATAAAAGCTCCATATCATCCAAGACTATTGTAGATAGACGGAAAATTCAACTTTGCACGTGCACATTTATGAAACTTGGCAATCAGATGAAATACATTGAAAAAAGAAAGAAAACGGGTGTCATTTTAAATTTTGTGCATTAGGGGCACCTGAGAAACTTGCAGAATTATTATAGATGGAGATTTCATTCCAGTGCATAGGTTTGTGCTAAAAGCAAATCCAATGAACAGTAAACAAAATATGTAAAATTTTCATTTATGTTAATCAGGGACACTTGAAAAAATCAAAACTTGAATATCTTCAAAACTAGTACAGTCTGAGATGGAGGTGCTGTTCCAACTTCAATTGACAGGTTTGTGATGTTACTGTATCCAGTAAATCATAAACCAAAATTGCAGCATTTTAACTCATGCAAACTAGATGAATACCCCATTCCAATCATTCAATTTTTTTAAATAACCAGACAGATATACTGCGAAGCAAATCTTTTTTAGTTAACAAGTTGCGCTCTTCGCGGAGAAAAGTGAGAACACAATTTTGTACAGTGGAACACAGTAGGTCTATACAGAGTAAAAAATAGATAAAACTACATATACCACCAGATGGCAGCTCCCACTAGACTACAATCAGTCACACTAACATCTGACACAAAGAGAATAAACAACTAACTATACCACCAGATGGCAGCTCCCACTAGACTACAATCAGCCACACTAACATCTGAAACAAAGAGAATAAACAACTAACTATGGTATGATTTAAGGTATATTACCAAAAAAAAAGTAACTTAATTATTAGAGTATCACTGTAGAATACCGCGTTTTAACAATTGACCCCATATTGAATGCGTTCAAATTCTTCCTCGGGTGTCAAAATTTTGAACATTGCTTTTCGCTTTTAAAACAGCCGTGTTCAAAATCTCTTATCTTTTGCTGTAGCCTGCTGTATTTTCAGTATAGATAGGTATTCTATGAATAATGGGATGGTGAATTAGGATATCATCCATGTGTATTCCTTATATGCAGGTTTCTCTGTAACTATGTCAATAAATTATCCATCCCTCCCTCCCTCCCTCCACCCATCCATCCATCCATCCATCTCTCTCTCTCTCTCTCTCTCTCTCTCTCTCTCTCTATCTATCTATCTATCTATCTATCTATGTATATCAATATGGTTGTCTGTTTCTTTAATTCGAGAAAGGAACGAAGACAGGAAGTAGTGGGAAGGAAAAGAGATACTAGACTTGATAAATTTCATTGCGGACACATTGCCAATGATACGGTAAGTTGTTGACTCATCAGTCAAATTTACAAAAGCTATAAAGTGACTTTAAACACACATTAACGTAATGTCCAACCTGGCAAAGTGACGTCACTTCTGGCCCAAGTATCACAGAAATATGCATTGCTATTAATGATAAACTTATATACTGAATTGACCACAAAACTTTGCAGAATTTGTCTGCACTAAAGAAGGAATTCTACATTCAAAGTTGTTTTATAAACATAAGCATTTTGGGTAACATGTGTTTTTGTGCAATTTTGGATATTACTTGAAAAATATTCAAGTTAAATGGTCATATTGTGCTCACATGATCTCAATACATACAGCCACAAAAACGTATATGGGATTTTTCATAACTGTATCTGTAATTTTACAATGGTTATAAAAAATTGCAAAATGGACGATTTTGTCAAAATTGATAAATTTGGTGGACTCTTCATTTTTGACATACATTTAAAAAAACTGGTCATTTCTTAGAAAATCCCTGATACGATTTTGCTCTAAAGAATTTTTGAAGGAAATCCGTTTTAATTTGATCAAAATCAGATAATTAATTTTAGAGAATATCCATATGAACCTGACATTTTGGTGCAAATACCTTTTGTCTGTAATCAAGATTCAAATGGTAGCATGGTCCATTGACTACCATGTTAGTATTAAAAGTATTTTCTTAGTTTCTTCGAAACTAAAAACCTGGACAACTGAGATATGTCTACCAAAATGTCCCAAAATTTCAAAATGAACAAAATTAGCTCAAACAGGATGGACATTACGTTAAGTCCCAATGGTAGCAGTAATTGTTCCAATGAAACTAAAAGAGTAACTACTGTTTGCGTATTTCGTCGTTTGATCTAAACGTACAAGATAGTGTCATTATAATTGAAGGAAAGTACGAGTAAGGCCCAATAGTGAGCATTAGGATCCGACAAAATCAAGACCGAGCTGAACGAAGCAACAGTGACCCAAATTACAACTTATGGCAGAGAAAAAAATACAATCCCTTGTGACAGACATCCATAAATACATGTCACGGGAAACTACCCAACACTCGTCCCTTCATGCTTTGGTCATAATTGTTTACATTTGAAGAATATAATATCACATGAAGATACATATTTTAAATCTCACTGTGGATAAATGATGACAAGTTTCAATGTGAGAGATGAAACCACCACTTTAATGACTAACTTATGTTAAAACATCTTTCAGATTCAGTTGATACCATAGCAGCTGTGGTTGTATTCACTGATAATCCGATCCAATCCTGAGCCTGATCACAAAATCAAAACCAATGTGTCCGAGATCCCGAACCACCAAATCCTCGACCCAGTGCTCAATAAAACCGTCCAGAACCAACCAATCTAAACCCTTGGCCAAAAACGAACCCCTGGATCACAGTAACCTCTCTGTTGACCCAACCCTCATTTGATAGAGATTTTAAACCTGGATCAAAAGATTAAGTACTGGATCAAACCAAAACCAATTCAACAAAATGGTTGTATTAATCCTTAAGTCCACATCAAGGTATTATGACAACAATGGGTGAAAGGACAAGAAGGCACGAACACGGAATTTCCACCATTATACTTTCTCGATTACACGACAAACAAGTTTATGTTCATGTACGAGCCACTTAAACGTAGAGACAAAACAAAACCAAAAAGCAAACAAATAGCAAAAAAACACAAAAAAAGGAAAAGCCAGACAAGAAACCAAACACACAAAACAAAACAAAACAAAAAAAAAAAAAAAACAAAACAAAAAAACAAACAAAAACAAAAACAAAAAACAAAACAAAACAAAAAAACAATGAATAAATAAATAAACAAACCCACTGAAATAATTTTACGACAGATATTCACAAATGAGTTAATATATGTTTATATTCAATGACACCAGACATACGTTTACATACCGGTCAACAGTAAATCTCCTTGAAAAAATATCAAGCACTCATTATAAAATACACTGTGTTTGTGCCATTTGAAACTGCTCAAAACAAAAACAAAACAAAACAAAAAACTAACAAACAAACAAAAAAAAACCTGGCAAACGTAGTTTTATCATATTTATGTCATGTGGGCTACGTTTTTAAGTAGACCTATTAACTAAGGAACATCATATTCGCTTTATTCCGTAATACATCAGCTCGGGATGTTTGTATTGGAAATGCAAACATGGTGCCACCAGTTAGCAGAATGACTTGTCCGGGGATTAATGGCACCGAAACAAGTCTTGCGCTGGTTCTCCGCTGATGACCCGATTTTTTAAAGGCTAATAATGCCTAAAACTTTCTTCTAAATTTCAAATTTTATGAATATGATTTGTTCCTTTCGTAAATTAATTTGCTATTATGATTTAGAACAATACAGTTTTTCAGTGAATGGTACGGAATAGGACTTTGCTCTTAGAATATCGGACTTGATAGTGTTCAAACGGTACATGGACTTACAGAGTTAGGTTTGTTAAGTTTCTCTTTGTATTAAATAGTGTATAGATTGTAAGTCTGCTGACTAATATCGACAAAAGGACAATTAGGAATACGGTCATTTATGCACATACTTAGGTACTGGTTTAATTCTCGAACTTCTGAAGCTTGATGCGACTATTCTATCACAGATCGGAGCTTAGATAACATATTTTCGAAATCTGTGTGCATCACCCTTTTAAAAATTCTATACCTGTGCTTCTATCTCTCTCTCTCTCTCTCTCTCTCTCTCTCTTAGTAGAATTTTGGAAAAGGTTCAAAGTATACTTGAATTTTAAAAAGCGTAAACAATTAACATTGATGCTAAGTCTGGTGGAATTTTATAAACAAAAACAGTTTGATATCGTGTCTTTTCACAGTGATTTATATTATTATTTGCAAATAATAGAAAGGGATCTAAATGGGTTGAAAACACATGTGCAAGGGAAGTAGATAAGATTTTTTTCTCTCATCGGGCCAACAAAAAAAGTTACAGTACCAAAGATTGATAGGGAAAACCCAAACAAGGCTCTTTCTTGTGGTCATTACGAAAATTTCTGAAAAGGAAAATTTGTGGATTTAGATAACATGTATGTATATACGCAAATTACCCATTTTCTACTTTCTTCCACAGGCAGCCAGTGGTATAGCTGATCATTAGGAAAAGAGTAACTATGAGTATCCGCATGATGAATGAAAAAGATTCAGTGGTTCCTCTGCTGAGAGAGCCCTCCAATGAAAGGTCACCAAGATCCTATTTATTATGCCCTTAGCAAGTACAGATCTTCTCTTCAAAAAATGTGCAGCCAAAATTGGAAACATTAGCATAATTAACAACGATTTGGTGACTGTCCTTTAATGATTAATTTTAATTTTAAAATTTTATCCATTTACAATTTTCATTAGCCACATTCAAGAAACATAAGCATTTGGCTAATGGTCAGAACAGTCCCTGCTTAGTGTTGTGTTCTCCATGGTAGCATAAATGTACACATTTTTAGATTTTTCCAGATATGATGTTTTCTTGCATGTAAAAGTAAATAAATTTGTAAGGTGAGTATGTGAAATGAAAGGGGATGTGAAGATATACAATGGCCAAAACTGGTCTGAATCAAGTCCGATCTGGTCTCGAATGTTTGTTTGTAATACTATAGTAGGTAGTCTGATAAGGACAGTCATCTGTCAGTGGTATGCCTTTTGCTTGCTACATCGTCATCGGAAGAGCCAAATCACTATACTGCTATTTTCATATGAACATCAAGTACATAAATGGTCATTTCATGGCCGTTTGTCATGCAAGCACTGTAGGAGGGTGAAACTCGCTCACAGTTTCAAGCAAATGTCCCCGGCGTAAAAACAAATATGCCTATTATCTTATATCTTTATATGGACCTATATAGTTCATCAATCATATGCCCTACATTCAGTCACAATTTTTATTCATTTCCTACCACATTAAGTTTACATATCTTGTATGTTCTTTGGTCTCCTGGATTTTAAGGTCGCGTTTACCTGCCAGCTTCGCATGAAGCGTAGGCTATGAGCACTTATTCGTAACTGACAATATTCCTTTCTTTAATTCTTGCTGCTGGGATTCCAAGTTGATAATACTTTTCCACTTCAAATTCATTTTAAAGGCACAATTTGTACGCAGTTTATGTTGACCATCGGCATGTATACCGTTTATTCTTTGATGCCGGCCAGAACTACACATACCTTGTAATTTTCCTCTCCCACGTTTCTTGGAGACCCAACTTTAGCAGTAAATTCTTGATATATTTAATCCATCATGATTTTCCTAAATTGCACAACTCATATTTTTCTATTTATTTTTTTTTTCAATATCTCAAAGAGAAATTATCGCTGTTAGATAAACACAATCAGTATTTTACATTACCACACAAAAAATCTATGAGAGCTGCAAAGCTCCGCACTGTCTGTGGTAATAAAGGTAGGTCCACCGAAAAAAAAAAAAAAAAAAAAAAAGAGGGGAGGATGTTCATCCATTCTCCCCCATCCCCACCCCATGCTACCGGCTTGAAATCAATGCCACTTTAATGTAAAACCCACCAGAAAATCAGCGTCCCATGTTTTCTCATACCTTTATTATATGGCTATTACGTAAACAAAGAAGAAAGAAAGAGCAGGAAAGAAAGAAGGAAGAACGAAACAAACAAAGCAAAAAGAAACAAAAATAAGCTCTTTCATTTTTCAGCATGTAATCCATTTACCCAGCAACTGAGAAGTAAAAGTTCAACTGCGGCTCAAACACATACTGAAAGAATACACACTGTTTTACAGCACATGTGAATGGATTCAGATTCCGATTCAGATACTTTATTGACAGGTTCCGCCCTTTAGGGGCCAAAAGTCACAATACAATTTCGAGCACAGAGAGGGTCTCCCTCTATCTGTTACAATCCACACAAATCAAACTACAGAGAAAAAACAGTACAAGTGAACATAAATATCGATACAACTTACATAAATAACTATACAAGTGAACATAAATATGCATACAAATTAACATAAATAAGAAAGGGCAATATCACGTAATATATACACAAGGGCCTTCACAATGGCAATGCCACCAGTCCATATTAATTATTATTGCGAGGTTCTCAGTTCCATGGCCTCGTGAATGTAAGTACCAAGTGCCTTTGTCAACCGTGGTGTGGAGTTACAAATGTAATAAATTTTCTGTTGGCTACTCATTGAATTAAAGTGTTTGGATTCTGTATTACAAGTGTTTATTAGGTTCCTACGCACACTTTTGTATCTAGGACAATCAAAAGTAAAATGCAGGTCATGGATGAAGCGCCATCTATCCCGGAATTTTCGAACTCTGTGCTCCCTGCTTCGCCAGAACTTTTATTTCTTGTTATGCGGTGGCCATGAACGCACACGTATAACAATATCACTATTTTGTCTTTCTTTGCAGCAGATAAACTATATGAACGATGTTTGGATTTTGACTTGCATATTTTGAACCTTTTGTTTGGGATTTACATTCGTTGCAGTGCAGTGAGCTTGTTGCCAATTGTTGGTGCGGTTCTGTAAGTGGAAACAAAGATGGCAGCCCCCATGAGACAGGGAATGCTGGTGGCACGTTTTTTCTCCTACACTTCGCCTTACAGGTGATTATTGATATCCAATCCCTCAAGATCCTGTGTGTTTATTCGTTTTGCATAATTCTGGAGATATCAATTTGTAACGTTACGGTTTCGACATTTTGGGAAAGGGTATTGTATTGAAGTTTGACATTTTGATTCTGAATTTTGATGTCACGTGACACGTACAGCTGTGCTTGGTCAAAATGTTCTGTCGTTCTTTAGAATCTGGGCCACGTTTTCAATTAATTTGAAATTGGTGCAGCTCGGAAGAAGTGGACAAGGTCCCATAAAAAAAGCAAACGTCAATTTCACCAGGTCTCACGCGTGCACGCTGTATCATATATCTGTGATTGTCTATTGACTATTCACTAATACAAAATCCCTATTCTGGGGCCTACAACTGGTAAACTGTACATATGGCATTGTATTTACATTTTCAGGTAATGCACACTCTGGAAAAGTCCTATCATATATCATACGGGTTGCCCACAGTTAAAAAATGAGAGGGAAATATGATGGGTAGAAGTAGCAAAAAGATGCAAACATTTTACCGATATGAATGAAGAAATGAAATTGTCATACCTTCTCACTTGTGAGGATGAGCTTATCACTTTTGTGGCAAAGTTTGTGTCAATCGGCTTTGAAATGTATAGGGTATGAAGAAGTTACCACAACACTGCACCCACCACAACTTAGACAAATGTATATAAGCACAGGGTAGGTTTCTGTAAAGAAGTAGTGTGTTCCTTAGACTAGAGTTTTTGACTTTTCATATTCATATTTATGTATACATGTCTATGTATTTTCACCACTTGGCCCCTAGAGGGCGTGAATATGGCAATAAAATCTTTTGCATCTTTTGTATTTTTATATTTTACATTACATTCACTCGACAAATTAACCTTCCCTTAACACTAATCACACATGTAGTTTGGATACTACCTCTTCAAAATAGCCAATCGACTTGGCTGCCATTTTGAAAATTGTGGATTCCGCATACAGTGGTTTGTAAATGAATATAGGGATGGTGGGGGGTGTTATAATACATGGAACCAAGAATATATATTTTGCAAGATCAATAATGATATGATATATGCTGTGGCCGCGAAGTTGATATCCACATCAAATGTATTTTTATGTGACTGTCCCGCAATTAATGCATCAATTGCCCAGTGTTCCAAGTGGGGCTCACCACATGGCGGCTGAAGATATCGTGTTACATTTAGATTTGTAACGAACAATGACAACTGCTTCAGACACAACTGAGCGGGCAGATTAAAGTTAAGATAGTAAGTCATGTTTTAAAAGTACTTAATGACCGTTTGCCCAGATAATTTAGAGAATGGACAGCTGGAACCTTGCAAACTATTACAATAATGGTCACTGAAGAACTGCGGCTGTGCTGTTTCACTGAACAACCATGGCTATGCAGGTATGCAGTTTCTCTGGCCCAAGTTAACCCTCCAGACAAGTTGAAGTAAAATGCTGTGTTTGAGTTGACTCCACTGCAGAATAACAGCACATTATGGCCACTTTCTTGATAAAATCTTTCAGCCTGGGTCGATCAATTTTTATTAGGGAAGGGTGACTTGAAAGTACTTTTTTTTTGTTCCATTAATTTTATGGTTGGGCCTTTTTAGTAGGGTCTGCTAGGTTACCGGAACCACCCATATATTTTTGTTAGGCTTTAGGTAACTTGGCCATTTGTTGAAGCATCTTTAAAATGGATGTTTTTTCCCCTTCTACACATTTTGGTCGAGTTGATATGTGCCTTTCCATTTCAGCTAGGCGACTGGTGCCAAAGGTTGCAAGTTTGAGTCCTGTTTGTTCCGAACATGAAAGAAAATACTTCCTTTGATGTCAATTTAACCCTTAAAGTGCTAGTCACTGCCATAGTCGTTTTCTACCTTTAAACATATAATGGTGAAAAGATTCAAATTCCTCTTGAAGATACCTTTCATTCAAATACCAGCAAGCCTAGTATAAAAGCAAAAATTATAGGGCCAATGATTTTCCGAAACCGAAGCGGAATTGTGCATTTTTTTAATCCTTGAAAGAGAATTTGATATTTTTTTGTATATGAATTATATATAAATATATAGCAGTGAAACAGAATTTGGAAAATTTTTGTTGATGAAACAGACTCCAACCTTCTACTGTGTTTGACAGTGGTCCCCATAGTAAGTGAATGGGGCTCCCACTGAGAGCAGCTGTTTTCACAGTTAATGAAGCATCTATGTTACTGAATCACTGTTACTTGAAATGAACAATTCTGTTCCAAGAAAAGTGTTCAGATTAATGACACATATGGATTAATGAGGTCCGTATTAATGAGGTTCCACTGTATCTTTTGTTTGCTGGGTTCTGCAGGTTTGAGTTTCTGAAAGTGGGATACACACATACCAACTGTACCATAATTCCAAAATCGTGTGCACGTGGAGTTGTATCTCCACAGTGTGCATAACTTTCACTCTTCATCATAATGCCCACATCTGATGGCAGGATCAGCAGTTGTGACCTCCAGCATCACATTTGTATGTTGTCCGTATTTAGCCTTTAATTTGCTGATATGCGTGATAACCAATGTGTGTCTTGTGTGTAATACCATAGTCAGGTTTGTTCGCTGTTACATCTCATTTGGTAAGTGCATCTTGTCTGTGATTAGCTTGGGCAGTCTTTGTTCTTGCAAGCAAAATCTGGCCCAGATTCTGAAAAAGCACCAAATATTCCAAGTAGTGAGAACAGCTTTGGAGTATATCTCGGGCAGGTTCTTATGGTTACAGCTAAATAACCTTTCCACTATTCCTTAAGACTTGTGCTCAAGCCCTGGGCCCAACCTTTGTGCCCAAGCTCTGCAACAGAGAGCCATCTGGATTGCTAGCCGGCAGCCAAGTAAACAAAACACAGTAAATTTTTTTAAAACATTGATTTGATGTGAATACATTAAAAAACAGTGAATTTAAAGTCTCAATGAAATACCTGAAATGGAAAAAACTGAAAATTTATACATGCCAAAATAAAGCAATCTACAGTAACACATACAGGCACTATTTTGTAAATACATGTACTGCCATGTGGACATTACCAGTAGCTTACAGGTCCACTGTTTGGTGGCATTTTGCTGGCTGCAAAATAATGGAAAGTGGCATAGATGCAGCAGGTAAAAGTTGTACAGTTTGTAAACATGGTAAACACTATGTAACTCAGACATGTCTCCACTACAAACACGACCACACACATGTAGAGGCACCATCCTTATATCATAGTGGGGGATAACTGGGTAAAAGTAAGTCTGACACACTGCCATGTGATACGACTTTAGCTTCAGCTATTCACCCTTACCGCCTTGAGTCGAGACTGAGGCAAAAGCTTTCTTGGCATATGTTGTGTTATCTTTATAGGTCTCATCTACAATTCCCAGTCATGTTGTTTTTCATTACTGTTGAAGTTATTTGATAATGCTGCAATGGCTGATCTTTGAACAGCAGCCAGTTTTGGCCAGTTTAAGGGGGAAATGTATAATAGTGGTACATGTATTACAAAAATCAGTGTAACAGTGGTAGTACAAAATTAATGTAGTTGGTGCCACTGTAGGACAGTTTGCGATCAGTAGCACTGTCAAAAGAAAGATGTCATTCAATTTAGCATGTTCGCTGGCCATTACCAGGTTGACCATGCTGGGCAATATGTACAAAAGAATGCCTGCACATGTAATACTTTCATTTCCCAGCTATATACAGAATCAGAGACACACAGAAATCAAATCCACCTGAGTGTCACTGTATATATCCATAGGTTCAACATTTAACAGTATAATACATAGGATACAATCATAGTCATATAGCAAATTAAAATCAAATTCCCCTAGAAGCTGGTACATGTACTAATATGAGTATGCAGAAAATGTTGCAGAACACAATGTGTCATTAGGTGTGTATTGAGATACATAATGTATGGCACTGTGTATTGTTTCACTTCAAGTATCCCTTAATCTGGATTTGCTGAATACAAGTTTTTGCAGTGTTGATTTTAGGCATTAATAAGATCGACATCCGTAGTGCTATACATGTAGTAATCTCAACGGGATAATTTCTTGGCATTTGCGATATAGTCAGAGGTGTTCATAACAACTGTGGCTGAAACGTTGTCCATTTGCTTGATCACTATCTTGGAGTTTACTGTTATATTTTAACTTTGTAACTGTTACATCTTGTCTTTCCGACCTGTTTACATTTGTCTAATGCAGGTAGTCTTGGGCGGTGTTTAGCCACTTAAAATTTCAAAGCCGTGAAAAAAAAAAAAGCTGCACAGTTGGGGCTCATCTGATGCCACTTTACCTGGTGTAAAATTGCTTGGATTTTCATAGAATTTGTGGCTACATGGTAATGATTGTGCACTTTGTGGTTGGGATTCTGTGTCAGTCTGTGAGACTTGGTCAGCTGGTCAGGGCTGGTGGCTGAACTTGATGTGTTTTAAAAAAACTTCTCAAGGCCATTCCCTGCTAGTCTAATTCTTTTGGAGGTGGAGTGAAAAGGTAAACCTTTACTGTATAAACTTTTTCTGGGCATAAGAGGAAGTTTGATTAGAAAGGTTGACGATGAGGGTAAGGACATCAATGTTGCCCCTTTGCGATAATGCAGCCTTGCAACAGTACAGTGGTGACAGAGTGCTGAACGTTTGCCCCTAAAATGCTATTTGTGGTTTCACCAGTATTTTATATAGGGTAAAACTATTGATAAAATCTTTGTGTAACAGGGCAGACAGACTGAGTGTAAAAAGCAATACATGCTAAGGATGTTAGATAAGAGCAAATAGAAAATGGAAAAAAAATGCTTTCCTTTGGTGGGGATTGGGGGAAAGTTTGGTGGTCTTTGCCATGAAATTGAAACAAAATATTTATGATTATCACTTGTACATATGACAATTATCTCTCAGCAGAGTGTTGCCATATTTTCAGACAATACATCCATGAAAATATATCTCATTATTTTCAGCAAATAATTTGATCACCAAAGTTCATCTGTTACATGATACATGTACTTTGTTCAAATTCAAATTTGATCTTCATTTACCCAGGGTAATGTTCTTGAACCTGTTGGACACCTATTGGTATATAACTTGTGCCAAAGGTTGCAGGTTCGAGTCCCACTCGTTCCAAACATAAAATATATATGCTGGTGGATTTAAGTCCCCGATTCCGGAAATAAATGCCGTCTCAGTACATATGCTGCATAACCGTGTTGATATGGTACTCGCACATAACTACCTCCATTGAACCCTTCTTTTTTAAGAATGGGGATTTGGTCGAGTGGATATGTGCATTTCCCATCTCAGTTAGGCGACTGGTGCCAAAGGTTGCAGGTTCGAGTCCCGCTCATTCCGGACATAAAATATATATCAAGAGAGCCTCTTGAGTAGTATTTTATGTGTGCTACTGGGTGATTCAGATTAAATAAATATGTTTAAACTAAACTTGCTAGCACCTTAAAATTTGCTATTACATGTATTATATGGAAGACTTGACTGTTTGGACAATTTTCCACTACAAATTCAATAAATTACTTCTTTTATGATTATTTCTCAAGCACATATCTGCACAATATTAAATTTACATATTTTCACTCTTTTTTAAGAAGAACCTGGACATCTGTATTGGATCTGTTAAAGCTGAAGGAAAGGCAAGCAGGTTTTTGCATCCAATACACTTGTTTACAGCTCTGCTTTCATATTCCTGTTAGAAAATAAATCTGCACACGAGTGTCGATATCTTGCAACTTTTCAACAAATATCAACTGTAGTGCGGCTACACATAAGCCACAGCTTGGGCTCCTACATCTGCTCACCTGGACTCCCCCCCCCCCCCCCTCCCCAAATTGTGACGTAAAGACCTCTCAATAGCTGGAGGCTGTCATGCTGAACTCTGTGCCTGTGCAGTCTGTACAGTGGTCTTGCCAAACACAAGCCACAGTGTATCAGGATATTTGTGTATTTTATTCCCATGTGTCAGTTATTAACACCTTCGCCCACTCCAGCAGGTCCCTGTGGCGATATGACCTCCTCAATGTCATTAACATTGATAATTATCTGGTGTGATCCTGCCAACGGCAATACACAGTAACTGTTAGCGATTCCCAACATAAGTTGGAATACACACTTCTGTTTACACAATATACATGGCTCAGGTCTGTGCCAGCAAATTGTCTTCACATAAATGTTTAACTTAGTAGAGATACACTTCAGAATATTTATTCACTGGGATTTCACATGTTAATACAAAGCTTGTCCATTCCAGCAGCTGCTGTGAGAGCATAATTTTCATCTGGACGGAGTGAGTGCTTTGGTTCCTGCACCCCCCCCCCCCCCCCCTTGCCCTTGTTTCTCTCTAACTTAGGCCGATGGTAAACTTGGTAACAAAATTTATCTTTTTTATTCCGCACAGATTGAGGTAAAGCTAGAACTTGTTTCAACTTCAAAAGACAGGCTACCTGTTTCAGTTAGTCAATACATAGGGGTACCATACATGTAGTATCATACCTCTGTGGTCAGTATGTCAGGAGCTAACTCCTGCTTTCCCATGCCAGTTCACAGTCCAAAGCACTATCCTCACTGGAACTGCCTTCATCACTTGAAAGTTGGGCTGTTCTGCATATCCCTCTGAATGTTCATCCATAATGATGCGTCAGAAAGAAAACATTTTGGGGGGTTACTCAACAACTTGCCAAAGTCAAACAAGATTTACCCAGATCAGCTGAGACAGGCTTGTGCCCAGTGGGCTGTGTTTATAAGCTTGAGAGGTCACTACATCACTTTCACTTTCTCCGGGCCCTCAATATGTTGGCAACAAAGCTTCTAGGCAGAGCAGTGCTATCAGCAACTTTTATTGCACCTTTCAGGCATTAAATGAAGATACCATTTTTTTTTTTTAATTATTATTATTATAATGTAGCTAGAGGTGTCCTCTTTTGGAAAACGTAGAGAAAAAGGCTACCCTTCTTTTGGCTCTAACAGAAAACCCCAGTAGCTGAACTGAATTACAAAGTTTGACTTTGATGCTGTATGATGGTATGTCTGTATACAGTGAAACTTGTCTTGAAGGACCACCTGTTTGGAACACTTTGCTTAGTGCTTTTCATGTACATTGTATTTACAACTCCTTTGAAAGACCACCTGCATTGAAAAACCCCAATTTGGTGTTCCCAAGGCATGGCCGTTCAAGACAGCTCTCCCTGTACATGTACTAGTGAACACTTCCTAAGCAGCATCCCAGTATTTTGAACTTAATACGTTTAACTTTTCCAGATGTGCAGCCGGGGGAAATGGCAAAATCCTGAGAAATATTTATTTAGCAAGACTACTCTGTGGACTGCGACTCCAGTCCACTACAGCAGGGTCAGACAGTGGATCAGACTCCGATCAAGAAACTACAGCCAAGGGAAAGAAGTCAAAACTAAATCTGGCCAAACCAGTTAAAAAGCAAAGAACACCAGCTGTTAAACCTGCAAAGGAGGAAATACCAAAGTGAGTTCTTTTTCTTCATTTTACTTGGGAAAACTAATATCTTTACTTGTAGTTTACGTGTAGTTTTGCTTTGGTATAGCTTACAGGCTTAGCTGTGTAAGGGGAGTGATCACTCACACTTCCCACCACATACACACCTGAAACATAGGAGGAGCTGTGGATCACTCACCTAGACAGTATATTTTACAATGAGTTCATATAAGCAGCTCCCCTCATAGTTTCCCTAGATTAGACATTTAGAGAGCTATTCATTGCTTGCCAGTGTTTTGCTCATGGCAAAGCCTGGCTTGGCAGCACATGTATTCTGCCACACTTCATTTTGGTCACATCATGCAGGACACTGTCCCATAGCAAAAGAATTAAAGGATAAAACGCTCTGTCACAGCTGGCGGATGCTGACTGTAGATGCATGGTGACACTGCTTCACATAGCCTGGTTTTTATCCTTGCTGGTGGAGACACCTGGAGGATAAAACAAGTCTAGCTCCTTGCATTGGCCATCTGTTGTCAGGAAGTGCTGACAGGAAGTGATATGTCATGAAAATTAGGTACCCTTACATGTACCTTCTGTATTCTTACCATTAACCATATTAACACAAAACGAAGGTGGATTGACCAATATCCATAAACAATTGACTCATTGAGACTGGGCAAGACCGTATGTTGCAACCCAAATTTCCAAAATTGCCAAAAAGCAAGTTGACTGGTTAGGTCAGTGAAGTTACTTATCAGGGCTGAGCTAACAGCCACTGGCACATTGTATTTATACAAGAGCGTAAACATACACGTTAGTAAAGTGTCACTTTATTAGACCACACTGATGTGGCCGTCTTGAGCAATGTGTGGTCAGTGTTGATGTAATTACATGGCTGGGACCATCCAAAAGGATGTGCTATATGGTGGTGGGGTGGGGGGCTGGTATTGGTTTACCAGTCCTGCACTGAGTGACCCCTGGTCAGCACTACCATAGGAAGGGGGGGGGGGAGGATGAAAAAGAAAACCCTGTGTCGATTGGCAGCAGAAATAAAGGAGAAAGTGTGGCTGCTAACGATATGAGACATCACGTTTCATAATAAGTGGTTTGGCTATTATTTTGCTAGCTGAACTGGAACATGAAAATTTTAGCATATGACTGAACAAGGAATTCACCTGCCCATAACATTGAGGCCAAACGGGAAAAAAACCAAAACAATATCGGTGAACCTCTCACTATCGTATTACTTAGGTAATCTCATTTTGCACACATATTAGTTTGCTCAATCCGCACAATGGTCAATTTTGAAGGTATCCAAAAATGTATCTTTGTTTTTAATTGGCAATCATGTGTTTTGCAATGGCACAAATTTGGCAATCAACAGAAAAACATTTCAAAATACTTCCACACTCGGCAGTCCTGTAGTCCCAGTCCTGAGAGGCCACCCCAAAGGCAGACCCAAAAGTGGCCTCTCAACACAGGTGGGCTCTCATTAGAGGTACAATAACATGGAAAAGATAGCTGAAGGACCTGCCGAAAAGTTTCCTTTCAAGCCAGGTGGCCTTTCATTGGAGTGACCACTCAAGACAGGACCACTCTACCAGGGAAATATTAATGCCCCCCCCCCCCCCCCCCCCCAAAAATGACCAAACCTGTGTTACAATGTACATAGCTTGTGTTTGGGATTCTATTGGAACTTTTTCAAAGTAAGCGTATGGTGACACAAAGGAGGTCTAGGATACTTGTTTTTTTTAAGGTTTTGGTTTTTAGCTCAGCTGACTAACAAGTCATCTGAGCTAATGCTACGGTGAGGCATCCATCGTCCACAATTCACGTTTTCAATTTCTCCAAAGCTAGTGCCCAAAGTTGCTTCAAACTTGGTGGCAGTGTACCTCAGATGGGGCTCTACCAAGTGTGCTCAAATGGTCATGCTCCAGTGATTTTTGGATTTTAAATGAATTTTTTGTTCATTTTTTTACCGAATTTTCAAAAATGTTCTCCAAACCGCCAAGCCAATTGCTTCATAATTGCGTAGGGACACTTCTAGGGACCCCCAAACCTTAATTTGTTAAAGAGGTGGTGCTGCGATTTTCTTGCATTTTTTTTTTTCTTGGCAGGAATTTTTGTTTTCACTCTTTTTGACTTCTTCAAAACTGTGACTCAAATTGTTTTTACACTTGGTGCAACTGTAGCTGGTGGGACTGTTAAACAAATATGTTTACCAGGTGGTTATACTCTGGATTGCTGATTTTTAATGAATTTTTGAGTTGTGTTATCTTTCGGTTAAAGCATGCATTCCTATTGATAACCGTGTGTAACTCAATGGGGATTTTTGTAATCTTATTTCCAGTCAAGTTGGGCCTATTTCACTTTGCTCTGTTTATCATAGGTCAGGTGGTGGGCATGTGGGGGATGTATGTTGGATGCGTCTCTCCCAAGTTTGTACGAATTGTCATGTAACATTGAGTTTTTAAAATTTTGTCCGCTTTTTGTTCTTTTTTTGCCTTGGTAAAATCTTTAAAATCTTTTCCTCCAAAAGAACCAGCCCAATTGCTCTGAAATTGCATAGGGACACCTTTGCGGGCTGCTAGACCTTACTTTGTTCAACAAGTGAAGCTGCTAATCTCTTTTTTTTTTTTTAAACATTTTTGGTGCATTTTTGCTTTTTTGACTTGTTCTCTGTAATCCTACATTGGATTTTCTTCAAACTTAGTGGGAGTGTACTTGAACTTGATCTCAACAAATTTGGGCACTACATGGTGATGCTGTTGTTTTCAGGTTTTTAAAGAATTATAAGATTAGGAAAAATCTGGGGAGGTATAGGTACATGTTAGCATTGTAACTGTACAATAGGAATAACAGCAAATCTGACATATTGGCTTATATCTTGGTAAAGGTAGACCTTAGGCCCATGCCATTGTTAAACACTAATGGGAAAGTACTTTTATATTATAGAGTTTCTTTTGGTGTTGTTCATTTTGACCTAGAGGGACCTTGAATGGTCACCTGACATACTGGCTAATATCTCAGTAATGGTGAATAAAAGGCCCATGGTTACTCTAAAACACTCACAATAATTAATGTGATAGAAAAGTATCAATTGGGTTTCTTTTGAGGTTTTTAAGTTTGACCTTGAGTGACTTTGAAAGGTCAAACTGACATACATGTAATGGTATATGTCTTGGCAATGGTTGATTCTGTCATTGTTCATTTAAAAATATAACTTGGGAACTGTATGAGTGAACCCTGATGTTGCAAACACTCATGATGATGGTCTTAAACAATTTTAACCTTGATATTAACATCTGAAGGTCACAGGCCCAGTTCAGTCTGTGCATGTAAGGTCAGCTGAGCATGGGGCAATTTTGCAAACAGTATTGGAAAGTACACACGGGTTAGTAATACCAAATTGCCACATATTTTTGTACACTGATGCTTATATATGTATTTTCAGATCTGAACCTAGTTTGGAGCAACAGATGGTGTCAGCAGTTGAGACTGTGGCTCAGTCACTTGGAGGGGACACAGAGAAAACCCAGTCAGACCTTTTGAAACAGCTACAGAAACATGCTTCTTTGACAGAGACACAGAAACAAGGCAAACCCCCTCACAAATCTACAACAGTTCAGTACGTATCTCCTGCTCTGTACTTTGTCAGAACTGCTCAGTCAGATCAATTTGAATTTTCATGATCATGTGCATGCTCCCCTGCCTGGTACTCAAAGGGATACTGAAGAACATGCTTTCCTTTTCCCCCGCCCCTCCTCCTCCCCTCCCCCTCCCCCTCCCCCCTCCCCCTCCTAGCATGTAGATTGGGTGAGTAGTGTTAGCATGGCTGAACTGGTGAGGAGCTGTGTCATCTTGTACTTTTTGTTGCACACATGACAGTGAACCATTTATTGAAGGTAGGGCACAGTCTATTGATTTTTTTTGTGATGACAATTGCCTCATTAAAAATGTGAAAAGGGTTTTAATATTGCTGAACCTTTAGACCACCAGCTTCCAAGTCACAAATAAGCTGGTCAGTATCAGTATTTTGTCTGAAATTTGTGCATTTCAAGTTGAACTTTTCAAAAGCATTTAAATTTTAGACCAACAACTTGCACGCGTCACCACCTTACTTTTTTGCATAGCCTACCACATGTACATGTATACAGATCATTGAACTCACTATACATTTGCCACTTTGCATGCTTCAGCTACTGAAATTTGACATTGTTGTGCTTGCATTCATTTTTTACTGGTTATATTGCAACGATAATTGAAAACTAAAAAAATGGAAGGGTTTTAAAATTTAGATTATGTTGCATTCATTTTGGAATAAATGACGTTAATAAATTTTCCTTAAGTAAAAATTTTCTGTCCTGTTTCCTCTGCAGGTCAGTGTTTTCAGGGATGAAGGTGGAAGGAAGAAGAACAAATCATCGGGGAAGGGGCCAGAGACGGCCTGTGACAGAGGAATGGGAAAATTTGGGGACACAGCATTTGCCTGGGGAGAAGAGCATTATTGGGGAAATGATGAGAGAACAAAGACCAGGAATGATGAAAGTGCCAAAATCCCAAGATGACCAGAGGTATGTTTCATTCCAAATGTATCTCAGTTAATTTTTGCTTTTTGTGTGTTTGTGTCATTCAAAATATTCAGATTTGAGAGAATCTTAACCAGACCTGATTTTAAAAAGCCAGATTAGAATTTCAAGTCGGCATGCACATTTAAGCTTTTCCTCTATTCAGCTCATGGGTCACTGCATCTATGCATGTTCATAAAGGTTAGTTACATATTCCATTTTGTTTTTCTTATTTAATATAGAATTGTACGGACCTCTTGACCTAAATCCCTTTTGTGTTTAACTGTGCCAAGATGGTGACTTAATTTATTATACATATTGTAAATTTCAGGAGGATACCAAAACTGTTTGATGGGCCAGGGCTGAACATTTTCCATCAGCCTGGGGAAACACCCAAAGATACCAAAGCAGGTAACCTTTTGCTCATCAGGCACTAATATGGGCCATGTTTTGTTCATGTCTGTTTGGGTTCCATCAGTCTTTTAGTTGGGCAGAACCCGCAGACTCTGCATGGAAGCAGGGTCATAAATTGCATTGGGGCAGCTGAGGCCACTGCCTCGGCTAACTTTTGCGTAAAAAAAAACAGCGAAAAATGGTCAAGATGGGAGAAAAATGGTAATCATATTGTGGTTATAGGTCCCGCCTTTGAATCCTTTTGTTTTCACTTGGCAATCCATTTTGTTTTAGTAGTAAGCCTGTGCAAAAAACTTCATGAGACTTACACGTAGATTAGGTCTAGGCCGGCACGGGAGAACAAAACAAAAAGACTTGAAGACTAAAAGATCCCTTCCTGGCTTCCATCTCACAAGCTGCTCTATTCTCAAAATTAAATCAAACCATGAAGAGAGAGGTAGGAAGTTTGGATTGGCCGGGCAGCAGCGGATTGGAATTTGCTAAACTGTACAAAATGTAAGTTTTTAAACGAAGTTAAAGCCTGTCTACTTTATCTGTAGGTTTCAGTTTATCACACTATACTGATGTATCAAAATAGCCTTGCAGAAGTGCATGTGATTTTGAGCAATGTTGAAACAGACTCGCATCTGGTCATAGAAAGATCATGTTTGCATTTGACACAAATGAATAAGTATTAGTTGGATGCTGGTCAAAGAGCAACTATGCTTTGTATTTGACAACAATGGCTAAGTGTTTGTTCAATGCAGCCAAATATATAAATTCCTTAATTAGCATCATGGCTACATGTTTTATGGATATGGTCCATAATGTATCATACCCTTAGAAAAGGCCCTAGCAAATGCCTGAAATCATGGTTATGGCCAGTTTGGACAAAAATATGTTACTTTTTATGTTACTTACATGTAGCAGTGCTCTACCACTGACCCACATAGTCCATTATGCACATTTTTTAAATTGATACAAAAACTTGTGTGCCAAAATAAATGTTACATTTGTTTGTCTTGTTATCCAGAGAGGAAAGGGAGATTTCATGCAAATTCAGGTTTGAACATTGGTATCTAGAATATCTCTAATGTGCTGTGAAGAATCAAATATTTTGTTGTTTTGGTTCAGTCTTGCAACCTCGACAGCATTAATAAATTATAAATCAGTATCACAACCAAATTTCACCGTCATTAACATTAAGCCAATACCAATCATATATACACAGCTCCCCTTATACTTCTGCATGTGTTTTTTTATCAAAGTTGGCACAGTAGCTTTGTATGAAGTGTAGTCCCTGTCTTGAGAGGCCACCCCAAAGGCAGACCCTAAAGTGGCCTCTCAAGACCGGTGACTTCTCATGAGAGGTACAATAACATGGAAAAAATAGCAGCAGGGACCTGCCAAAAGTGGCCTTTCAAGCCAGGTGGCCTCTCATTGGAGTGACCTCTCAAGACAGGGACCACTGTTTATGTCCATGAAGGCTGGAATAGGTGATATTCATATTAAAAATGGATCCTGTGCTGCCACCTGGGTTGCAACAAGGAACTTTACAGGAAGGAGGCCAGATTTATGTGTTAAGTTGGGCCAGATTAGCTTCTGTGATAAAAGTAAAAACTTGAAAAAGCTGAAAGCTAAAAGCAAAGTAATTTACTAAGTTTTGAAGCATACGAGAGGCTAAACGTATTTAGAAAATTTGATGAGTTTGGTAGAAATAGTGTTATTTTTCAATGGTTAAGTAACATATAACTGGTACAAGTGCCCTCATCATGCTGGTGGCATAGTTCAATTGCCCAGCAGCTGAAAGGGACTAGAGCAGGTCTGCTTTTAGTGTACATGTAGTTGAACAGAATACCTCCTATTCCATCTGTACACCCTTGGTTGTCTATCATTCTTATCAAATTGACAGTTCCAGTTTTCATGCCCATGAATAATTATAAATGTTTACTACTGTACCAGTTGCAGAAACAAGAGCACCGTCATTATTTGACCGAGTAGCTCAAGAAGAGCTGGATCAGCTGATAAAGCTCCAACCTGTGACCAATGCCTGGGAGGAAGCCATTAGGTGGACAGAGGGAGGCCAATTATGGAAGTTTCCAAGAGACAACGAACAAGGTAATTTTTGTAATCGATATATGTGACAGATCATTTTTGTCTCTCAGCCGTGGTAAATTTTTGAATGGTGGTTTTATCCCTTTTACACTTAACTTCTTCCTGGTCAGAGTAAAACTGAGTCAGTAGCTTTCCTTGGTGCATTGCACTGAACCAGCACCAAGGAAAGCTATTGACCAAGGGCATGCCATCTTACAGTTAAACCTCAATATAATGACACTCAAATATCTGACGTAGTGATTTAATGACACAAGTTTTATCTGACATATTCAGTTATCAGACACCTTTTTATGGGAACATATGGTGTCATTATGAGTTTTCACTGCACATACAAATCTCAGCAAAATATTTTGTAGTAACGAGAAATATAAGTAAAAACGTTAAGGCAAATGACAATTTACATCCAGGTTCTTATGAGTGATTTGAGAAAGGCTTAAAACTTCGAGAAGTGCCTGGATGGAAATGTTGTTTGTTTGAATGTCTGTTTTTCATTAGATCTCTTGTCAATAGAGAACAGCTGAATGATAATTGTGGACAAGACCTATTACTATGATAGCCCCTGGTCAACAGGTTCCCATGCCATCCATAGGTTGGGCAAGTGATGCCCAACCCTCACCAAGTAAAGCTGTGGACTAAGTCATGTTCTAACCAGAAAAGGATTACTAGATTCAGTCTAATAAATTCACAGTGCCTTTTAGAAAAGGAAATTACATAATCTCGCTTGAAAATAAAACAAAAACAAAAAACAGGCAATGGACATAATTTACTAGAATTGAGCGTGAAAATTTATGTTATCAGTGAAAATCAATGACTCCTTTCTGGAAGAAAGGGGATGTGCCTTTATAAAACAAGTATGGTAAGGCTTTGATCAAAGGCTGAAAAGTCTGGAGATGTGCTAAGCATGGAAGATGAGATACAGAATTAAGATCCTGGTATAAATTAACTGTGAGCACTCCTTTGGTCCACCTGCATATTTCAAAATCTTCATGTGCCTTGGAAATAGACATGGCAGTCTAAGCCAACCCTGTGTGTATCTGTTGACGCTGGGTTTTAAACATGATTTATTATGAACAAAAATAGGATCACTGGCCTACTGGTCAACAAGTGCTTACCTGGCAACTCAAAGTTTAAAAAACAAACAAACAAACAAACAAAAAACAGTTGTAGCTGGGAAAAATTATAAAGATCAGTGTTGTAATTATTAGAAATTGTATGATGGCAAATTTGAATGTGATTTGGATTAAAGAAACTGGATGAGAGCCACTATAACTTGCTGGACAAAAAAGCGTAAAAAAAAAATAAAGTTTTAATTTATGGGTAGATAGGGCAGTAATACAAATTCTATTTACATATACTTTGGTTAAGGTTTAGAATTTCATGCCTTTTTGTGCACTTGTCTGTATCTTAAGTTTTCTACATGTGTGCACTTGTGGGTTTTGCGCAGTGTGATTGGTGAGCAACTTGACTGAACTGCCATTACAATCAATCACTCCGGCAGAACATGCTGTGTGCTTTCATCTGTGATATGATGGTGTGCCATAATTTCACCAGGGGTCCCTGCTATCTCTTTGCACTGGGTTCAGGTGATGTTGGGTGGACTGTTTCAGGATCTGGCCATCAGGTGGCACCAGGGGGTGTAAAGATATGGTATGGCTCCATTGCAGTATTGGGACCAATGAACAGGGCACCCAAGAACTACAATAGATGTGATAGCATTTTGGCCCATGTGCTGTGCAGGCCCACTGCCTGTGCTTATAACCAGATGTGGGTTCACGAATAGCACCTTTGAAAATCTATGGGAGTCATTCTATATACACCAATATGTATCTGCAGCAGTTTGTACTGATAAAACTTTCAATTTTTACATGTTTTAGGGAAGTGTTCCCATGCCATGATCCAGACAGCCTTTGTAGTCTTGTTTTCAGGACATAGGGAAAAGCAGCTTCATACAACTGTACCTTAAGAGTTAGACAAACATGAAGCCCTGAAATTATAATGTGTCGTAGAGCTGAGATAAGTCCACAAATTGACACAATTTACAATAGCCTCATGATGGAAAGTTTTACCTTTTCCCTCAAAGTTTGAGATTTGAACATGTAAGTATGTGAAGTAAACCCTGGTACTCTGTTCAACCAGAATGAGAAAAAAGTCAATAGTCTGTAATTTTAATGAAATAGAGCAGTCCTTCCTGGAGAGACAACTTAATTATTATTATTGCCACAAGTGTTGGGTCCTTGGCACTTGCCGCTTTCAGGTATTATTTCTGATGGTCCCAATATAAGCATTTTATGTTCAATCATGAATTTATTACATGTTTTGAATTATGAAATTTATTATGTCTGTGTGCCAACACAGACATATTGTTTTTGTAGGAATTCTTTCTTTCTTTCTTTCTTTCTTTCTTTCTTTCTTTCTTTCTTTCTTTCTTTCTTTCTTTCTTTCTTTCTTTCTTTCTTTCTTTCTTTCTTTCTTTCTTTCTTGATTGATTGATTGATTGATTGATTGATTGATTGATCATGTTGGGCTCAAATTGTAGCTATGGTTACAATACACATTTTTGTAATTAACATGTGACCTCTAAAGCTCGAAGGTCAAGGTCATTTGGACCTTTGAAAGTTTCGTCCGGCCATAACTCTGCCAATTTCCATCCAATTCTAATCATGTTGGACTCATATTGTAGGTATTGCAACACTGCACATTTTTATAAGAACATGTTACCTCAAAAGGTCAAGGTCATTTGGCCCTTTGAAAGTTTCATCTTGCCATAACTTGGTCAATTTTCATCCGATTTGGTTCATGTTGGGCTTAAATTGTGGATATTGTGACACATTGTGCCATTTACATGTGACCTGTAAAGGTCAAAGGTCAAGGTCATTTGGACTTCCAAATTTTCATCCAGCCGTAAGCTTAATGTCATGTGAAGTACCAAAGGATAAAAGTTGCAGCATTTAATATTTACAACTTTTGAAGGCACACAACAGATTTGCTTTGAAGCAGATCTTCTTTCCTAGTTTATTACTTACATTTACATGTATTATTGACTCTGTCAAGGGCCTATTATAATTATGTGCATCAAAGCAAAACAGATCTACAGTAAAAATTAATGGCAGATGGAGTGTGTGTGTGTCTGCGTGGAGGGGGGGGGGGGGTGTAAAAACCACAGCTGTAAACTGAATTGTTCATTTAGCACTGTCCTTTAGAGGTATTTTAGTGCAAAAAAAAATTATAAGTTAAATAGATAAAGAAATAAATCATCATAAGGAGAGGTACTTTTTATTTTTATATGCTGAAAAAATGATGTCTTTAAGGACAGGAAGTTTTTTTTTTTTTTCTTATCAGTGATGTTGATGAAATTTCAGAGGCTTATATAATTACACAGGTGGCTTAACAGACATTTTATGTCACTCCAGAAACATTTTTTTGGTAAATATCTCATATCAAAGAGTGTCATTTTTGCCCCCAATTCAGTGCTTTCTTATCTGTTTAAACCATTTTAAAGTTCATTGAACAATTATTACTCAATAACTTGATTGTTTACCGTGTTGAAATGAATACTTCAAACAAAAATATACTGAAACATATGGTCAAGTATGAGACATGCAAAATGTAGAAAGAAAATCTATAAATAAAGTGCAAATACATGTCATGGGTCTCTATGTAGGTGTGGATGTAAATTGTAAGCAGATACCCAGACAATGATGCATAAAACAACAAAGATGCTTTATAACAACAGTACAAAATACATCAATTATTCAGCCCGTGTCAATTCAAGCAATCAGTATTGAATGGGAAGACAACATTTGTACTGCAGCTGGCTGTTTGACCCAGTCTCCCCCAAACTGGCTGGATAACAAATAGCATCTGCTTTGATGTTTTTGCTAAATATTTCTATAGAAAATAATCACCAAGGTGCATGTATTTCCCCATTCAACCTTACCTCAGCATTTCTCAGCAAAAATGCTGAGGTGCTTTTCCTAATCCTGTGTCTACAAATTAATCATTAAGTAACAAGTAAACCTGTTTTATAAAGACATAAACATTCCATAGTCCCCTTTGAAAAGAAACTGACACTTTTCTATGGTTACAGTTCTTTTGTGAGTGTGACACACTAATATTTTTCTAAGCTGACTACATGTATCTTCTGCAGATTAAGGTAATGTCCCACCAGTTTTAAATAATTTTTTCATAGGGAGATATTTTGCTACACATGTATAGTTTCTGTCCTGTGTCCAAATTTGCAAGTTCCTGCCCAAATACAGTGTGAAGCAATGAACAAAATACCTTTAACTCATTCCATACCAGTCCCTGATTTTTCCGTATATTTACCTAGATTTAAGACGACAATTGCATTTAAATTCTTTATGAAAAGAGCTTTCGTTCAAGTACCAACATGCCTATAGTCTTAAGTCAGTGGTTCTAGCACTGCCTAGCAAGTCATGCAGTCACTGCCCCAAGGGCACCGACAACATGACGTGCCAGGCAGTGCCAGAACTGCTGACCAAGGCCTGTGACCATAGTATGGAATGAGTTAATGTAAGCAGGATATAAAAGGGTTGAGTTTACTGTACATCTTGATTGCAGACAATAGGTGTTTGCACCACAATAGCCACTTCATGTGGACATATCTAAAAAAACTAATTCTCTATTTTTTAATAATCAAACAAAACTGATTTACTCAATATATACATAAGGGCAAAAAGATTTCAGGGATTTTCTGAGAAATTATCAGTTCTGTTTGAAATCTGTATTAAAGATGAAGAGTTTCACAAACTTTATCGTAAAACGACATTTTGCCAATCTTGTATCACATATGTACAAAAAAAAAGAGATATGTTCATGAAAAATCCTGGTACCTTTTGTACTGATCAATGCATTCAGATCGTAATAGCACAAAACTGGTCATTTAATTATGAATATGTTTCAAGACACAGCCAAAATTTCACGACAAAACACATTTTCACAATGTGAAAAGATATATATCAAGGTATGATTAAGACAACACTGCATGAATTAAGGAAAGTTCTGATTTACTCAGCAGGACATGCAGACAGATATTAATGATGATCTTCTATTTAATGCAGCTGAGACCAACACTCACAATAGCTGTACAGAACAGTAAGTTATGGTCTGTAGTTGCAAAGGTTGACTTTCAGGCCACAGATATTTTACCCCAACCATTTGAAAATAGGATTTTTATGTGCAAGCTTCAACCAAAATGAAGCCATTACTGAAAAAATATCAAAAAAAAAAAACAAAAAAAACAAAACAAAACAATCCAGGATTGTTATGGCTTGTAACTTTAAAAGTTGACTGGGAAGAAGAACCCCCCCCCCCCCCAAAAAAAATGATGATAAATGTCTGTGTATTCAAGCCACTAATTCTTACCTCTGCCCTGTGCATTTCTATATATTTTTGCAGAGAAAAGCCAGGAAGTTGCCTTTGTCCCCAGACCTTACCTCGGCATTTTCGCTGAGAAACACTGATGTTAAAATGGTCAGGGAAAGCAACGTGATGATGTTTCTCAGCTAAAAGGCCGAGAAATGTCAAGGTAGGGTTGAGAGGGGACAATACCTTGGCATCTCTTCAAAAAAAAAAATATATTGAGAAAGTAAAAACGAACAGAATTCTCCTGGCATTTCTAAGGGCTTTTGCCAAGAAATGCTGAGAGATTGAAAAAAAAAAATCCCAGCAAAAAGGTGTGAAGAGAGGCCTTTCTTAGCATTTTTGGCTCTGCTAGTGTACCATGTACACAAAATATAAGAATACAGTGGTACCTGCTCTAAAGATCAGCTCCAATTTAAGACCGCATGTCTTTTTAAAACTGCTTTTTCAAGACCCTCTGTTGTATTTACATGTTAAATATACCTTCAATTTAAGACCACCTGCAGTATGAGACCACTTTTTGTTGGCTGTAGGGGTGGTCTTAAATAGCAGGTACCACTGTATCTCCATTAAGAACAACCACAGGACTTAATAGGGTCGAGGGGAGCAGTCTTTATACAACATACAAAATGTCAGTCATAAGCAAAAACCAGACTTTATGAAGGTGTTGAAATAGGGAAGTGGTCTCTTTATGCAGAGGTCTTAATAGGGAGATCTGTTTGTGTGTGTGTTCATGTGTGTTGTTGTATTTCTGTTTCAAAGTGGGCGGTTGCCCCTTACCAAGTAAGAATTAAGGCATCCATGAAGTTAAATGTCTAGAGCCTCAGTGGTCTTGCTCAGTCTTGGTAGTGTGCTCACTTCAACATTCAACACAGTTAAATGTCTAGAGCCTCAGTGGCCTTGCTCAGTTAAGGTAGTTCTCACTTCAACTTTCAACATAGTTAAATGTCTAGAGCCCCGCTGGCCTTGATCAGTTATGGTAGTTCTCACTGGAACTTCCAACATAGTTAAATGTCTAGAGTCTCAGTGGCCTTGCTCAGTTATGGTACTGCTCACTTTAACATTCAATTTAGTTAAATGTCTAGATCCTCAGTGGCCTTGCTCATTCAATGGTATTGCTCACTTCAACATTCAACTTCAACCATTTGTGTGCATTATGTTACAAACAACTCTTCTATCTTTTGCAAGGAGCATTTGAACGAAACTAATGTGGGAATTAGGTGAATGTACATACACATGTAAAATAAGAGCTTCAAGATTCTTCAAATGAAAAAAAACAAACAAAAACAAAAGTAGACATGGCTTTAAAACTGATGTTGCAGTACATGATATACTTACATTTTACAGTAAAACCTCCCTATACCGAACACCCTTGGGACCGGAAAAAAGTGTTCGGTACAGGGAGGTTTGCTTTCATTGGAAGTATATATTTGGGACCGAGAAATGGTGTTCAGTATAGAGAAGTGTTCAGTTAGAGAGGTTTTACTGCAGTTATTTTTGCTTTGTTTGTTGTTATTTACAAAAAAAAAAGGTATAAAGAAAAGAAAAAAACTCACTTTTTATAATGTATTTTGTTTTGGATTAAAATATTTCACAAAACAAAGGCAGACTCAAACAAATCCTTTTGGTTGGTTGAAATCCAGGCAGATTGGTGTTGACATTATAGGTGCATGAACATGTGTTGTATGCTACTTCTATAGAATTCACCCAGGTATCACCTGGCTGTTCAAGTTAAGCACCTTAAGTACTGGTTTAGTCATATAGTCCTGGTAATTTGCCCATCAGCAGCAAAATGTCACTGGAATTCACTGTAGAAATCATCGCCATGCCCCATGGTTTCATTCATGTACGCACTTCTGAGAAGGAAAATCACAGCTTGCAAGTCAAATGCCATTATATTCGACAAATATTGTGTCCGCTAGAGTCAGCTGCAAGCCATTGACCAGAATGGTAGCCAGGAGCGTTTCCCACAGGGATTTCTGTAGAGACAGGTGTTTTGTCAAGTATTTTGTATGACTTTGATTTCTCAGCATAAACCACAACAACATATGCCGAGATCTCAATGATTAATTGATTCTGTTAATTATTGTTTATACTCAATTTGTAAGTTTTATGAAAGAGGGGATAATCCCTTGTGATTTGTTGGTGACGCCCACTGGTAGGGATGCACAGAGCAGATTAGGGTCTGTAAATCTGTGCTTGGTTCGCTTATTGATTTTAGTGAATGCTCATGCGAGGTAAGGTTTTTAGAGACAGCTGCCTGGCTTACTGACCACCCACAGTAACACATGGTTCCAGGTAATTCACAGAGACTGACTAACTGGTTGACAGCACAGTCACCCACATGCATGAGTTAGCATTACTTTAATTTGGAACTCTGTTCTTGTAGAACCTAGAAATGGGCAGGTACTTGTCATGACAAAATGTTGACTCCGTCATCATTGTTTATGGTATGAGATACTCAGGCCAAGCAAGACTTGGGTTTTATGAAAATCTTTTGCAAAGGAAATGTTCATGGTCCTGTAAAGAGGAATCGGATGGGTGTTTGACCTTTCAGATGTGTTATTGCATGAAAATGTGGGCCTTGCCACTGATACCTCTGTGGACAGAGGTCGGTGCAGATGTATTGTGTGTTCAGTGTAGAGTACATGTACATGTACATATACACTTGTGTGTCTGGCTTTTTAGTGTGGAGCATATCTACATATGAGAAGCCGTTAATGTACAATGCATCTACAGGTGTGAAGTTGTTTAATATAGAGTACATCTCCATGTGTGTAGGTGTTGAGTGTAGAGTACATTAACATGTGTGTACCTGTTCAAAGTAGATTACATCAACATGTGTGAAGCTGTTAATGTGCAGTGCACTGTACATCTACATGTGTGTACCTGTTAGTGTAGAGTACTGCATGTATGTGGTGTTTGCTTTAGAGTGCATCTACGTGACTGTGTAGCTACACTGTATTTAGTGTACAGTATGAGCAATCAAAAGCGTACATACAGCATGAGGAATTAAAAGCGTATACATACAGTATGAGGGATCACAAGCACATTGTCTCATTCTGTGCATACAGAAATGAAAAATAAGAATGTTTTTATATTTATGGGAACACATAATTTTTTTTTTCATATTTATCTGAATGCTGGAACTCTGCAGTGAGCATTCAATGTGTTGGCAGTATTCTATCAACACTCTCCAAATAGGGGTTGGCCAACTAGGGAGGGGGACCCCCTCCCCCCCAAAAAAAAATGAGGCACAGGTCTTATTGTATACTCACCATAGTGCCTGAGATAAGACAATTTAGATCATTTAATGGATACAGGAGAGTGACTGCATTCTGGTTTTGCACACACATGTATAGTGCACATATTCACAATTAAGGTAATAAAGATAATGTCTATGTTCTGAAAACATCTTTTTTCATGAGAAACAAGCAAAAACACGAGGGAAATTTTAGCAGATACCTGGGCTTTATATTGTGAAATTAAATTATGTACAGATCAGTGGGTAGCATCCAAATGTTGACTATTGTAGTACAGACCATTCTTTTCTTTTGGCTTTTTTTCCTTTTCTTTTTAAAAAAATGAAAAGAGTCAAATTATTGAGCATTTCTCTCGATAAAAATGGATCAGCCTTCGTCAAATGGTAAATATATTTGTTTGAATTACATAACCCGAAATGAAAAGTACAAGAAAAGATTCATTGTACACAAGTTTATGCTTGTTTGCATGAATTGACAAATTAGTATTAGCCGTGACTAACCTTGTAATTTTTGTGCTGAGGAAGCCTGCAATGTAGGAGTCTAAATTCCATGCAAAGTTTTACTTGCCTGGAAGAATATTGTGTTGTGTTTCACACAAAAGAAAACTTTATTTCGCAGTATGTAAGCACATTTGACTTGTGGATTTCGGTCAAGAATACAAAGCATCGTTCATGCACTGATGTTTTACTGTCTTGGCTTAGTGTCAACATCCCTAGACATTTATGACTACCTAGACTATGAATGTGCCGTTTAGAGCTATCAACACATGCACACTTGTCATGAACGATTATAAGAAGGCAATTTAATGTCTTTCGGCCACCTGCACACAGTTTTGCAACAGTTACAATGCAGGACGCTAAGTTATTCCCCTATTGTTGGAAAAAGTGGAATTTATTTTGCACAGACTTGTGGCATGAAACAAAAAGTAGCTCACCATTAGTCTTGATTTCTTTATATTTTCCATTGATAAATTTTTCATTTGTCAGTCACAGTTTGCCTTATTCTCATACATTTTAATATATAGTTAAATGTTCCATTTGATCCCATTGTTTCCATATGTGTGTCCACACAAGAGACTGTTATTCTGCTCTGCTCATTTCATGCATGCTGGTCAAGTATTGTTTCTGTTTCTCATTAAAACTATTTATGCTCATTTATTGCAAAATAATAAACAGTCACAATATTAACAACAATGAAAACAAAAGTTTACACAAGAGGGGCTTTGTATGTACATGTAGGTTCTATCTATGCCAAAACTATGTTTTAAATGATTTTTTTTTTAAATCAAAAGGTAGTTATACACATGATAGAGAAAGAGAAAATGCCTGTGTTCTCTCTCACTTCATTCAATACTTGGGTTGCTTACTTGATTTATCCATAAGGCAGCATGCTACATGTGCAATAAAAAACATTGCTTGGTAATTGGCATGTCTGGGGCAGTAATGATCATTAAGACACCCCAATTGTACAATTAAAAACAGCACCAGGCAGCAGAGTGCAATGGAGCAAAGAAAAACCTTCCAAGAAAGGAAACACATAAAAAAGAAGGTTCACACAACTGACATGTACCAGTCAATGTGTATTTTGTTCATTAAGATCTCATTGGGAACTGGGCTGTTTAAATATTTTCATTGGCAGTTCATCCTAATTATACATTTATGCCACCCCTGAAACATTGTTCAAATTTCTCTTCCAGCTCATTGACAAATGTATGAATATTGATGTTTTTTGTGCAAAAAAAAGCCCGCGACTGCTTGCTGTGTACAGTGTATGGATCATGTGGATGGCTAACTCCGTGTATTCCTGCTGACTTGTAGTGCAATAAGTGATGGATCCATTAATACTGCTGCTTGTAGGTGCAAGTTAATGTCCTTTAAGTGGTGCTATTGTCTGCCACGGAGACTTCTGCTGAAGAGTTAGACCAATTGATTCACATTTAACATGTCTAACTGCTGGTAAGACACGATGGGAAGCAATATTATGCCTGGGAGGTTTGTATTCACAGGAATCGCGTCTTTTAACTGCCAGCGTTGTTCTCTATCTGTGACGCTGCCAGAGCCCATTAGGGACACAAGTCAGTAAAAGTTGGAACTATTAAGCATGAATGGCCAACAATGCATGACAAATATTTGGAGAAAAATCAAAGAATTATTGGGAACAATAATGAACAAAGAAATTGCATGGAAATGGGGGGGGGGGGGGTGTAAGTAAAACTTGGGAGTTTAACATGTTTAAGATCAACCCAAAACCTAGAGACTTGTTTCTTTATTTGAAAAGCTCTGTGCACTAACAGATATGTTATCAATTTGAATATTGTATTTGTCATGCAAAGTCTGTAATATAAAGAGGAAGGAGGGAGAAAGGGAAAATAGGAAAATACTCAACAACAAAGGAGCTTGTGATTTTTTTTAATATGCTAAACTATAGGCAACTGCTGGAAAAAAAAGACAATTTACATTAATACCAACAGATGGCAGTTGTATAAAGGTTTTTGGTTGCCACAAATGAACATTATCATTTCTGCTGACAACTATTGTTTTGTGTGTGTGTGTGTATGTTTATTGTGATGTTTGGTACAAAGTTAATGCAATATTTACCCAACTTTTATTTTTGATTAAAAAAAGTGTGTATCAGTTGACAGTAATTGCACACAAAGGTCTGGCAAAGAGGGAAGAACAGTGATGAGAAATTGCATGTGACAAATTAGCAATTTAAATAGCTGGTTGATATGCAGATTTCTTTAATGTTGTCATGTACAGTTGTTTTGTTCGAGAGGGGGGTGGGGTACTGAAGGTACACTGTATCATAACCAGGGAACCACAAAAAAAAAAAAAAAAAAAATCATTCACAATTAAGTTATCCCCAGAGACTGACAAAGTGTCACAGCTTGAAAGTTTGTCATTGTACAAGTTAAAATGCAGCAGTGATTACGTATTGATGCATGTAATAATTTGCCAGCCAGGCAGAAGAACCAGACCAGGTGCCAATATTAACACTCTTGACTCTCAATAACGAGCATCAGGCTACCAGACGAGGAGTCCTTGCTTGCCGGGAAGTGGGTAGACACTGAAAAATACATCTTCTAGTTGACTGGGCATTATTTTGGGGGTATGTTTGCCTTGCATATGAATGAAATGAAAAAGCTAGGGCTTGTTATCTCCTGTTAAATGACAAGACATTCTGCGTGAATGCATTTCAACATGTGCAAGAAAATGTGAAGCCGGGTGTGCATAAGATAAGCATCACAGGTGAAGATTGTGTTGTCTTTAATGCATGTACTCTTTATGTGATATTTTCAATTCAATGTGTAAGTCTCTTTCAGTGGTGTAATAGCTTGGCTGGGGCTCTGACAGCAGTGCTTTCATGTCCTTAAATTTGAGTCTAAAATCAAAGAGCTCAGGATATAGTGAGAAAAGAAGGCAGAGCTGTCTCATATCTTTTTTTTTTTTCTTAATAAAAATTTAATGAGACTTATTCAATTGATGTGAACACTAGAAAGAACCACACAGACTCGCCTGCATCTGCACAAACAAGTTAAATGTACAAATGTCACTTACATAGATACCCGCAGTAATGCAATATGCATGATAATTTTTTCTTACATATTTACCATTTTGTTAATGTCAGGGATATGAAAAGGCATGTCAGCTGTGTACAAGTTATGCTTGGTCTGCTTTCAAAGAACTTCTTCACCTTTTTGTTAATTTATCTGCCCAGTAATGTTCATATAACAGAGATATGCATGGATGCCCCCCCATGGGGGTCAGATGGGTCGTGCTTCTTAATCTTATTAGTCTTTGATTCTCTCGCATTTAGCAAAAGTTCCTACGGGAGATGCCACACACTTAGTTAATATTGTCTGAAGTGTGCATATATGTTCCAAAGCCATTGTGCCACATTGAAATACGAATATACCACATTCAAGGCATTATAAGTTTAAACCTTTCTTTCTTTTTGTGTTAGCTTTTAGTCCTGTCATTTGAATCCGGTCATGAATACTTTATTCGTGTGCTCAAGACTTCCGTTTCACCAGACATTATATTTTTTTTTTAAATTAATAATAAAAAATGACCCAATGAAAGATTTGTGGCCAGTCACAATTGGAGTGTGTTAGAGAAAAATCGGCAGAACTACTGGTGTATGATATTTGAAGGATCATTGTGTAGACCCGACTCTATCAGCTGTCCTTGTGTGTTGTGTCTTTGTTTACAGAACCAAGATATACTTAACAAGAGACATGCTCAGCTGTTATCTAATTGGTGTAAACTCCCTATTATTTGAATCAAGTGGATTTTATCACTGCTTATGCATATTAAAGCTTTGAAAGTTATCAACACTAGTAAACATGCACATAAATGAAATTACCAGTGTGCATGTGGAAGTGTTCTTTGATTTTATGTGAGTATTCATTTGTTTCACATTATGTATGTTAAATGGAAATATAAGCTACAAAGATACAGCATTTTCTCATGCACAGTCACATGCACCACACATGGCACCGGCTTGTATCTTTGCTATTCTCAGATTCTGCCCCCCCCCCCCCCCCCAAAAAAAAACAGAAAGCTTAAAAAAAAGTCGAGTTCAAGTGCTGGTCAGGATTTGTGGTGGATGGTTTGAAGCTTAAGGATTATTCTTTGGTTAAAACACTCAAAAATTTAAAGACCAAACCAAGATTAAAAAAAAAAACAAACAAAAAAAGCAGGACCCTCCAGTCTGCACGCTATTGACGGGTCTTTTATGTGCACGTCCATGTATCAGATATCATAGGAAACCAGCTATGTATGCTTTACACATGGTGCATTTAAGAGGTCATTAACTCACAGATCCATTGCTGCTTTTTTTTTTTTTTAGGACTTTTCAGTACACACAGTGCAAACTTTTTGACTTCCAGACATCAGTCCAGTGAAAGTCTTTTGATGCATTTATGAAACTTTTGTTTTTGTTTTTTTTTTTCTTCACATTTTACACAAATTTATTACTTGCAATTGCAGATGACAGGAGTCTATTGTGTCCATGTACATCACACGTCATCTCAGGCAGCTGCATATCATAAGGCCTTGCACCCAACTCTGTGTTTGTGTGTGTGTACTCTGAGTAACACAACATCAAGAAGCAGAGGGTCTTTGTGTTTGTGATAATGTGCCACAAAGTATGTATGCTTGATTGGGAATTTATAGCCTTTAAACAAGGAGTAAGGTAGGGAAGGACCAAAGACTTGCATGAATCGGAGGTCAAATCGAACCCATCTGTTGACAGGATATTTAGGTGAATTAAACCCTCAGCAGAGCACAACTAAGCAAACAGGCCAACTGGTGATGTCTCCCTCATCCTGGCTGTCATGATGCAAAAGCATACAGGTTTTATGTGGCCTTCAATGAAGCAGGTGTGGATGCTTCTGTCAGTGACTGATCTAAATAGTCGAGGCACAGTAGTCTTAGGAGCCACAGCAAATAACAATACAATATGGTACATGACACTATTAACGTTCAGCTCACAAATACAGTTTGGCAACCTGGTATGAATGAATATGTAAAAGTTTGAAAGAAAGTAGACTGGTGTCAGCTTTAAATGGACTGTATAAACAGTTGAAATATATCACTACTGTGTTGCACTGTTAATTGGCATTTGCCGCGATGTTTAGTATTGTCTTTGGCATGGATCCTTGTCGTTACGCTGACATTGTCACATAAAGTGGTGCGCTGATTGTAAGGGTGTCCTATCAAAATACATGGCATATGGAATTATAATTGCTCATTTGATGTTGCCTTTTTTGCATCTCTGTGTGCCTATGTGTTAACACAACTGTATTTTCAGAATTTTTTTTTCTTTCAAATGTTTTTAAGCAACAGATGACCGTTTCTCACACATTCTACTGTTACTTTGTACAAGTAAAGTCGTGGTTAAATGAAGTTTAGCCAAATTTAAAGTCCAAAAGAATGGGTTTTCCTTTTGAAGCCTTAACAGATGTCAAAACAGTTTCAAAGAATGTTTTGAAGTAATTAGTTACTCAAAATAAAGAATAACAGTCAACTGAGATCCAACAAATAATTTTTGCAAGCATTTTTGGCTGTTAGAATGTACATGTACAGGAGCAAATTTGTAAAATCAGGTCAGGATAAAGAAATCCATGCTTCTACAACTTAAAGTGTGCTTAGTTTGATAAATATGTGCAAAATACACCCAAAGTTCTGTTTTAATGTAAAGTTAATAAAGCTACTTATCTGTTTGATTTGTACATTGATATGAACAGACTGATACGTCTGAAATACGAAAGACGTAAAAGAGGTATATACATTAAGATTCTTTTGGTTATTTCCAGTTTTGATCCATATGATCAGTTCATGGTCCCATGAGGCCTGTTCTGAAAAATCTGCTTTTAATTATGGTTTATTTTGGCAGACTGTTCGGAAATAACCCAGCGCGTATTCAATGTTAATAAGATTGAAAGTTGCCCGAGGCACTTTAAATATTGATGGCGTTTTGTAGTTTTGCATTGAATTAGGAACAGTGTTGAGGCTAGCACTTTTCAATTAAATGCTTTTCACTTTCCAACACGGTCGCAGTGAATGGGATTTTTTTTTTTTACGTTGAAAATTAACAATGCTTATCAGTATGACTTTCACTATAGAGTCAATGGATGAGAGAGTCTGTACTGGCGAGGAAACAGCTGGATCAGTTGTGGTGGCATTGTTATTGTGTCATTGTTATTCACCAAGTGCCCGACAAGCGTAACAGCTTCTTGTTCCTGCCACTGGTGGCCGGGAGCAGTCATTTGTGACGTTTGTGATCCGCCAGTGATTTATTTGTGGTGACTGGGACCATTGTCTTGTGGGCATGTGAATTACCGCCTTTGCCCTGACTGGTAACATCAAAGTTGCTCTCCCGGTATGCTCTTCAAGTATAATTAGTCAATAACAGTAATTTTGACAGAAATGGGTAGGTCCCCATGGTCGTCCACACTTCCACCCAGCAATTGGCATAATGGTCTATCCCGGGGTCATTTTGACGATTATCTCATACCAGCCCGATCCCAGACAATACCTGCCCAAGTCATGGGTCAGGAACCATACAGTCCCTGTTCGCACCTCGAAATTTGAAACTGACGAGGGAGATAAGCACCCAGTAAGGAGCCCTCTGGCTTCAGGGCATACAACCTCTCTTGGGGCCCCAATTGCCCTGCAAATGGTTCTAATGCTAGCGACACTTGGCTAATTTATCAAGTAATTTACACTCCATCTGGCTGATAGAAAGTTAATCCTAGACAGAATACTCCCTTGTTGGGATGCACTCAAATTGCACCTTTGGGAAGATGGAGAGGACCAATGTCCACAGTCAGTAACTAGACCCTCACTGATTCGCTGCAAGTTGATATTTTAACACATAACTCCAAAACACTGGTTTGGCAGAGGCAAGAAGGTGGCACCTCTGTAATTATGCCAACACCAAGCTTTGATGTGCAGCAGAAGTGCTAGTTAGCCGTTAAAGCCAACGGCAACTTCCCTGTCTTTAACAGAGACTTAGACTTAGTAAAGAGACTGGATCAAGACACCAGCGTTGCACGGGCTCATTTTGTGATTTGAAATCCAGCTGTTCATTCAGCGTTTGTCCTACGTGCAATGCTGAAATGGCTGTTGGACCTGGCTAAGATTATGAGTAGCTCATTGTCCTAACCATTGAACAGTTTGCACTTTTGATGTTGCCAAATGATGACTTCTATGATAAATTTTGCGACTTTTTTTTTTTTTATCATTCAAATTGACAAAATTACAATCACAAGAGATATCTCTGTTTGATGACAAATATTTTCATAGCAGAGGTATCAAACCATTCAACAATATTTCAGTAATTGTGGTTGCACCTGGCAAATGTTGATCTTTAATACATGTAGTTTGGTGCTTCCTTTATTTGTGTGTAGAGCATCTGTCACTAACATTATATGAATGTACATATTGTGGACTGCTTGATGCCAGACTGATACCAGTTCTATTGCTAGATACCAACAGAGAATTACAATTAATCAGACAGGTGACTTCTTGCCTGGCTATTCCTAAGCAGGTGGGACTGATAGAGATCTGCACTTTGTGTTAGTCATGGTGAAATGTGTGAGGATCTTGTCTGTCTAGCATGCAGTGGGAAATATGTACATGTATTGGTTAGATATTAGTGCAGTTCAAATCCCAGACCAGTTGTGAATAATACAAAATAGAAGCAAAAATTTATATATATGATCAGGAGATAATGGTGCACATGAAATTTTATTAAGAATGAGCAGCTGCAAGAAGATTTTGTGTTCACACAGAATCTAGTATGAGTGATCTGTATATATCCTTGAGCAGATCCATGGAAAGATAATCTCAAGTAGCTGGCTAGGCACCATGGAGAATAAGAGTTCAGTGTTCAGTGTATTTCCTTCAACAGATCCGATGAAGGATGATCTCAAGTAGCTGGCTAGGCACCACGGAGAATAAAATTAGAGTGTTCAGTGTTTTTCCTTGAACAGATCCATCGAAGTATAATCTCATGTAGCTAGCTGTCTGGGCACAAAAATATGATGTTTGGTTTTTGGCTTGTACAGCTCACCAGGAACATGAAACCACCTTGGGTATTTATGCAATCTCAGAGCATGAAGCATAAATGATATGCAAACTGAGGATTTGTCGCATAAGGAATTTTCAAAATGCATGGGGTGCATGGTTGGTGGAGCTGCATCATACTTGCCTTTCTTTCATCTCTGTGGCCCAGGTTCGATTCACGGCCGGGGAAGCAAGTGAGAAGAGTTCCTACTACTCTGACTGTGCACGGTGGTTTTCCCTAAATCCTTTGGTTTTCTCCACCAAACAAGTGGGTAGGAAAGTATACACCATCATCTGTGCCAGGGAGAATGATTAATGTAGGCTTGGCCTGTTTTGCCATCCATGTGAAAGATATGGGTATATACTTTTAAATCTGTACACTTACACTTCATATGTTACAAATTCTTCTAAATGAGGGATACCTTAAAACCTTTCATTTTAGAGGCCTTGTATTTACAAGTAAGTGCATATATATATACAGTGGTCTAGGTCTTGAGAGACCATTCCAATGAGAGACCACCTGACTTGGAAGACCACCTTTTCAACATACTTTGCTAAGTACTTTTCTTGTTTTTTGTACCTCCTATGAGAGACCACAGTTTGGTCATTCCTAGCAGTGGTCTTTCAAGACAGATTTCACTGTATATATACGTACATCTATATATGCTATTTCAGTACCATGTCATGTTCTTATATTTAATTTTTTCATGTGGGTTGTCTTGGTTAAATATTGGACTGAGACAAGGTGCCACTATTAGAGATACACATCCAGGTTCGTGTACATGTATTCTAGACTCAGAAATGTGGTCTGATAGTTCCCTGTTCAAGACCCGCTATTATTTTTCAGGCTGTGAGACCTCCAAAATTCTCTGTTGAATGTGTTTTGGTAAATATGAAAGTAAAATTTTTTTGAGTGTTTCTCCATTCATATTTGAGGACAGATGGATATATTTCTAGTATCGATGATATGGAAATGTTGCAGTACATTTGACTGTTTGATGTTAATGATACCTGCAATGCTTTTGTTTACTGTCATCAATCAACCATGTCAGATGCAAAGATGGACCAAAATTACATATTACAAGTTCTATTTGTGGATGAAAGAGCACTGTTATAACAGGCATAGACTGCTGTAAGAACATGGCATGTAATTCCCTCTGAACAGACCTTTGTGAGTGCATATAGGTGGATTGATTGGCATAAGTAGAATTAACACACAATGGAAAAAGCTGTTTAAATTACCCACAGGAATACGCTGTTCACTTGTAATATTAAATCACATGACAAATCTTTTGTCTACCAATTAAAATGAAATTCACAGAGGCCTGTTCATTGAAACTGATAGGTTTGTGTTGCATTTTTGACTGTCACCCCCCACCCCCAACCCCCCGGCACTGAAGTTAACCATTTTCTCCTTGAATCAGGGCTGAATTAACAGCTTGTTGAAAGGCACATCGCACCCAACCCCTCTCCTAGGAAAGTTGTTGACCTGGGACCTGCTATTCTGATAGCGCTTGTCTACAGATCTCCTACATTTTCTTTTTCATCAGCGCTCAATTTATGAAAAATATCTTTGAAGCAAATGACAGCCTACCTCCAGCTAGTTTTGGTTGATTGGGGGGGGGGGGGGTAAAATGCCAAAAAATGTTAAAGAGAAACTTAGTTGAAATAAATGTAATGGATGTTATTGCTTGACAGAAGCATGCAATCAAAGTCAGTGACCTTCACACTAGAGTTGAAATTCACTGTAATTTCCAGATTTAAATTTACAATGCAATCTTGATGTATAAGCATTGATATCAACTGACAGTTGGAGTCTTTTACTGAACAAGTAAAAAAATCTAATGTTGTAGTGGGAAAGTTTTGTTGATGTAGACTGTGTCTTTGTGCACATTCTTTGTGTTGGTTTTAGTGCATGTATTTGGCACATACTGACTTATACATGTACTTTATATGGAACCATAAAAAAATCTTATAAGTAGGTGGTCAGGATGTGCATATTTGTTATTGCAAGATGCTTTTCAAAGTTCCTGAAGAACTCTCATTTTACACACTGCACAGACCAGTAGTCAGTATTGGATGTTAGCCAGAGGTGGTTGGCACCTACCAGCACTGGTGGGTGGTGGGCAGTTGTTGAGGGGAGAGACATAAAGGAAGCTCCTCTGCCAACCACCACTGAGCGCATAGAGACTGACTGTGGCCTTGGCAGGTACCAGTGGAAGTACAGTGGTCCGCGTCTTGAGAGACCGCCCCTAGGGCAGGTGAAAATGTGGTCTCTCAAAACAGATGGTCTTTCATTTGAGGTATAATAACATGGAAAAGATAGCACTGTGTTCTGAGAGAGCGGTCGTAAAAAGACATGTGGTCTCTCATTGGAGGGGTCTCTCAAGACAGGTACCACTGTATTGCTCAGTACCACTAAACTCACAGAGACTGACTGTGGCCATGGCCTTTACCAGGGGTAGTACATGTACTGCTAAATACTACTGAACCCCTAGAAGCTGACTCTGGCCTGGGCAGGTATCAGTGGTAGTACTGCTAAGTACCACTGAACCCATTGAGGCCGAGTGTGCCAGGAGTAGGATTGCTAAATATCATTGAACCCATAGAGGGTGACTGTGACCTCTATATGGGTTCAGTGGTGGTTAGCAGAAGAGGTCAGCCAGCTACTATCAAATTGTGCCAAAACCTATACTCAGACATTTTAGTGGTAAAAGTAAAATTGATACTTTACACTGAAAACTTATGACATATTTTACAACTTTTGTCACAAAAACTCTTGGATAAAGCTGAGGGTTTCTTCTAAGCAAGCCCATCATGATATTGTGATGCCAGTGTATTTTGCTACCCAGACTGATGAAATTCTTTACGAGTAATATTTGCCTTCATAGCAGCTGTCACAGGCTTTGTTACATGATTAGCCTGCTTAGAAGGTAAGAGTATTATTCAGAGGGTCTCAAATTGACATGATAGCAAGGTAATATTCAATATTTTTGGTCACATTTTTCCTGCAGCATGGGTTCTTGAGTAAGGTGTCTTCAGGAAGTTAACCTGCTGGGGACGTCGTAATCATTCCAAGCAGAGCTGATCTCTTCTGGTGCCTTCCTGTGGCAGGTGCTGTGAACTCTCATAAATGACCACCTCCAGCCTGCTCCAACTTTAAGTACTGTTCTTTACCTGTCCTGGGTGCCCAGGTCCTTGATATGCCCCTCAGACTCGTCCCCAGCTCCCAGACTGATCTGGGGTCAAGCACCAGTTATTAGGATGGACCAGAGTGTCATGGTGAATAACAGATGGGACCTGAAGTTGAGATAAATGATCAGAACATGAATCCATAAACTGAGAAAAAAAGTTTGTACTTTGTGGAAACAGCTGGTACATTTTAGGCCTGTATGTGTACCATCATGATGAATGTTAGTGGAGGTAGACTGTCATGTGGGCCCCGATGCATATCACCCCATGTAACATGCTTCCAGTGTTTGGCAGTAAAGCCATAATGGCTGATGCTGCAAATTTCAAATGCCGGGAGACTATGAAAAGTGTAGTGAGCACTTGTTGGGTGCATAATATATAGATATTTGACTGCGGTCAGCGGCAAGTCGAGATAATAACAACATGCTTGTGAATTCTCTTTATCTTCACACAAGGTGTCTACCTGGCCCCTCTAACGCTGGAAGAATCACTCTGAGCTCCTGAAAATAAATTGTCAGCTGTTTCGGCAGGAAGTTTCCACTTGTGAGATGTTCAGGTTAAAAGGCACTGAGGTTGTAACACACACCAAAAGGTGGAGTGCAAATTACTAACTCCAAGTAAGGATCATAAAGGATCAGAAGGTTGTGATACCCATCCAAGTGTCAGCCGTTTATTCATCCTTACATGCCAGTGGTCATATGACAATGACAGGGGTGTTCAGTGGCTCTATTTAGAGGAAGTTCAGTGTGTTTGAACGAATTTGACACCGGCAAAGAAGGCAGTGACATTTGGCAGCTTGCGGCAAGGTTTGTGTTTGATTTTTCCAGTCAGTCATGTATGGGAAGGCATGTAATTCAGCGTTGGCATAAAAAATACAATAGCCTAGAAAACAAGCCAGCCAATAGCTAAGCCAAGGGCCATTTACCTTTTGGAAAGGGAAATTTACCCAACTGACTTCAGTAAATTACCAGTCTTGGTTTTCTTGACTTTCTGGGCTAGACCCAAAAGAATTGCTACAGTTCATTTGTCAAAAGAATTTGGTAAGGAGACAATTTTGTTGTGAGTTAAGTGGGGGCTGGGTAACTCCAGACAATTTATAGGTTGTGGTGACCATTCATCAGGTGTGGACTTATCTTACCCCCACTTTTGGAGTTCTGCCATTTAAAAAATTACAGATTGCATTGATGATTGAGCCTTGAAATTGAAGCAAGTGCCAAGCTGATGCTATATGCGTGACAATGCCAGACACTGTGGGAAATCACCAACATAGATTCAAACTGCACCCTTGGTCAGAGGTATCCAACATGTAAAAAGGAGATATAATAAAATGCCTCGATAAACCAGTTGACTTCTTTGAAGTTAAAGGATAATTGTGTTTTTACAGTGCGTGGGAAATTGGTCAGTCCAAATTTGCCACATTGCCGCCATAATGGTAATTTGTTTATGACCATGTGTCTTTCTATTCGGCAAGCCACAGTTGTTCAGAAGCTATGTGGTATACATGTAATGTTAAATATGAATATATGTGACAGGTGTACTTGGGAGTTATGCATATATATATATATATGTAAAAGCTTTATCTTATATATGTATAGGTGACTTGGTTAGCTTAAAGCAGATGCAGCTTCTTATTAACTCTTTCTGGTTGATAATATATAACTGAGACAATCTTTCTTAATCTTTTCAAAGGAATTTGAATGTTTTACTCTGTATGGTAAAGAGTTCCAAACTGCCACACCTGAATATACAAACAATGGTTTTAAGTAATTTGTCTTAGGCTCAGGTAGATACCTGTAGAAGAGGTCAGTGATTGGTGATCTTAAATTCATATTGTATTTATCCTTCACATAATTAAGTTTTTTAGGTACATAGGTGTCACATGATTTGTTATTTTGTATTTTACTTGAGCCTTTTTGCACTGAACTCTTTCATAAATTCTTAGCCACTGTAATTTTCCCTTCAGATAGATATTACTATGCAATAATGTTGATACCAAGTACTTGATCTGCTGCAAATTTTGTAATTTTCGTAATTTAGCCAGTAATTGCCTTTTGCATCCACCCCATATTAGACAGGAGAAGTCAAAGTGTGGGAGAGCATAAGCATGAAAAAAAAATTACCATACATTGAAGGGAAAAAATGTTTGAACTTTTTGTAGAACATTTACTTTCCCTGCAATTTTCTGGCAAGTGAAAGACATGTTTTTCCCATGTCAGACATTTGTCAGCATGAAGTCCCAATACTTTATAGCTGTCAAGATTATCTAGGAAAACATCATTGCGTTTTATGTGTGCAACTTTTCCTTTTCAATTTGACTTAGTTTCCTCTAGATGAGAGAAGCATAACCTTGATTTCCTTTTCATTCAGAAATAATTTAGTGTTTGTATACCACATTGTGGCCAATGTCATTTTTTCTTGCAGACTGTTTTCAATGGTTTTCCTTGACTTTCCAGTTGCATGTGCAGTAGTATCATCTGCATACAGATGCATGTCTTTTACGTGAAGGGGAAAGTCATTGATATATGCAAGAAAAGTAGAGGGCCTCAGGCAGTTCATTTTTAATACAAGCTTTCTGAAATCTGTCAGGTAAAAAGATAACCATTTAACAGTTATTGATGTACATTGATAGAGTGTCAATTTTTCAATCAGTGTACCATGATCTATTACATCAAAAGCCTTCTTTAAATCTAGCATCGGAGTACCAACCGGCTGCTCTTAATCTGTCGCTTCAGTCCACTCATCAAGTGATTTTATGAGTCCTGTTTCATATAGTTGACATTAAACCAAGGATTTGCTGTCCTGAATTTGCATTAAACTTCAGTACAGAAAATTATACATGGCCTGTGTTTACATTTTGCCTGATGATCAAATGTGTAGGTGTGGAGTAACTCTTCCATTATCACAACAAATCATGTAAGTATGTACCAGATGCTATGTCATGGGTGTGGTTGCAAAGTCATGGTTATATCACATTTAAGAAGAATTATCAGTAGCTCTTGGCAGGAAACCGTGAGTGATTTAGAAATCAAGCATCATGTGAATATATAGGATCAGTTGTAAAACTGTAATAGTTCATTGATTCTCCCCGTGATTGAAACTCGCATGCCATCAGCCTTAAAGCCAAAGTAAACCCAACTGGGAACAGTTTCTCTTACAAAACTCGTTAAGAACAGAAATATTTTGATATAAAGATTGTGCAGATGACATCAGTAGAACAAAGGTTATGGTATTTCTAAGTGTCACATAGATTATGAAAAGGGTCTGGCTTGGAGGCTGCCATCTTTAAAGCATTGATGACACAGCAGCCTCTCAAGGCTGATTTTACAATAATGACAAATATCTGTGAGCTGTATTTAAAAAAAAAATGACACAGTGGAATTGTAACAGTAAGCACTCAATACCACATACCATCAATAAAACTACATGTATTTTAATCATTGAAATTTTAGTTGTCAATTGAAATACTGATATTTTGCCTGTGATGCAGTCATCATTGTTGCATTATGGGATTGATATCTGGCCAAGATGGCTGACAGCAGTGTTCAGGCAAGAATGTAAGAACACAGTATTTCATTTGACCATACCTTCTGTTCTACTGCTCTGATTTGCATCATAATATTTCTATTCTCAGTGGGCTTCATAACAAAGTAGGTTTCTTACCAGGTACACTTCTGCTTTAACTGAATGCCAAACATTTTTAGAAGTTTGAAAATCAGTTCTGTGTTGGCACTGGGATTAAGGTACGGTTTATGTGGTGTACTTGCATATGTGTTTGTTTCCAGTCAGCTTGTGTGGCCATTAGTGTAAAGGGAGTTCAAGGTACCTGCCAGATAGTTCAACCAGCTATAAATCTGACAAGTATACACTACATATATTATTGTTTATATAATAATCTAATTCTGTATTTGCAGGCATGGATGAAGAGGCCAACATAGGTTTCCATGAGCATGTGTTCCTGGATCATCTGATTGAAGACTTTGCGGCCAAGGGCCCCATCAGACATTTTATGGAATTGGTGGTAGTTGGTCTCAGCCAGAATCCCTATCTAACTGTACAACAGAAACAGGAGCATTTAGACTGGTTCCGAAATTATTTCAATGAAAAGGAACAGGTAATTGCTGAGGCCATGAGAGATGCCACAGTTGCCAGCCAGTAACAGTCTAAAGTTGTCCCAGCAATTTGAACTTCCACAGCTCTCTGTGGAGTGTTCTTTATCTTGGCATAAGTGGTGCTGCTCCAAAGACAACCTCAATCTCAGAGTCTGGGGATATAATCGTGTTTGTACAGTCAACTGTAAATATTGGAAAGACAACTTTTGTATGGAAACTTTTATAAGAAAACACACATCTTGTATGATTCCTCTTCAGGAGACGGTGCCTGATGTTTAGTGTGTAATCATGGACCTTCCCTGTGCTATTCATGGGTTCAAATTGACTGAATAGCACTTTTGGGAACTGGCATGCAAGCAGTGGTCCCAAATCAGTGACAACTGTGCACAAGACTATGGCATGTATAAAGAAATGGAAAATGGTTTTGGTTTTTTTTTTTTGGGGGGGGGTGTCCCAGGTACAGGATATTATAATGCAGTGCAACTTCAATAACACTGCGCAATGACTGAACTTAAGGCATGGAATTGATATCAATGTTCACACAAATAAGTATGTATATTTCTAAGAGCATTGCACTTCATTCCACACATGAAGCTCAAATGTAGTTGTCCAGGGACTTTTGTATTGGCTGATTAGTCATGGCCCAGCTACTGTTTCACCAGCTGGAAAATGTCTTTAGACTACCCATGTTGGCATTCAGGTGAAAGCTCTTCTCATTGGGAATTTGGTGAACTCCATTTTAATTCCAGCCAAATGAACAGGAAAATCGGTCACCAGTTTCGAAAGAGTTTAGTTATATCCACATTTTTATTTGTGAGAAACTTGTTGATAATGAATACATTGCAAAAATTAAACCAGTTCACTAGATGTAGGTGGAGAATTTAATGTACACATGACATGATTACTTCCTGTGCTCATAATGTTATTGATGTGTTTGGTGCTTGTATATTGGTACCTGGTGCACTGTAGTGAAAGAAAAAGCATGATGAGATAGTTGCAGATTCTCCATTTTTCCAAAAGGACTTTTGGTCATTAACCACAGACTGAAGTGCCATGTATCTTACTGTGAGTAGATACATATACAGTTGTATTGTTCAACCTTTGTCATATATAATAAATATGTGTACATTTCAATGGTTCACTGCAAATTGTGTTGCTTTATCATTTATCAAGCCCCAGATATATGACCTTATGTACACTGAATGGCATTTGGCAAATTAAGTTCTTTTTAGTTCAGGTGATATACATGATGAATGTGGGTCCATCATGAACTTGGTTGGTTGCCAGATTGTACATGTTCAGTTTGTCTCTTTGCAAAGTATGTACATACAGTTGTCCCTGTTTAAAGAGACCACTCCTACAGCAGGTCTAAAGGTGGCCAGGTAAAGCAGGTGGTCTCTCGTTGGAGGTAAAATAGAAAGGAACAGATAAACTTAAGGACCTGGTGAATATGATCTTAAAAAGGCAGCTGGTCTGTCAATGGAATGGTCTATCAAAAGAGGACTTGAGAATCCAGAAAGGTTAACTGTGAGAGATCTAGTGCAAATGTGTCCATGTGAAACTTTTTTGGCAGTTGGTTTAAACATATTTATTTAAGAAAAAAGCGATGGGGAAAGAGGGCACAGCCCTGTATGAATCCTTTTCGCAGCAGTTAAAAGTCCCAACAGGTGTCAAATGTCAGAAATTATTTTTAGCTCTGCTATCCAAAAGTCGCAGAGCTTATGTGACTGCTCATGTCTCTCTGTCCACTAATTACCTGTTTATACCAGTGTCGGTATGGTGGAATAGTGTATGAAACTTTTGAGTTTCAAAGGAGACATCTGTCTGTAAACTTTTGCTCGTTAGGGCGATACCATCCACAGTTTTCAAGTTAGCCCAATATTACTTGCAGAACTCATAGGGTGCATAAAACTCTATGCCGAGTTCAATATTGTTATTTACGTTATTGTGTAATATAGGAGTCAAAATGTGAAAAATCTTGTGAACACTCTAGCATCTTTAATTTTGGGGGGATCTTCACCAATTTTAGTGCAATTGTGGGGGAGGCCAAAGTCTAAATTGCTGGTGATACTAGTGGCACCACCTTTAATTTGACAAATTATGAGCCAAAATGTGTTTTTAAGATGTAAATTTCCATATTTGGAAAAGTAATTGGATTAGGCTTGCTAAATTCATATGATGTATAGACCATGGCCAAAGGTAGAATGTTATATAATATCAGTGACCTTGACCTATTTTTGTGAGGTCACCATGCGTATAAAGTTGAAAAGGTGATTTGTAATGGCCCGGTGTAGCTTGGACATCAATGGCAAAGAGAATTGAGCCTCCAGATCAAAATTGCACTTGATTACATAATACATGAAACTGTACTCGGTGACCTGCTTTTTGGGTCACTGTGGCCCAGTAATTATGGAGTTTGGTGTTTGTCCAAGTTTATTGTTTTTTATCAATAACTTGAAAAATTATGACCAGATTTGAACAAACAGACTATATATGGAAAGCTGGATGTTTGGTGCCTATACTGAACATAATGATTTTTCTAATCCGAGTTGAAGGTCAAGGTCAAATGGCCAGTTTGAATGTTGAGGTCATCTTGTGAATGCTATACACCCCACAATTCTTGAGATAGGGCCATGTAACGTTTAGGAGTTATAAAGTATATAAAAATCTTTGTCGACATCAATGTTGATGGCACCACCTAGAGTATTATGTAATATACAGGTTAAAATGTGAAAATCTTGTGACCGAAGTACTGTCCACAGTTTTCAAGTTACTAGCCCGATATAACTTTCAGGACTCATAGGGGGTATAAAAATCAGGTTCTTTTTCAATATTAGTGGCGCCACGTACAATATGTAACATAGGGGTCAAAATATGAAAATCTTGTGAACACTTTAGCATCTTTAATTTGTAGCAGATCTTCAGCAAATTTTGTGGGGGAGGTCAAAGTCTAAGTTGGTAATGATACTAGTGGTGCCAACTATAATTTGACAGAAATTATGAGCCAAAAAATGTGTTTTAAGATATAAAATTCTGTATCGCGAAAAGTTATTGGATTAGACTTGCCAAATTTATAGGATATATAAACAATGTCCAAAGCTAGAATCATATAATATCAGTGACCTTGACCAAATTTTGTGAGGTCATCATGCCTGTAATGTTGAAAGAGGTGATTTTGAAATGGCAGGGTGTGGCTTGGACTTCAATGGCAATGTCCGTACAGCAATAGGCAGGCCTGTGGGCCTCTTGTATTACATAATCTGGCTGTCCTTGATCTTCTGTCCCAAGATCACTGAGGACATAAATTTAAGGACTCGCTCATTGTTGTCTTGGCACATGCAACAATATTCATCACAGGAGTAGCACAAATAAGCTATGATTACATGTGGAGCAAAGTGGTATCTGGTGGACAATTTTTACATTAAGCTTTATATGTTCAGAAGCCACTTTAGGCCTCTGCTTTGAAATGAACAGGTGCAAAATAGCCACGATGCCAGCAGAGCATTAGGCCCATGGGCCTCTTGTTTAATCATTAAAAATAATATGGTATAGGTCAACAGCTTCCCTTTGTGCACACTGGGTGTATCATGCCCAGAGTTTATAAATTAATGCTGTTGACCAAGTGTACACAGGTTACTGCAACAGGATACGCCATTTTGAAGTATTTTTTTATGTTGTGGCGACTTTCAAACATGGTGTACTAGTTTAAGGTGAAATGTTCCTTCTTGTTTAGTGGAGCATAAAACTGCCATGTCCTCTTGTCTGGTGATAATCTCAGCTAAAAGCATTCAGTGTAATGTGAAGGCCATGGCACATGATGTGGCAGTACTTGTGCTCTTTAGTTAGGGTTCTGGCTTGTGGATGCTGGTATTGCCAGAGTACACCTACAAAAAATTCTGTTGGGAAATCAATCAATGTTCAGGTGACGTATTTTTTGGTATGTTTCCCCTTGAAACATTTCAGGCATAAAAAGCTTTCACAAAAATGAATAGCACCAAATATGTGCTCCCAATGAGTTGAAGTGTTGTTGAATACAAGGTTGCAGGGGACCAGGTGAGGGAGGAGAAATTAGTGCATCTGAACCTTAGGTTATTAATTTTCCACACACTTTCTCATTTGATTACTTGTTTATGCAGGATAAATATAATCATTGATATGCCTACCATTTTTTCTGCAATTCCATGTCAATCATAGGACAAAAATTGCAATATATATTTTGATTTCTCAATATTTAGAAAAATTGATAAAACAAGACCTGTTTATTTAGAAATTTGGACATTTTCACATAAGATTTGAAGCATCATAAACATAGTTTTCAATGCTTGTTTTTTGTCATGTAGAGATTGAATGTATAGTCATCACAAACTAAACATGCAGAAATCATATGTCTTTGCTGACTTTCATAGGTCTGAGATTATTCTAAAATTTGCTTGTTTCAGTTATTTCATTGTAATTGTGTTTCATTGACATTTCTGAAGAAAAATACTGCAGAATTCATGGAACATGCACCAAATGGGAAGGGTTACAATTAGCAATTTTACCTGTATTCAGCTGAATACACAACCAACGCACAAAATTCTGGTGGGCTACAGTGGTACATTCCCATTGGACTGTAGGTTAAAGTAACATTAAATAAACTTGGCACTGTTGAGGCTAGTGAAATTAAAATATCAGAATCATGTAATATAACTTGATTTTCTATTGGAATTTTGGTGTTTGTACATGCAGTGGGCTTTGTAACTTAGGTTGGAAATTATATGTACAATGACACACTCTAGCCCTCCTGACTGAGGTGCCCTCTACAGGAGGAATTTAGTAACCTTCTATTCATGCTCTTCCCTATTGTAAGGACTGTTTGAAGCTTTCGTGACCATAAGTATACTTGAAAACAGAGTAGATGGAAATTAGCAAATTGGAAATGCAATTTGTGTAGGCATACACATAGTTCACATTGGTTAAAGTGTACCTTCTGCCTGCTACTCTTCCATAAACAGTGTGGTGCAAATATCCTTCTGGCATAAGCATGGTCCCTCTACTGTCTTCTTATCTGTGGTTTAATCTGGCAATGGGAAGCAACACAGGCTTGGCAGTGTCATAACTGACTAATGAGTCTGCAATTAAGTGCGACTCAAGGGTGTACTTTACCACCATTGCCCCTTACAGCGTTCATGCAGTCAAGTGCAAGATCAGGTCAAAATGGATGACAGGTCTGATGGCATTACTGGAATTAGTCAGGAGGTTATCTCAAGCTATCTCTCAGTTGAGCATTAAATTACAGGAATGTTACAGCAGTGACAGGTGCTAAAGTAGTTATTGCAGTGGTGGGTAATTGCATGATATACAAAGCTGACAATAAAATCACTCCTGAAATATTTACAGTACTCATGAAATCTATGAACAAAATCTAACGACCTTTTACGTGCAGGTTTTTGTGTAAAAATTGGTTTTACGCGCAAGTTCTGGTCGTGAAGTTTGTGGCAAAATGAGGAAACTAGTTCAGTATGAGCACAACATTCACAGGATTCTCAATTTACTATATTGCTGAAAAAAGAAACCAACTTAGGATGACTGAAGACATATGATAGAATTTTTAATTGTCTTTAATCCCCTTAAGAAGCACTTTTTACCTTAAGAAAACTTGAAACTTGGATCTTAAAGATGTCAACTGTTTTGTCTGTGCATATCCGAGATCACCTTTGTATTGGCTGTGGCTGATGGGGAAGAATACTCCTGGTTAATCTATTGGAATCTAATTTCCAGTAACCTTCTTGCACAAACATATTAATTGCACAAAAAGATGACAGAAGCTTACACTAATTGTCACCTATGTTGGCTTTCTTTTGTTTTGTTATGTCAATAAATCTTTTCTTTAGATTGCGATAAAGTCCAACCAGGGTGTTCCTTTCAATACAAAGATGCTTCCAGAAGAAATCACAGATAGTTTGGTTACCACATGGTGGACTACCAGTCATTGACACCAGTCTATTGAATGGCTCTGTGTCATTAACCATCTGACTGTTGCACAGATGTCGAGATGTGGTGTTAGACACCAATGCGACAGCAGTCATTGATCAATTGGTCAACTGATATACTTTCAAAAGGATGCCAAAGTTGCTAAGTTGTAGTTTTGCGATGAGGACCACACCCAACAATTCACATTTTTAAAGTTAGAAAGATGGTCTTGGGAGTGTTTTTGCCAGCTTGCAGTCAGTTAAGGGATCAGGTGTGGTGCTTCCGAAGAATTAAAAAGTGAACGGAGAAGTGGCAAGCGGCTAGCAGTACAGTCAGTCATACAGATACATCAAGATTGTTTGAAGGACTGTGGCTTAATGCAATCACAGATCGTAAAATTCTAACTGTGTTGATGGCACTGTGGCTTTATCAAATCTTGGATCGTGCAATATGACTTGCGTAAATGGCGTTGTGGCCTACCAATTTTGGATCATGATATAAAATTTGTGTACATGGCGCTGTGGCTTTATCCAATCTTGGATAGTAAAATATCAAGTCTGTAAATGGCACTGTCCTTTCATCAAATCTTGGATCGTAATTATACAAATTGCATAAATGGCACTGATTTTGTCCATTCTGAGATCATAAAGTATACATTGTATAAATGGCACCGTGGATTTCTCCTATCTTCGATCGTGAAATGTAATTGCGTAAATGGTTCTGTGGCCTTCGACGATCTTGGGTAATACAGTATTTATTTAATAGTACCAGATATAAAGACTTTTCACTAATCTTCAAATAAGCGAGAAAGACATTTTAATGCACGAGGATGGTCAGAATGTATCTGTTGAACCATATAGTCATTGTTGTAAATGAGGCAAATTTCCGCTTCATGTAGATCAACGGGCACTGACTTTTTTCACATCTTTGATGACAAAAAAACATTCCAACCACAGCTTTGAGGAAGTAATTATGCATATTGTATACGATCTGCTGCATTTCCAGACATAAAGCCATTTGTTTTGGATGTCATGGTAGGAAGTTTGTTGGCGCCACAACATACACTGACAACATAGTTTTGCTAGCGCCTGCTCTAACATCCATGTCCAAATTATTATTTGATTATTGAAGTTATTCTGACGAATATAATGTACAATTTTATCCTAGCGAGTCACATTTCCTGTATCTTAATCCCGAGGAAAGGCCCAATATGCCCAGTTTTAGCCTTGGGGTGATAGTATTCATCATGCCACAACTTGCAAACACTTGAGCAATGCTATTGGGTCTGGCGTTGCTATGGAAAATATTCGCGGCACAGTTCAAGGTTCAACCATGAAGCCAACGTACATGTACTTATGAGTCTGTTTTGTGTGCAGTACCACCAAATGCAAATCATTCAAGATATATCTATGGCACTTTATGGATGCCAGTTGGAGGATTTTTCTTTCAACAACAACAACAAAAAGAAAAGAAAGAAAAAAGTTCGGTAGTTTTTCGTAGCTTGGCGGAAAGCCATCAGATACATTTGGTAACTTCCAGACACGAATAGGATTTTGCTTCGCGCATATGTAACGATGTAGACATCGAATCCCAAGTGCACAAACGTTTCCATAAGTTTTCTATTAGCTGTACTGTACCATCAATAATCGTTTGAGTATTTTTTTATCATATAACTTTTGTATGTAGCTGACCAGTACCATGTATCTGCCACAATTACATAATGTCTGGGTCCGGAATTTCTAAGATTCTTAATTTGATCTGTCGCATGTCCAGATTGTTTTAAAACTGTAACTATTCCGATCCACAGAGCAACATCAAAAAAGTCGCCTCATTGATGAAGAGACTTTGCGAAATCCGTGATGGTCAACTGGACTCCTGTCTTACCTGGCAGGAATGTACAGACATTGCTTAATTCTTAAGTACTTCATAGCCACTTTCTCTGCTGCTAACATGTCATCATAATGTTTGTGTATGTTGTAATCTTGTCCGGCATACATTGTTCTTATTTTGTCCAAATGATATTGTGTGTGGTGAGGTGAATAAGGATATGCAAAAAATTGACATTTTGTGCATTATAAGCTTGATTATCAAGTGATGCCTGGTCTAAAGTACTAGAATGAGCAGCCTTACCAATCGAAAATGCGATTTTGGGTATATTATTTGCAACGCTCTGGACAAAGTGAACTAAATGTTACACTTAAATATGGAATCCCAGCACAAGGTTTTGACAGACATACACCAATGTACATGTTGTCAGCGATAAGAATGTGCTGCGTGTTGTCAGTGACTGTCGCATCAGGTTTAGGTGAAATTGCATGACCATACGTAAAGAAGCTGATGCGTGTTACTAGTGATTGTCCGTCATGGTTTACAAAGTGATTGAAATGCCCTGACAGTTGCCACAAAGCATTTCAAGGTTCGTCCAGATAAGCTGAGATTCTAAGCAATGTTTTGAAAACCATTAAAGTGCTTTGATTTTGGATAAATTGAACAACACGAACCACGCACATCATTACTTATTCCGATTTTCTTCATCTGGCAGTACCGACTTTAAGACCCATGAGCCACGTCTCGGATTAGGGCAGTTCCTTAACACCGAGTGGATAGAAATGCATTCCGCTTTCTTCTCCAAACGTTACTGTCATAGTGGAGTTTATACTTGCGGTCATTCCGTATTAACTAGTTTGATGATTATCTAACAAACTTTGAGTTCAGTTGTCCTGAAGTAAACGTCGCTTTTGGTAGTTGGGAGAAGTTGAATGGTCAAAATTTGGAAAACTACCAGACTAAAAGGAAAACCCGAATTCCCTTTCTGTGCTACGTATTTGCTTTCAGTTTAATTGATGGGGGTTTTCACACTTTCTGAGACTCCTGTCCCAAGCTTGATAATCATAATGTCAGAGCAAACAAAGCTTGTAATGAAGCCGATTGACGTATGATACTCACGCTAAGGTAGAGATGTTCTTCATTCGCCTATTCACTTGGCGATCACCTGTCTTTTGATCTATACACCTTAACCCGCAGGTGGGGAACTCATCAGGGTGTCGACTCCTGACTAATGACTTGCTGCAGTCTTAACACACACGGAAACTGAGAGCCACACTTTGTGACACCATACCTTTAGGGTCTGTGCTGCAACAAGGCGGAGACGAAAGAATTTGTTGGGAAGCACTGAAAAACATCCATATTCCGTGCAATTGGAAATAGTTCAACTGACTATGCACGGTCAATCTTCTGACCAAAGAAACTATTGAATCAGATACGACTGATTTTCCATCCTACAGTAACTAATTTAGCAGAAAAAAAGATGATGTGAAAGAAATTAAACTGTTTCTGAGATATTGATGGGAGAAAGAAGAAACACGTTACTTTGCTTCCTTTCGTGAACAGACGCTTCAGTGCGGAGTATTAATTTAGAGTGCACTGGTGTCAATTAGTGTGCCAAATGCAAAGTATAAAAAGTATACACTGCCCAAAAAGAGAGGGGGGAGAGATCGACATTTGGACGCTGTTCAAATACAATTGTACAAACGGGTGCGTGGGCATATGTAATATTTAACTTCCTATAACCTTTAATACCATTCTGAAGTAGTGTATTTTTTTTTCAAATTCATCAATTTATAATTTTGTTTGCACACAATTACGCAAGATGGCGGAGTTGAAATTTAGAACTGTTTCATAAAGCCCTTATAAGGTTACATTTGTGGTTTAAGTCCTGTATGTGTTATTATCTTGGAAAAATTTTCAGGAGCCCAAAATTACACAATGTCAAAAATGAAAAGGCAAGTAACGTGCTGTGATTAAATACAACGTATTCACAAAGAAAAGAGTATACCGTCTCATTTTCAACCGATGACCAGGACGAATATGGCTGCATGGTTGTGGGTGTTTATGTGTTTCAGATAGTGTATTGAACTTGAACTATCTGTTATTGAATGCTCTAGCGCATAAAGGAAACGTTCTTTCGCATTTAACAAAGATTCATACATTTACTGACCCAGATTCCAGGAAAGGCTATCATCACCCAAAACCCACAAACCAGAGCACTATGGTATGGCAAACTGAGAAATTGTTTTTTGGTCGCTGCACTGTGCTGTAATATTCCCTAGGGCTGGTCCACTGTCTGGTATGTGAGTGATCGAATCATCATGGAGTTGCTGAGTTGTATTCACTACTGACATGAATGTTATTTCAGATGGATTGTCTGTTGCATTTTACGCAATAGTTTGGTCTTTGATGCAATGGCGAAGATATTGATTTAGACCCCAAATCTGCAGGACGATGAGATGTTCGGCTATAGGCAAAGGGTGCAGAATGCTGAAGAGAGACGCCAATGTCTTCTTGTTAGTTATGTCTATTGCATTCAGGGCAAATGAAGGCCTCTTTTTAACTTGCTTTGGTTTAAGCATATTTTTATTATATTCAAACAATACATTAAACTATATCACAATGTACTCGATTGGGAAGGGCGCGGCCCTATATAAATCCCTCTCGTGAGAAAAAAAAGGACAACGAATCAATAGGACATCAACATACACACAAACACCACACAACCAGGAAGCCCGACGGCAGAATAAAGTCAAGAAGACGAGCACAGCTGGACAAGGACAGACGGTGGGGCATACTTCAAAATAATAAATTAAATGCTTTAGCTCAGTACATAATATCTAATAATCAATTTGATTGTATTTTTTAGTATATAGTATATACAACAATTCCATAACACAGGTGTAGAAGTTGGAATGGCATCTCTATCTATTATAGCTTTGAAGTTATTTAAGATTTAAAATTTCTAAGGGTGCTATTTAGCATAACTTAAATTGCTACAACTTTTATTTTTAATTCATTAGGTGTGCAATGGTCAACAACCCACTAGTAGAAGTTGGAATGACATCTCTATCTATTATAGTGTTGAAGATATTCAAGATTGAATATTTTGAATACTGCTAATTAGCATAATTTAAATTGCAATATATTTTGTTTTTGATTCATTTCATGTGCAATGGTAAACAACCCCCCAGTAGAAGTTAAAATGACGTATCTATCTACAATAGTTTTGAAGATATTCAAATTTTAAAATTTCAAATGCTGCTAATTAGCATAATTTAAATGGATACAACTTTTGCTTTAGATTCATTACATGCATAATGGTCAATAACTGCCTAGTAGAAGTTAAAATGACATCTTTATCTTATTAGTTTTGAAGATATTCAAGTTTAAAAATTTCAAATGCTGCTAATTAGCATAATTTAAATTGTTACAACTTTTGTTTTGAATTCATTAGATGGGCACTGGTCAATAACCCCCCCCCCCAGTAGAAGTTGGAATGACATCTCTATCTATTACACTTTTGAAGATATTCAAGATTTAAAATTTCAAATGCCCCTAATTTGCATAATTTTAAACATCTTCACTCCTTTGTATAAAACGGTCAAACTCCTTGTATGGAGGTACAATCATGCCAAGTTTGGAGTTTCTATGTATAATTGTGTCCGAGAAAAGTGTCGGACAAATTTGCTGGTAAAGAAGAAAGAAAGAAAGAAAGAAAGAAAGAAAGAAAGAAAGAAAGAAAGAAAGAAAGAAAGAAAGAAAGAAAAAAAGAAAAGTGTGTGTTGACACACACACTTTGATTATGTAATCATGTACATCCCATAGGTCCGCAAACGATACTGGTCTGCCGCCGACTGATCCTTGTCAAGAGCAAGAATTATGTAATCATGTACAGCAGAAAAAATGATTATTTGCCAATGAGGGGCAATCTTTTGAACCATAAAGAACTGTTTGCACTGAAAAAGAAGCATACTTTGAGAAAATGGAATGTAATTTAGATCGTGCTGTAGTGCACAGTGGACAGGAGAAAGAGAAATGCCATAAAAATGTCGTAAGGTACACCGAGCATACGGTAAAGTAAAAAATAATGGTCATCGTCATGATGCTATTGCCTGGTCTTCTTTCAGCAAATTACGAAATGACTACCAACAACAGTTTCAAACAGCTGAACTTGATTACAATGACAAACTTCGCGCCTCATTGAACAGTTCAGAACAGAATAAAAAAGGAGGCGCACGGTTAAGTATTTTCTTAACCGCGGATACTATTCCTTCTTTGTTAGATGGCAATAACCATGTTAATACTTGTCCAAAGCTGAACTTTTCAATTCGTTCTTTCTTGGGCAGTGTTCACTCGATTCTCCATCAGTTACTCTTCCAGAGTATACATTATATCCTCATTACTTGCCTCCAAAGCAGACCCAATCTGCGTATTTTGTCTACTACGCACAGAACTTGGTCTGCTTTGCAGGCAACCGCATAACAGTATTTGTTCAATTTCAGTCTCTGATGAGGAAGCTTTGGATATTTTACGTAGCCTTTAAACTTGCGAACTAGGAACGTAAACATGACGTGCAAGATACGTTTAACCAGGCATCGATGGATTCTTTAAAGAGTTCTGATCTCGGGACCGATGCCACATTTATCCAACTGAATCAAATGCCTTGTGTCACCTCCATTGTATCAATGCCAGAAACTCGTGAGTCAAACTCTGTGTTCTCCCTGGCTGCTCCTGATCCTGTTCTTTGCATCCATCTTAGATTTTTAACTCCTGGTTTAGTATCATAAATCTATGCCAAATAAGAATCAAGATCAAGATACCCCGGAGGAAGACAAACAGATGTAACTGTCGGTTTTATTTGCTTCTTTCTGTGATTGTCAATATGAAAAATGAAACCGAGGTATAAGATGATGTGTTGCACAAAATGTCTATAGCTGTGACAATAATATCAAGCACAGAGAAATGCAAGGATTGGCGTTGCCGTCATTTAGATCACCACTATGTCCACTCGTTTTATTAGGTACAATTATGAAAGGTACGATTCTCATTTTAAAATAGATTTTCATATTCGGAGAGCCTACGAATGCATATATTAGTTCGAGTACCAGTATTGTGTTTATGTCTGGCTGACAATAAAAACAAGTGAACGCATTTGAGTCATGAAATGAAGACATTTTATTTCTTGCTCTTTCGAAATTTGTATTCATTTTGGAGGAAATGGACAACAAGCAAGGATCCTTGTTTGACCTCGGTTGTCCATCCCCTGCCCCATCCCATCTATAGTAAAATTGTTACGCACAACTTCGTTTACAGGGTGTCCAACAAGTAGACGTGGAGTCCAATGAAAATTAAGAAACACGTAATGACTGGATAGATAACATTGACTAGGCAGTGTCAGGTACCGTGAACTTGATTACACTACTGCAGAATGTTTAACACAAAGCACCAGGAGAAGAAAAGGAGCCGTTAATCTTTCAGGACATTCTCAAACAACTGCTTGTATTCCAAAATTAGACGAGATTTATGAGATTTAATGACTATCTTATTGTAGGCGTGTGGCGTCGCTAAAACCTAGCGACAAAGAAGAGGGGAGACTTTTGACGCAGTGGGAATCAGAACCTTTCTAGATTGTAGGTTTTATGCCTCGTTTGCCGAAGGATGAGCTCTTTATGTCATGGTGTCATTATTGAATAATGATGTGAAGAACTTGTGCTGAAGCATTGGCCATATGTTTAACTAGAAATACCACCAGCTGAGATCTAGACGTCTGATCGTTAACAGCATCTTCTTTTGGTTTAATGGTATCCTGTCATCTTTGTGCACTGGGTGATTAATGGAGAAATGAATGGCGGTGTTTGATCCGTAGTAACGTTTACAGCATTATGACCTGTGCCTTAAAAAGAAATGGTGACCCTCTTGATTGGAAAGCTTCCCTTTGTAAACATCAATTTTACGGGTCAAACCTTTCGTTTGGTGACTGGAATGGCGTTTTTTCATTAAACCTGTAGCAAAGGGATATGTTATATACAAAGAGACCCAAATTTCTTTGTGAAGGTCATGTCAACAGAAAATGCTATGTCTGAGACACCCATGGAGTATCACTTACAAATTGAATTTGGATCTTTCTAGTCATTTGCCATATGCTTTACTAGAGGAGCCCCCCAACAGTTATTTGCACCATTCAATGTCTGTTACCTGTGCATCTGATCCAGAGTTTTTTTCTGCAGGTGGATAGCAACTGGGTCATATCAGTGTCATCATCATGTCACCTGTGATTAATGAAGGTCACAGATTGCATGTGACATGGGGTAATCATTGGCTACTTCACATCCAAAATGCCACTTACCCTTGACCTGCCATGGCCTCAACTTTTTTCATTGTTCCATTCAACTCAAAAATAGGATTTTGACACACAAGCAATGTGTCAATATATCACTAATGGGTTCTCAATAAATCAAGACCTTGTTCAGAGCCTTATCCTCTTCTCGCAGGTTTGCCTGCGAAGCAGACTCTAATGTTCTTGTTTAGCATGTTACATTGTGTAGCATTACACTGCTTCGCAGGCAACTCGCAGGTAGGCGTCCATCTGTAAACTGGACGGAATAAATGGCAAGGCCATAGTGTTCAGTTACTGTGATAAAATGGTTGCTCGTCGAAGAGCCATGGACCTGGAGGTTTGATATCTGACAGTAGCCTTAAAGTGCTGTCATCATACATTATTTCTTCAAACACTTGCTCAACAGTGCTCACAGGCAGAAAAAGACACGTACGTTACTTTTTTTTCTTTACAAAAATATATAGTGTCCTCAAGGCCAGTGAAGAGGAATGAATTTGTTTATTGATATATCAGATACATCGGTTAACATAGTATATTCTACATGCTTGAATCGATATCCTATTTTTTTCTTCTCTAGAATATAAACTGAACAATAGACAGATAGTGAGGCTGCATTAGTTTGTAATTGGCCTACTCTGTCGACTGTAATAAAGCTTTACTGTGTTATGCTATTGCTACAAGGAGCAATAAGCATATTAAAATACTTACAAATTTAACCAGCATAAATCGAAATAAAATCAGGCGCTCACAGTGGGAATCGAACTCGAGACTCCGGCCAGTAACAATGCATAATTAGTAAATCACAACGTTTTTACCTCTAAGCTAAGTCCTCAACCCGAAAAATAAAAATAAGCTTCGAAGTAATCTTGTAGGAAACGTCATACCATAACTCCAGTAGGCATATCTAACTACTACAGAATAACATTTCCTTAACATGTTGCAGAAACCCATAAGAATAAGATAAACACACCGATTCAAAGCAAGTAATTATTACAGACTATGCACTTTAACAAACAGTTGCTTCATTTTCCACAAGATGCATTACATATATGCATTGACAGAGAACACGTAGCACAGACATGCAACATTATATTATTTTACCAAGATTGGCATAATTTTTTTTGATCGTCTAATACATACTGACGCAGGGTATTTACATCTGATACAATTTACGTAATAATCATACTTCTGTTCCAATTTCCAAAGATCGATTGTAGTTGAATTATTATTATTATTATTATTATTATTATTATTATTATTTTTTTTTTTTTTTTTTTTTTTTTTGTTATTTGGCTGGGAATTGCTGCATGAACAAATGAGATTCTAAGATTCTTGAATCATTGTTGCTGTCAAACTGAAGATCTCTTCATGAAAAAGATTCAAGTAATTTAAGATCTGCTTTTGTTTAGTGACAGGGAATAGAATATGAGTGTATGGTAAAAAAGGTTACTTTGATTTTGATATGGTTAATTTCTCAGACGAACAGTAAATTTCAAAAAGTTCTACGTTGATGATGTCTATGTCTCAAGGTTTATTTTGTTTGGGGAAACTTACACTTATAATGCGACTATTTTGTACATATATATATTTCTGACATCTAGTTTGCCTTGTGATCGAAAAAGGATCAAATGCATTGGAGTAGCTACAGGTAAATAGAATTCCATGGAAGTTCATATAGTTTGTTTTTTTTTTAAATGAAACACAAGTAATGCATCTTTCTAAGTGTTGGAAATATGGCAACATGATCGGATTTAGTTTAGGCTACCACCAACTTGTGAAAAAATGTGAGGCGGTAGAATCAGTTAAGAATACTACCAACTTGTTGGGAATTGCGTTATGCTAAAGAGGCGCTATTCAATTTGTTTTTCGTGATGTCACGTGCCATTTTGAACATGACCAGATCTGGTTCCACAGGATCTCATCACAAGCCTTGGATAGTGGTGTTAATTTCAGTTTTTATGATAAATCAGTTTTCAAATGCCATAGATAATTTTGTTATGATGACTTCATCTGTCTATAGGCATGCGGGATAGTAAGGTCACGTTTGCATTGGATTTTCAGTGAACGGTTTGCAAAATCATGTTCTATCTGAGCGATGATCAAATACTTTGTCTTGCACTTGAAAACAAGATGTATTCATATGCTTACCCATGCGTACCTTCTATCATTTCGAATGTACTATACAATATTAGGTTAGAAAGTATCTGTTTCACCATGTTAGTAATGCGATGTATATATATATATATATATATATATATATATATATATATATATATATATATATATATATATATATATATATAAATTTGATATTTTGTTTTATTGTTGTACATGTCTCTTCTGTTTTTAAGATATCAACTTTTATGAGCTTTTATTCTGCTATTTTTCTGGTCATTGCCTGTTTACTGATAAGGTGAAGTTGTTGTAGTAGTAGTAGTAGTAGTAGTAGTAGTAGTAGTAGTAGTAGTAGTAGTAGTAGTAGCAGCAGCAGCAGCAGCAGTAGTAGCAGCAGTAGTAGTAGCCGTAGTGGTAGTTGTAGTAGCAACTTTCACTGTATCAGTAGGCCTAAACACAACCAATGACCGGCCAGAATCTTCGTTTTCACTTATGCGACCAGTGTCAAGTAATACGGATCTAATTTTCAAAACTACATGAGAATATCTTATTGACATATGAATTGCGCGCATCGAAATAATGTGGGCCTGTACTTTAGGCTGACTTTTGAACTTCAAATGTAGTTGGCGTCTGATGTGCAGAGTTTGAAAACTGTGACATGTGATTGTCATTTCTGAGAGTCAAGGCAGTCGAGAATATCGGTTCGAATCAATGAACTGGCCTGCTTGGACTCTTTCAAGGAGGCTTACTGTTGCCTTTAGTTACTAAAATTTTAGCGCTTTTTCGTGCTTGTCTTTTTTTTTCTTCCTTTTTTAAAAACCAGTTTGAAAACTATTTCATGGAACCATTCATACAGGTGTTTCTCCCATGGACTCCAGTGACATATGGCGTAGAAAGTCTCGAAGTCAGAAACCCACTATAAATAAATGAACAAGAAGTTGCTTTATATATCCAGCTCCGGAAATACATTTAAGTGCTCTTAAATTATCGCACCTGGGGGAAATGGCTCTGTCAAAGATATACCTCACGACACTAGATGACATGTGGTCAGGAATCTGACAAAGCGGTCTTTCAGAACACATGCATCCAAATGGTATGACTTTGACTAACCTTTTGCCAAGTTGGTGCGCGGTCAGTTTAAGCTGCATATCACCTGTATCCACGCAGCTTAATCTTTTGTGACGGGAGGAGCAGAATCACTCTAAAATTTCTCAATTATCATAATTTTTGCATTGATAGTTGATAGGGCGCATTGTGGTTGCTAGATGAGCATCGTGTGTCTAAGGACTATTACAATCATCGCAGACACTAGTAATTTCAAACGAAGCGTCCATCAGTCTAATTGGCAAGGACTTGCACAGTTGCTTCAAGAAACTACGCCATGTATGTTTTCTGTCAGTTTAGATTAAGCCAAGTGGTCATTGACGGCTGAATGCAGGTCATGGACCAATGGTGATATGATTTTGATGCTTTAAAACATTATCTATACTTAGCCAAGAAACGTCCTACACCTTTAAATGATCACAATGATTCCAGAATCAAATTCCTCACAAAAAGACCTCTCATTTAAGTAGAAGCATCCCTACTCTGAAGTGAATAGTTCTAACCCTGGGGCCGGTCAACAAGTGTCCTTGGTGCCACTGACGTTGTTTGCCTTTGCCGGTTGATCCAATACTATTATACATACATCATGACGGACAGTTTCACTGTATTTACATTACAAGAAAAGTCCGTTCTTTCCTTACCGGTATATTTTTGGCTGAATCTAAGTCTTAAAAAGTTGGCAGTATGACGTCACTTTTTGTTTAAATTTAGGCTATAATTTTCATGACCTTATTGGATAAATGTAGCCCTTGTGTAAAATAGTCTAAAATGTAATGTAACAGTTGAACTAAATAAATGACGCATTTAAGACATGTATGCATGGGGAGGTTGCCTGCGAAGCAGTCTCTGATTTTTGTTTTGTTTTGTTTTGTTTTTATGTTTTGATGTTTGTGTACGCTGGCGTACGTTGGAGGTAGAAGCAAGCAAGCATGGAGGGCAAAGTTCAAGGAAATCACTGCAAACCTGGTCAACTGAAGTAATTTACAAGCCAAGGACGGCATAAATATGAAAGGGAAAAGAAACCAACTAACATCCAAATGTAAAGACGATACTACACGAGCACATAGAGCAGATATCAAATGTAAATTTGCAATAGTTTGGAACAATTGTGATCTGATGGAACATGTTTTATGTTGATACTCTTTTGCAACTGTAAGTATATTGAAATGAGAATTCATAGTATGGGCTGATGATATGGGCATACTATCATGCTGGTGTTCGTTACCTTCAATTTATTTTATCTATCTATCTATCTATCTATCTATCTATCTATCTATCTATCTATCTATCTATCTATCTATCTATCTATCTATCTGTCTGTCTGTCTATCTGTCTATCTGTCTATCTATTAATTTCTTTATTTTGGTTGGGATTTAAATGCGACAGAATTCACATGAAAGCTATATCGACACTTTGAGGATATATGTCGCAGAAATGAACCGTCAAAGCATCCATATGTTGAAATCGATCACTCATTCTCGATAAGAAACACAAAGCAATACTTGGGTGTCACGGGAATCGATCATTTTTCTTTGACAGCATTTTTTTATGTTCACAGGAACGACATGAATGATGATATTACAGATTAGACTTGCTGGACCAAGCAATTACTTCTGTTGGGGATGTAGGTTTGAACCCTGTATTCTCCTGGCAAATAAGGTTAACATTTCAAGTGTCAGTGCTGGAGGGAGTTACACCAGAGTATTAATGATTGCTGTTCCACAGTGGGTACCCACAATTATTTATTAACAAAGAAAATCTAGAATATTCACCCACTGTTTACACTTTTTTGAATATTTACCTTTCGAATTTACCAGTTTATATTATGCACCATTAACCACCGGGCATGTTTTGTGAAAAAAAGGGAAACGGAATTAAAATCCCGGGTCCAAGCATACTGTTGTGCTTCAAGTATCAAAGTTTATTTAAACGTACTTGAACACTGACTTACACCTTACTTATGCTTCTATTATGCAACCAAACAATGGAACTTTGAAAGAAAATATTGTTGGCTTCTTAAACTGAGGTCATTTTGACAACCAAATGACCAACGCCTGTGAGAGAACACAGTCTCTTTATATCATTGGCGTTTTCTTTTGCATCCATTTATCAGTGCAATCGTCACACAAATCATCTCTTGAGTGTAGTAAATGATTGATGATGAGTTAATGAAACTGTGGACAGATACAAAAGTCTGAATGTAATGAGCATGTTGGAACATTTAGTATCACAAAAATCTTAATGTTTCTTTTTTTCTTAAATTGGCGTCACATTTTAAAGAAATCTATGTGGAAAAATCGTTAGGTCTCCACAACAGCAGGTAAATTATCTATGGTTCTGGACACGCACCGGTCATCAGCGGAAGAAACATAACTACCAAACCATAGAAATTTCAAGGGTACCAAATAAAAGAAGTCATAATTTATGTGCATGTCATCAGTGAGGCTCTGGTCATCAAGTTAAATCTTTGGTAATTTTCTGCATGAAGCATTTATCCTAAGAGTTTTGATGATCACTTTTCGAGTGAGTAAATTTTTTGCCTATGACGACTGATGCGAGTTCAACACGCCATCACCTTTCTTCCTCTCTTTGTAACACTAATATGAAGACCACGTGACTAATTATATCTTTCTGCGCATGACAATAGTGCAATACCACTTACCACACAAGAAGACGATAGATTACACGACTCCTTCACAAGACAAATCTCCTCAAGGGCACACGCGGACAGCAGCCATTGTCTCGCTGGAACAAATACGTTAAACACCTGCTGGTTGTGTGTGATCAATCAGTCACCATTGTTTGCTACCTTCAGCGCCTTGTGAACAGATTTATGCTGGTTCGTTCTATTGTACCCAACACGTATCATAGGTTTTTGATATTGTACCTCCTTTTGGACAGAACTCTCTGGGTCTATTTCCATTCAAATTACGTTATCGCAAATTTGCTCAAAAATGGTATCATTTCATCTTTTGGAGATTGAAAATTCCTTATCTTACCTGTGCTCACCAGACGTCCTACAAGCGTTTTACAGCTATACAATAGCACAAATTAGTAAAGAATTAATACGGAAGCTGTCACATAACGGGTCACCAACGCTAGGGTGCGATTTTCGCTGATCTCCAATAAATCAGAACTCCACGCTGACTTTGAGTGGTATAACAGAATAGAGGAAGAAACTAGAATGAGGTCAATATATCTTTTAACAAATAATAAGCTGCCTGCATAGCGCACTGGGATTTGCGCATTTTGTTGTTTCTGCAAATTATTAAAATATGTAAGTCGACAAATATGTTAATATTGATTTCAGGAAGTAATTGATGTAGAGTTTCTTTATAGTAAACACTTTTATGATTATCTTTGTCGTTATTACCATAACTACTATTATTTGTTATTATCTTAAATCAGCCGGGCATCGAATTTAAACAAAATAATAATTCTGACATACTGCCGGCTTCGTGGGTCTGAACGTAAAACAAGGCGGAAGGGGGAGCGGCAAATTGTCGGTTCAGCGTTACTTCAGCGTCTGCCTGTAACATGGTGGCAGACCGATGCCATGGAAAGCCTAATAAGCAGGGCTACCATTCTATTGCCGTGAAGCCAATCCCGTTGGATCCAACTTTGCACCAGGAAGCCCACCTCTGACTCTCATAACACTGCGCGCCCTGGTACCTCGCCTCGCATTCCTGATACCACGATAACATGTTCATCCTGCTTCTAACCTCTGCTAATAGGTTGCGTAACTCTCCCTTCCTAATTTCCAAACTGAACTTCGAAGTGACAAACACCACGCTGTCATAATTTTGCTCCACCTATATCCACAGCTACAAACTTTACATGTGTCACTATTTCTATTTGTCCCGTTTCAAAGAAAAAGAGAAAAAATATATAAAAAACAAACTTTTTTTGGACTCGTCATGTGTATGTGGCAAACTATTATTACATATATGCGTAAACTGTGATATACAGCAGTGGTGTGACTGAATAAACACCAAAGTCGGCACTGACCTAAAACGAAAGAAATGACCAGGAAGAAAGCTATATTTATTGATCATTGCTGTACGGAATGTTCATTGTCTGTACTGAAGCTTTACACGTTCTAATTAATTAAAACTGACCACAATACATGCCCACAATGTATGGGACCTGAGCAGCCCTTCTCCCCACTTTGATGATACATCTGTCTCATAAAAATTTTCTTGCGATTTAAAGGAAAATCTTATTTCACAAGTGAAGACGTTCCAAATTCGTAAAACAGTCTTCATTTTTTGTGTTAAATAAGATATGCTCGAAATTATAATCATTATAGAAAAAATCAATTTTACAAATTAACAAAAAAATCTATTTTTCCACACGATCAAAAGCGGCCGTGTGATGTGGACAAATGATAACAGACCTTGCTGTTAAAACTCATGAGTATCAAGTATGTGAAAAACAATTGATGGACGGAGCACATGATTATATTTTATGGAATCTACAATGTTACCAGCCTATCCTGTTGTAAAATTTAAACTTCATATTATTATTATATTTTTTTTTCAATTTGAAATACCCGTGTCATTGTGTAAAACAACTTATAATTGTGAGTCACCGCCACTTGAATTTTATAGAAATATGCTATTGTTTGCACTTAAGAGCTATTGCTGATTAGAATGGAATAAATGTATATACAGTAACTTTATGAGACATGAGTATGCTTTCTTGATGGACGTATATCACGAAATTCATTTATTTGCACTGCATTGACGGCAATAGCAAGTAAATGATGACCCAAGGCCTATGAATTAGTCTTTAATATTTCAACAAAATTAAAAATTAATAGATTCCTAAAAGTAGCATTTATAGGTATTCTCCTTAAGTAATATGTACACCATGCTCATGAACAACATAAGCAGTCTCAAACCAACGCATTAAAACAAAATTTATTGTTAAATATTTAAGTTTGGGTACTTAAGCTTACTTTTTCCTATAGTGTATTGGATAGGGTGCACATCGCCCCTGTGAAGACCTTTTCCAGTTTTTCTTCTATGTTCATATTGCCAGTTTCGGTGTATAAATTTCCTTTATATTGGGTTGGTTAAGACGAACATTTCCCTTAGATAATTGGCCTTAGTTTGGGACTGTCTCTGGTAATATTATTATGATTATCAAATTTTTGGCCCGTGCTCGTCTTGTCATTCAGACAGGATATAAACAAAAAGTCCAAATGACCAAACTGCATTCTAAGCATGTCTTTGAAGCATTTCAAGAACACACGAAAGTGCCCTCTGAATATGGTTGTTTTAAGCATTTTTGAGAACTCTAAAAGATTAAGACTTGTCCCACATTGGACGTACATCAAAACGTAATGCATTCAAAAACTCATCAGGTGTTACTGTGGACAGTACTCCAGCACAGGTGCATGCAGTATAGATACATTTTAAACAGCCACTAAGGGCAACAGGTCAGGCAAATATCTTTAGTTGGTGAACAGGTGGCCCCGTCACCCGAACTCTACTGGCATGAGCAATGCTTTTGGCTTTCTTCATGGACCTATGGCAAACAGGCCCACGTTGAACCATTTTTTATTCCTATAGTCTATTTATGTCTGGGTGCCAACCCAGACATATTGTTTTTGCAAAGTTCTCTCTTTCTTTCTTCTTCCTCTTTCCGCCAAATTTGTCCGGAGCTTTTCTCTGACACCGTGCAAGCTACACTGTTTCAACTTGGCACGGTAATATACCTAGTAGGGAAGTTGTCTCTCTGATTTGGAATAGTCATGATGTTCAAAATTATGCTAATTATGGGCAATTAAACTTTTAAAAGCTCCACATCTTCAAAACTATTATAGATAGAAACGACATTCAAAGTTCAGCATATAGGTATGTGACATCTGCCAATCTAATGGACAGTAAACAGAAGTTGTGAAATTTTAAATTATGCTAATTAAGGCACTTTGAAAAATAAAATCTTGAATATGTTCAAAACTATTATAGATAGAGATGCCATTCCAAATGCAACATATAGGTTTGTGATAGAGGTGCATCCAATGAACGATGAACCAAACTTGTAGGATTTCAATTTATGCAAATTAGATGATTACCTGAAATTTAAATCTTGAATATCTTCAAAAATATTATAGATAAAGATGTAATTTTAACTTCCGCATATAGGTTTATGCTATAGGCGCATCCAATGAACCATGAACCAAAATTCTAGGATTTGAATTTATACAAGTTAGTTGAATACACAAAATATAAATCTTGAATATCTTCAAAATTATTATAGATAGAGATGCCATTCCAACTTCAATATATAGGTTTATGCATATGGGCTTTCACCTGGTGCAGTCCTTTTTGACCTTGGGTGACCTTGAAAGGTCAAATCAAGGTCACACACCATGAAAATCTTTGTATATGAAAAACGGTGCACTTTAGGGCCATGGTTGCTATTAAACATGAATAGGAAATGATATAAAGGGTTTCGTGTGGTGCTGTCTTTTTTTGACCTTGAGTGACCTTGAAAGGTCAAAGCAAGGCCACACAGCATTAGAATCTCTGTATATGGAAAACAGTGCACTTTGGGGCCATAGTTACTCTTGAACATGAGTAGGAAATGACATATAAGCTTTCCTCTGGTGTTGTCTTTTTGATCTAGAGTGACCTTAAAAGGTCAAAGCTAGACATGTCTACCTATATCATTCTGCAACACTTTTCACCAACTTGGCCATACTGTTAACATGTCATTACACATTGGGAGCTTATGTCACAGCTGCATACATTGCATTGCAGTTTCTCCAGGCACCCAGACTGATTTTGTAACAAGCAAATCAAATTTTCTAGTCATTATTTACTTTTATTAGAACATGTTTACGCAGGGTGACCATGTTCAGTCGGAGGCTATTCTTTGACAGGGCCCTGTTGCAATATAAAATATACAGTGAAACGAAATAAGATATGTATTTCGAAATAAAAACAGAAAATATACGCTATGCAACAAAATATGCCAGTCATGGAGCTATATACAGTTTACTTAAAATACTGACTCTTAAAGGCAGTTTTAGAATCCTCGACAGTGTGACTCTCCTTTAAGCAGTTGGGAAGACTTTTCCACACCATACGATCATTGTATAAAAAATATCTTTTAAAAATGGTATTACCAGGAAACAGAATAAAGACATTAAGACCCTTGGTCTGGCGTGTGTTGTAAGTGCTGATGCTTCTGAGCAAGTGATTTGGTCAGACAGATAGTCAGGCGTTACACCATGAATACGTTTAAACCTTAAAATCGCATTGTGAAAGCGCTGCCGCTCTGTTATAGTTTGCCACTTTAATTGATTCACTAAATCTTCCCCTCGCACATTTACATAGTCATAATTCCCGGTGATCACACGAGCGGCAACATTTTGTAACCTCTGAGCCATTCTCAGCCCTTTGACACACGTTCACCATACAATGTCCGCATAATCAATGCACGGCAAAATCGTTGTGTTATAAATTTGCCCTTATATATTTTTCGGTAAAAACTGACTTAATAATACCGTTAAGAGTCTGGACATGGCTTTCACTTTTAATTTTTGCAAATGGACAAGTCAGTTCATAGACAGACAGACAGACAGACAGACAGACAGACAGACACACATATAGATAGATAGACTGATAGATAGTCGTTTTAAAATAAGTTTTAGTAGCATTGAAGTGCAATGCAAAAATATACGCTTCTCTCTAAGACATATGAGGGAAATTCATTTCAATGAGGCACATTATCTAATTGCTGACAGACCGACCGATAGATAGATAAATAGAAGATACAGAGAGAGAGAGACAGGTAGATAGATAGATAGATAGATAGATAGATAGATAGATAGATAGATAGATAGATAGATAGATAGATAGATAGATAGATAGATAGATAGATAGATAGATAGATAGATAGATAGATAGATAGATAGATCTACATTTGACGATGGTACAAAACCTGTTTGCCTCAATCTCATATAATTTTGTATTATACATAGTATGAGGGTGAAATATATGTGTGAAAATAAATGAGTGTGAGCGATTACGCATTTGTAAAAAGTTCAATTCTTGAAATTAAAAACTACACTACTGGGGAAAAATACCACCCACATTGGTTTAAAATGGGCCACCCTAAATATGCCTTTATATGGAAAATATGGGTGTCGCATGGAATATTATGTGACATCAACAGGATAGCTTAGTGTATGCCTGAGCAGTCACACACACACACACACACACACACACACACACACACACACACACACACACACACACACACACAAATTGTCCTGAAAAGAAGACAGCAGCCTGCCTGCGGAGCGGCCCAGTGACATAAACAAGAACATTCGAGTCTGCTTCGCAGGCAAGACAACAGCCAGAGAGGTGAGAAAAGTGTGTCTGGTTGTGGGGTGCCTATGGGCTTTATAAAGGGGCCATGGCACTACTAGGATCAATGTGAATTCAAATTCCACGGCGTACGGGTCACTCACAACTGTCTGAATTTGACAGGGGCAGGAATCTTTGGGATGCTGGAGGCTGGCCTTTCCCAGTGGGAGGTTGCCTGGCTAATGGGGTGCTCCAGCCATCGGTAAAAAGGTCGTGGGACCGTTTCCAGGAAACCAGAGCATGCAAGAAGTTGGAAAGGCTGGATCTGGACGACCAAGACTGTCAGATGGAACGGATGATCACTTGATCCAGTATGTGAAGAGGCACGGGTTTCTTTTCACCGAAACCTATTAACGAGAATATCATAGGTCCATGATCATAGCATCACAGTCTACCATCAACAAGAGACTTGTGTCCGCCAAACAGAGGGCATACCGCCCTGCCATTTGCATCATTCTCAGTCCTGCACACAAGACACGGTGGGTACAGTGGTGTAAGGAACATGCAGTCTGGACCAGAAATCAATGCCGAATGAATTGGACAGCTTGATGCAGTCAGATGAATCACGATTCTGCTTGGATTTTCACGATGGAAGAATAAGGGTTCGACGAATGCCTTCCGAGATGTTCGTAGAAGGAGGTTGGTTGAACATGACAGTTTGAGAGGAGGCAGTGTCATAATATGTGTGTGTGTGTGGGGGGGGGGGGGTCATTACAACAACAGGGAGAACAGCTCTCATCAGGGTGAACAGGACGCTAACACGTCAGCGCCATCGTTCCCATGGTTGACGAACGGTTCCAACAATATCCAGGGCTACTGTTTTAAACAGGATAACGCGCGACCACACACCACCCGAGTCAGCATGTAGTTTCTACAGCAACCGTGACAATATCCCATTGTTGCCATGGCCCGCCCGTTCTCCTGACCTGTCCCACATCGGGCATTAGTGGGATGTGCTTGGCCGTCGAATTAGGGATGAGTATCAAGAACCAGCAGCCACCCTGGACCAACTGGCACAGAGGCTCACAGACCAGTGGAATCAAATTCCCCAGGCTGAGATCACCATGAGTGACCAAGCTGACAAGCAGCATGCCAAGGTGCATCCAAACTTGCTTACAGAAGTGCAGTGGACACACCCGCTACTGGTGTATGCAGCCTCCCAACAACAACAACAACAACAACAACAACAACACCAACAACAACCAAAAAGGTCCTTTTAAGGACCACAATTTCCTTCCAAAAAGAGATGTGAGAAGCAATAAAGCAATGGTATAACCGAAAAAGTAAACAGATTTCCCACCCACATCCTAGTAACACGTGCATAATGTTGAACAAGGGGGGTGGGGTGCGGGTGGCCCCAAGTAGTATAGAATTCCATTGTTGCAAGGTATCTTCCTTGTCTTTTTAAAAGAGAACGTTTGACTGAAAACCACCGAAATTTCGCCCATTTGGTCAAAATTTGCACCAGTTCAATTTGCTGTAGAATTATTTGGTTTATACATGCCTTGGTATGCTCAGGGAGTTTGTTACATGTTGAAACCGTTCATAAAGATAGATCGAAATAAGTGCTAAGTAACCACCGTGGTATCACGGTAACTTCATGCGTGTATAAATTATTTACATCTGTGATTGAAGAGCAGTTTATTGAATTTTTAGAAAAAGATGGGGTGCTCAGTGAGATGCATGGGGCCTACCGGAAGGGGCAAAGGCTTGAGGACCGATACTATTTTAGCTTGAAAGGTTTATGTAACAAAAGGAAACAACAGAAATTAAAATCGTGGTTGCTATTTCTCGACATATATAAACCCCTCGACACAGTAAACCGTCATATGCTACCTTTGAACCTGTGGCAGATATGTATTCAAGGGAAGGCTTGTCGCTTCATTAGAGACCCGTATAGCCAAGTGAATAACAAAGATATTTTCGGCCCGGTCGAATCTTTCTGGTTTGAGGTAACACACGGGGTTAAACAGGGATGTATTTTGTCGCCAACCCTGTTCTCTCTCTGCAGGATATGGTTGATATGCTTAAAGATAAGAAGCTTGGCATTCCTTTCACTGGTACTTGACTTTTGTACCTACTTTACGCACATGATGTACTTATGGGTGAAAGTGAAGAGAATATGGAGAAAAGGTTGAATGTTTCATGTGCATTTGTGACGAAATGGGGTATGTGAAATAATGGTCACTGATGAGCGTTATAACGCTGACAGAAAATGTATGTTAGGAAACGTTCCCATATATGAGTGTACGACCTACAAATACCTGGGTATACCGTTTTCTCAATCTCTCTCTGATCTACCTCACGTCAAAACGCTACTAAAATCAAAGGCGTAAGGTATAAGAGACTACCTATATATTCTGTCGGCCCATCAAAATGCTAACAGAATCTCATTTGGTAATATTATCTGGAAAAGTATTATCGTACTTTCTTTTTCCCATGGGTGCGCTGTATGGATTAATAATATTGAGGGCTAATGAAGTCCATACAATATGGCATGGCGAAGGCTATAGTGAGCGTGCGGTCAACACCCGCTGTCACGGCAGTCTTGGGAGAATTTGGATGGTTACCATTTAAATTGGTTTTAGAACGAACAAGAATAAAGTACTATCACAGACTTAATTATGATTTGTAGGACAGCAGATTGTGTAAACAAATTTTCAATGAACTTTTAAGAACGTATGCGGGTGAAGCAAAACCACCCTGGCCTTATTTTTACGTAATTCGTCAAAGTTTGATTACTGCAGGGATCGACTTTGCGTTCACAAGTAAAAATGGTGGCTGGCTACAGCCCGATCTTCAAAGGAAAGAAAATGACTACCCTAGAAATCAGAGAAAATGGCAAGTGTCAAACGTTGAGGCCCAGGTGTAACAAAACAAAGGCAAATAAAAATATTTGCCGAGTTGATTTTTTTCCTCGAAAACAGATGGACTTATAAGTTAAAGTTCAACTAAAATGTCATGTCCAGTGGTTTGTGAATTTTCTCGTTTTATAAGCTCCATATTTTACACCATTATTTTGACTTTTTATACAAAAATGGCCAACAATTATTACATATATAAGATGAGACACTCAGCTGCTGCATGCATGTTCTGTGGGACATGACGAATAGATGGATAAATGGTTTTTACAGGCAACAAATTCTGAGTCATGCCTGATTAAACCATGATGTTTGTGATGTATTTCCTGTCTGTTAATATTTTGGATGGAGATTTGACAAATATTTATTTTGACAAACATTAATGAAATGTATAATGTATTTGTCTTGATTATAGCCTGACACACCTGAAAACGCCGGACATATCATTGTCATGGACAGTTCGAAGTGTAAAATTTGTTATCGAGGGTTTATAATTGGGACATTGAACTTTACAAATATTCATTGAAAATGGACAAAATTTACAACTGCACCAACAACAAGGAATATTATAGTATCATAATCGGTAAATCAAAGCAGAACAAAAACAAAACCAAAACAATAGAAAAAAAAAACAATAGTCAAACTCACAATTGCACCAACAAGGAATATGAACATAGCATTGTTGACGAACCAAGTCAAGAAAGGTTCCCATTGTGTGGCATTTTTGAGGTGTATTTTTCGAAAGAAATGTCATATTATGTGCCAGTTTTTAAGTGTTTTTGGACAAAAAAATGAAGCGCAAAAAAGATGATATTTTTCGAAGGTCCACATCTCGACTAAAATTTTGCAACATTCCCGAAACAATGAAGCGCAAGTGTTCAGATTCATCCGAAGGACAACTGTAAACATCACGTGTAATTGTATGTATGCTGCACATCCTCTTGATCAGTCATAACATAACATAACACAGGGGTTATACACTTTTTTTTAGATAACTATATTTCCAATAAAATACATCCTACAGCACCCTGGCGTAAAGCAAAAAGCACGAAAATTCAAATAACACGAAAAGCACATACTGACCCACTCGGCAATGTTTTCGAAGCAAGCTTGCACTTCCTTTGTTCATGTAAGATGATAGACGGTTTCAAGGATTAATCGCCAGCATGGTACCCAGCGATAAAACTGTAAAACCAAAACTGATTGTATAGAATTACTCTCTATTGGCGAAACACCAGTAGAATGCAGATGTGACCCCCCCCCCTCCCCAACGGCATATGCCAAAGTAGCTTCCAAAGAGGGTAATTTAAAATTAAACGTTATGTATGCTCTATGCTCGTAAACACTGGCAAACTTGAGACATATATATATATATATATATATATATATATATATATATATATATATATATATATATATATATATATATATATATATATATATATATAGGTATATATATACATGTACCGACGTGAAATGTTGCAATTTACAGTACGTTTTGTTAAATCAAATCAAAGGTGACGTTGAAGGGTAACTATACACGACCATCACTATTGCTATATCACATCTGCTGTCCTGTAAATCCCAGGTCTATTCCACCCACAGGCAATGCACGGCAACTTTTTTTATGTTCAAAAAAACTAATTGGCCTGCAATTCTCATTAATAAAAGTTCCTGTAGTACCAATGCATTGCTGGTAGCATGCACATATCGATACAAAAGACCGGTACACAATCAAAACAGTGCAATTTGTATTTTTAGGGTCGAACTTAGATGCACCTGTGTAGGTATGGGGGTTTGAATGAGAATTTACATTAAAATCTAAGTCCAATTGAAAAAAAATATCAAAAATACAATCCAGCAAGTATGAGCAGCAACCTATATACACAAGTTTGAATTTGAATAGATCAACCAACACCCCGCTGTGGAATTGGAAGAATATTTATCAATTAATACAGCAGTTTTGCAGTAAAATAACATCCTATTTCATTTACAATACTAGGGAAAAAAAGGAAATTCACAATATATACATTCCTAAATACCTCCCCCCCGATACTATATATTTGTCAAAACTAATTTCCGAGATAACGTAAGTTCGCTTGTATAATTGGCATACATGAAAATTACATTGCGGCATTACACAATAAATACCACCGAAACAACTGTAAACACTCTGGAAGAAATAAAACATTAAAGTATCTATTGGTATTTACAAATTCACAATTTATCAGCAAGGGTAACAGAGTTAGACAAAAATAAAATGTATCATACTTATATACAATAGTTCCGTATTCTAGAAGAGAATCTCTTACATTTTAAGTGGCAAATTCAGATTTTTTTTTTTTTTTTTTGGAAATCATTGAACAATTAAATCCAAGGATACCTGATGTTGATTCCAGTTGAGCACCTTTAATCATTCTTTATATCCCACAATTTCTATATGCTCACCTCAAAGAACAGAAGTCGGTGACTCTGATGAAATATTTTTATGGTGGTTTCTGCTGATAATTTGATTTTTTTCTGGCCCAGTACCCTTGATAGGCCTAGTGATGATAGGTAAGACTACGGGTACTCGTGTATTTACTCTTCTAGTGGCTGAGTGAGTGACTGGTATAAATAATTATGCGATAATACTCTGTGTCGAAGTCAAATTTGGCATGTCAAAAGGCACATTTTCCACATTGTAGTTATAACAGCAATATGCTGGTTTACCACACGATCAAATTACTTAAAGAAAATCACGTTGTAAGGTTAGAATAGAGCCATATTGAGCCGCCACACAATGGTTACAATAAAAGTCCGTTGCAGAACATTAGCAGTATTTAATACATAGACCCTGATGCCACACACATCAAAGAAATCAACCATCACTGACATATCGGTGTTTGCCGTGTGGTGAATATGACCTTCCGAGACAACTTGCACAAGAATGCTGTATTACCATATATATATACACATTCAGTATTCGTGAAAGTTAATAGTTATGTATTTTAAAATTTACACGAATGGTAAAAAGTTCTAGGCAAGACACAATTTACCGTGACGCGGGTGCAGCTATGTATTGCGACAATGCTTCGTTCGTATCATGAAAACGACTTAAGGGGCTAGCCAAAATTATCAACATTTTCAAAAGTGTACACAGTACTCGTTCTTGTAAACCCCTCCCTCCCCCGAAAAGAGTACTGTTAATTTTTGGCTAAATATTGATCAACATTTGCAAAACGCTAATTTTCAATTAGCTAAAAAGTTATATTGATCTTGACCCCTTCCCCCTTGCTTACTCTATGTACTTATGTGAAAATGTTGATAAAAATGGCTGAGCCCTTACCAAATCAAATCAATTCGACTTTTAGATCGATTTTATGATGAGACACGCACGGTCCACATACTGGTACTGGAAGCTTTTTGCGTAACCGTAAATATTGGCATTTTCAACAGATTCGACTCTGTGTTTAAGGGTGAATTCGACGATAAATGTACCTAAGATCCAAGGCTATCACAGTTGTTTCTTAAATATGATCTACATTTATGTGATAAATCCCCATGCTTGACATGAAAACATCAACGAAGACAATTACTATTATTGATTAAAATGAAGTATGGCATCTCTAGGTAAGGTACGTGAAGACAGCATTCTCCTACCGTTAAATCTAGTGTATCAAATCGGCCCATATGTCTTCTATTTAGAAATGAGATCAATTCTGCATACCAATACGTTTTAAAGGAAAATTTTCACGTATATTCTAGGATTTTATGTTAGTGCGCAACATTCCGTTGTGTGTCACTCTCCTTCAGGACCATCCAATATTCAACCAAAGGAATTATGTGCTAGGATTTTTATTTGACATTATCAGTGCTGATCCCCGTGTATTGTAGTTATCATACTTTTCCCTAGGTAAGTAATTCTAGGTAGGACGGGCGTGTTATCTTCAATAGCTACATGTATAATTCAGAGATAAAATCCATGCTCAGGAGACTTTTATGCCTCATTCAAACAACTATCAGATTGAAGCAAAGCAGGCAAAAGATACCCGGGTTGATGGTCATGGTACTCTTCTTGATAGTGTTGGTGCAGGTGTTGAAAAGCAATCTGAGTCTATTTACTGTTTAAAACACACGTACAAAATAAAAGCCATGGTATGAATAGTTTGTAACATCACAACTTGTGACTGGTAGAATGCCACATATTTGGGTTTCGTTGAGCACAGCTAGGATAGTCAAAACTGTAGATCTATAGCTGTGTTTGCAAAAATTCTCCTAAAATGCCTAGACTCCTCAGAAACACTGTAATGGAACAAAGACACTTTATTCACAGTATTTTGTAATGCATGTTATTATACAGTGCCTTTGCTTTGGTATAAATTCCACGGAAGGTATGTGGCACTCGCCTATTCATAAAATCAACATTGCTTTTTTGTGGCCATCTCCGATCTTTTGCTCTGATGTTTGTGCAGGTATTAGCAAGGCTTTACATCTGATCATGGGCATCCTCTCTTGTAAAGACGAGACAGAAAATATTATCCATTGACCCTCCCAGTGACTTCCTAAAAGCAAGTTGTCTTTGTGCAGCGTGTCTTCGACGCTGGTGGTCAGAAAGATGTCGTTTGTTAATTCCAGCACAGTTTTGTTGGGATTTATAAGGCGTCCAGGTACCACATAGCAAATTTGTGTTTGGCCCTTGTAATTTACTCTCTGCAAATTTTGACTGATTGCAGCAGAATTGATGTGTATATGCTCAGTGATTATAAGATCCAGGCGAACCTATCCAGTGCAAAAATGAACAAACTGTAATAGGAAACTTTAAACAGCCATAATGGTCTGGAGTGAGATTGGGAAATTGTAAGGATTAGAGTTCTACTTTTGGGACAATAATGGAATCGCGCAAGGCGGAGTTTTAGAAATGACTCATGTGTATGGCATTTTCTTGAACAAAAGCACGAGCTGGCTCTAGTTCCCAGACTAACCCCTGCAATTGCTTCCTCTACAAATGACATGACTTGTTACCATACCCTTCGCGTCAGCAATGATGACATGTCTCCTTGCGGGCCACACGGGGGTCAGGTCAGAGGGCGGGCGGGTGCACACGTTAGGTACACAGCTTACTACCTGAATAACAGACCTGTAAAGCAAACAACCCATGAACCCCAAGAAAATTGAAGAAGTATCAATGATAGAAGAAAAAAAGAAATGCTAATCGGAGTGCCACCCAGGGTAAATGGGTGTGTGGAGGTCTACTTCTCGAAATAGGCTTGGGTTATGTTCCAATAAATACCTATATTATCCAGAAAGGTAAAATGCCTTAGATGGTGCGGATAACAGATGGTAAAGGTGAGAACAATTTGAAAAAAAGGTTGACTGCAAACTGTGAATTGGAAACCTTAACATCATCTGCCAACATTTCGCTTGTAAGTTGATGAAAATTTATTCATGTTTTTGTTTTAAGAAAAGTTACTTCTGGCCACAAAATTGAAGTAAGGACGCTGCGTTTTGACTTCGGAACATCAAGAAGGAGTTAATCTGGTAACGTTCAAGCGTGTCTGCACCCGTCACTTTAATAACGTCAAGTCTATTATGCCCAGGAGAAGTGACGCTTAATCTATTGAGCAAAAGAAGGCAAGATCTTTCGCTGAGATTCTCTAGAGATGAGTGAAATACTAACCTCATCCACCTGCAAAATTTCACAAAGATGTGAAATTAGAAACTTTCTATATATCTGCGTTCAATTAATTCATACAGACAGACAACTAAGATAGAGGATGCAAGTTTTATGAAAGTTAAAGTAGCGTACGTAATGCTAAAATGACCGTAAATGTTGGCTTTGTCAAAAGGTGAACACTCTTGCCACATCTACGATTCATTCTGGTGTGCAACATGGGGAAGTCACATTTATAAATCACACGGCTATGGGACACAATTTAAACACAAATTGCCAAGTAAGATAGCCCATACAGATTTCGATTCACTATGCCAGGACATTTATTCAGATCGTCAGAGCAGAAACCACGAAAGTGTTGAAAATTAGCCCATTTGGATTTTAACAGTAATCACTAGTTAAGCTGGGAGTCAAGCAGTCCAAGTGAGTATCCTTTTGTGGCACTGGAATTCGCCGGCTATTTCAGGTGGCTGTTGTTCTGCCCATATGCCATCTCGTAGGCCGTCAGTAACAATTTACTCCAATCATGTTGTTAAGCTGTTTTCACCGTTCCTGTATAGGGGTAAGAACCCGATGAATGGTTACAAGAGAGGTACAATTTAAATCCATCTTTTGGTTGGAAAGAGAGGAAACAGAAACAACTCCCCGTAGGGATAGCATATGTGAGACAGAAACTCCCAGATACTTGAAAAAGACCAAGGTCGGAACCAGCGGCTTTAAAGACTGGACACACAATACGGTCTTGGTGGCTGACAGTGATTTTTGCTCAACAGCAGGGACAGGGTAATGATGATGATGATGTTATAGTCCAAATTATAGGTATGGGCCCTTTGTTTGAGAGTATCACGCTCATGAAAAATTTCGCACACCTGCACTTGTCTGCTGAAACTTTCCTTTAATGGACAAAAATTTTACTATTCTTCTATGCATATGGCAAAATGCATTAGCCTATATACTGTTTTTGGTATTTTTGCGTCAAAGGCTAGACTTTTGCGGCCGTAGTTGGCAGTCACGTGCGTCCAGCTTCAAACTGTGGCACATTTGAGTCAGATTTGCCGGCTGCCTATACAGCAATTTTGTGCAATTCAATCAACCGTGAGACAGGTGTCGTATTTATGGTCATCAAAGCGGCAATATTCTAAACCGATTTGATTACTCAATTAAGATACCACGATAAGGAAATACTAACCGATAATTAATTTTTACCGTACTTATCAAAGATTTCTGGCCAAGGGTAGAACGAACTTGAGATGGTAATGAGTCAATTATTTGGCCGACTGGCCATTGCAATGAGAACGTTCAGTCGTGTCGTGAACAAGAAAAATATGTTGTTTGGTTTTTGAGAGCCTATGGCCTGAGGCTAGCTTAAAGCTAAAATGACACCGTTTGAAGCCTGTAACATAGGCTTTCAGTCTTCAGTCAAATAAGGCAGCTTACAAATTGTAATTGAGAATGCGAAGACCATCACGTACTGTACAAGCATAGGAAAAACCGCCACGGGTTGAAATGTTTCTTTCTCAATTAAGTCTGCAAAATGTATCCAACGCTTTAGTTTATAAAAAGCCCAGCAAATGGGTTGTATGTCCACACTTGAGTTATTATCCAAGAATATGTTAACCAAGAGGGGGGGGGGTCATATGATGAAATTGTCACAATTGCATGTCATTGTTGCACACATGGTCTAATACAAATTGAAAAAATCAACATGAATTTCATACAAGGTCTGGTGTTTGAAACGCAGAATGAATACAGATGGCCACTTGAAAACTAAACACTCGACAAAAGCACTTGATGATTACAAATGTTCAAATAGTAAAAGAGCATCTGGTTTATTGGATCCAAGTTTTCAATAAAAAAAATTGCCAAAGTACTTGAACTAAACGTGAATCAAACATATTCATGATTTACCTGATGTGTTTTTCAAAATCCTAGCTTGGCACTTAAGTTTACCAAAATAAATTGATGTAAAGCAGCAATGTTCTTGTAAAGTTACGGGGTCAAAGTCTACATGAACTGAAACTGTCTATTCTTCTTCGTGAATGTTACAGCTTTCACAAAACGAAAGACACAAAATAATATGCAGATACATGTTACTCTGGCCATACAAATCCCAAACAAAAACGACATATAGACATACCTACTCTTGCCGACCTATGTATTGACTGGGAACTCAAACGGTTGCCAATTGAAGTCTTAACTAAAGCCTGTTTACACTTAACGACTTGATAATTTTGGCCTCAGGGAGATACAAAATAGAATGTCAAAGACAGTTCTGTTTGTTCAGAAGCCTTGATAATAGTTGTCCAATACAAGGAGCATCTCACAGATTAAACGTCAACAGCTAATTAAGAAATGATATTGAAGGTAGAAAAGAAGGATTAAAACAGACAAGCTGAACAGGTTGAACCCTGCAGTACATTGTTCGTTCATGTGATAAAGAGCAAGTTCAAAAGTTGAAAAGCGACCCCGTGAGTTTGGAATCTAGGACTGGTGACCATACAGCGGTCATCCTTATAGAAATAGAAGTTGACGCTACTTCCTCTTGCGATTTATTACGCGTAAACCCTTACATCATCTATTGAAAGTAAAGACTAGTTCTAGAATAGCAAAGGTTTAAATGTCTTGGATAACTCTGTAGCGTATATTATTTTCTTCTTCAGAAGTCGTGTCTTATTGTGTTTATTTGTGCGATTTTAAGTTGTCATTTGACAAAGTATGAAAGATCTTTATCGCATTATGTTTACAAATATATGATTCATTTGCAAGAAAATGTTATCACTTTCCCCTCCTAGAGTAGCCACAAATCTTGATACCTTATGCATATAAATTCAAAAATACCCATCGGTAATATTAAGGTGTTATAATCTAACCATTGGCACAACTACCAAAAGCCAGAGGCAGAAAATATCTTGCTTGTCATATATTCTGAGCTGTCGAGTGTTGTCATCATTTACACCTAGGAATATGAAGTCTGAGTAAACATAAAGTTTTGATTGCTTCTCCCCGTTTATATATTCTCTTAAGTTTGAAGTCCATCTATCCAAAGCTAGCCTGGTTCTGAGCTGCAGCATCCTTTCAGATTGATTATCGAACTCACGAACATATGATCCACATGTTTTGTACAGCGAAATAATGTAATCTCAAAGTAAAACCATCCTATACTGACGATTCACTGCATATTTTATACTAAAATGGATTGCTTCTTATCATCTATGGGGGGACCTTCGAATATGCTCACCTGAGATTTCTTCAAGTCTTTAAACGCAGAGTAAAATGCATTTTATTTTTTTTTCTAGATTTTTCCTCATATGATATATATATATATTTATCGATCATATTAAGATAAACACACACACACATATATATATATATAAATATAAATATATATATGTATATATATATATATATATATATATATATATATATATATATATATATATATATATATATATATATATATATATATATATATATATATGCTTTTTTCTGTTATATATCGCTACCGGTTTCAGGAATTTTTATTCCCTTGTCAAGCTTCATACTAAAACAAAATAGTGGCGCTCATGTCTTGGAAGTGGTTACGTGACGTTATGATTCTATGACATCATAATATAAATAATTATCATAGCGCTCGCCGTGTGACGTCATTAAGTTCCGCTCTTGATCATAATTTCGTGATGTCTTGATTTAAATAGTAAATTATAGATCAATGTGGCATTCGTTAATGTCAAGAGTTATTACGCCAAGACGGCCTTCTACTTTTAATCATGTAAATTTCTGTTTAATTTGGGTCTATATTTTCGTTGAAAGTAATATTCCCTTTGCTCCCTTTTTATTTATGAATCGGATTTTCTTCTGGAAAAATGGGCATACAAAGAATTCTGGATTGCATTTTGAACATTTATCTTTGTGGTCGATGACCTATCTGAAGTATATATATATATATATATATATATATATATATATATATATATATATATATATATATATATATATATATATATATATATAATCATTCTTATTACAGTGGTTATAACGGTTAATAAAGTATGACTTACATGTAAAATACTGTTCATCTGCTACATTATTCGTATTAGTTCTCCATTTTCAAAATAAGCGGTAAAACATGTCTAAATCCACCTACAGGATGGTCTATGCTTTGTGCAGAAAATACAACAGGGGTAACGAGGAAAGGAAGAGCCAGACGTTGTGGCAGTAAAGAAAAACATCACAGTGGCAAAGGCCATATATAGAGAGAACAGGTAAGCCAACAGGACGTACCGATAGAAGAAAGAAAGCCCGGGTGTGCCTCAAAATACAGTGAAAAAATTTCAATTTTGTGAGGGTGCCTTTCAATAGTTCTAGAAAAAATTGAACCTTGGTGATTTTTCAAGAAATGTGAAAACTGTTTTAAAAATTTTTTCATTGTCTGAATCCATACACCTATCAGTACCAAAAAGAACTGTTTTTAATGTAAATGCAGCAATTCGAATTGCAGTTTCGTGTAAATCAACTCTAATCAAGTTGTACTTGGAGCAGATAAGGAAGTAGTGCCGAGCGTCCTCACCAGTGACCGCAGTCGCAGCTGCTGGATTCACATAAACCTACTATATGATGATGACTGTTCAGCTGATTGCAACCCATACGAAGGCATGAGTGTAGGAGAGATGTATAACGGCTCCCGAAAAAAGTAGAATTTGTATTTGATTGGAGTTTTATATTTTGTCAAGGTGTACTAGGAAAGTTAAGATATGATCTGCCTGTCTTATATGCAATGAGAGATTGTTCCAAAGTCGAATAACATTGGAAAAAATGGATTTGCAAAATCAGTTGACCTTGTACCGAAATGAATAATATTTGGAATAAATCTATTATTATATGTACTTCTTAACTGATTCTTGATTTCTGTTAGATACGGAGGAACTTCATTATTACAAATATTGTACATTGATGCCAGCTTCTTTGTTTCCTGTTGCTGCTTCAGTTTTTCCCACCCAGTTTCCATATAAAGCTATTCACTAGGGGCACCCCACATTCTATCAGTTGCAACTCGGGCTGTAGACAGCTTTACACCTCTAGCAAGAGCTCTTCCGACCTTGTACAGCCGCTCCAGACCTCACAACCGTATTCAAAAATTGGTCATATAAAGGAAAAGTATATTGTTTCTAAGGTGTTCCTAATGAGCCGAAATTGGTAGGTACGCGTTATGGAAATTAATGTGGTACTTTTTTTCGACAAGAGACTTGATGTGTGATGACCAAAATAAGTCTGCTCGAATATTAGGACCCAGATGCTTGTATTTCTTTACCGAGGCTGTTTTATCATGTGCTAATGTTAATTGACGGTGAATAATGTCCAGTTTTTCCGAGAAATAATCATATTTTGACTTTTAATTCAATTAAAGGAAACATGCCATTTGCCCGCCCAGTCCTTGATATTGTCCAAATTAGCATTTAGTTTACGCCCGTAAGTTGCAGGCAAAAGAATCACATTGTTTCGATACATTTTGTTTGAAATTATGTTAGCATTACGATAAATCATGTGCGCACAGTGAAACCTGTGAAGGCGGAACGTCCTAAGGACCCAGCCATAGTGTTCGGGTATCGGAGGTGTTCAGCCATAATAGAGGGTCGAGGGCGTGGCCTTGTGGCGACATCCTGCACATGTAAACTTTAAATTAACCTGTACATGTACATGTATTGGGAAATTGACAAGCTCCAATGCAAATATATTTATATAAATTACAAAAACTTCAAGCAAAAATAAAGTCCAAGATGAAAAAGAATTTGATAAAAATTCCAACCACTTGGGGAAAAGTTTATAGGATTCATAAAGTTTAGGCTAACAGTACATGCACTTTTCGATATCATAAGCCTACATTACTAATGTTACTGGTACATGCATACGTACATTCATCTGTCCTACCTGTGACAGTGCCTCTACATGTGCATAATTTGATGACATAAAGCATCAAATTCATTGTCCAATATTAACACACAATATGTGTATTACCCTTTATCACACTGCTAAACTTCAGAATGCACCTATTAGTTTAACAACTTTAAACCAGTTTATTGTACGTACAGCCAGCTGTAGAAGATCTCACCATAAAACCTACACACAATTGACCCCCTTTGAATACATTAATGCCACAAATTTGATGAAAGTGTTGGATATAAAAATTGTGCTGTTTTTGTATCAAATATCGATGAATTTCCTGAAAGTTGCTTCTTTCTGGGGAGTAAGTGTTCAGCCTTGACAGGTTAAATGTTGTTTTGGGACGCATATCAAGTGTTCGGTGTTGCGAGCAGAGAGGTTTTAACGGATTGTAAGTTCCAACACTTGGCTCTCTAGTTGAATTACATACAAAAAAGTTGGGACCCAAAAAAGTATTCGGGTAACACAGGTGTTCAGCTATCGGCGGTGTTGGGCTTGGCAGGTTTTACTGTATTCAAGAACTGGGCCTTGGTGTCACATATACTCCTGGAAGAAAAGGTTTAACATGAGTTGTTCTAAATACTAGCTTGTGCAGAAAATATGAGATGCACATGTACTGTTATACGTTGCCTAACATGGACAGGACAGGTAAGAGTGTGCCTTAGCGGTCACACAAAAACAAAATGTCCTGGAAATGAAATAACAGCTACACAGGTGCGAAAAGTGTGTGTGGTATTGGGGTGCCTATGAGCTCTTTAAGCCTAGAATAAGGAGCCACTGGCGACACAGGGATCAATATGAATCCATAATGCCACGGCATGCGGGTTACTCCCAACTCTCTGAATTCGACAGAGGCGGGATCGTTGGCATGTTGGAGGCTGGTCTTTCCCAGTGTGAAGTTGCCAGGAGAGTGGGGTGCTGCAGGTCAGGGGTACCATGGAGCTAGAATTGATCCTAATATTACCATGGGCAGCCCGATCTCTTGACGTGTCTCCCATGGAACATTTAAGGTCCATTTATGGGATTTGCTTGGCCGTCTAGTCAAGGACAAGTGCAACAAACCTGGGCCAACTGGCACAACGGCTCATAAACCAGTGGAACAAAATTCTCCAGGCTGAGAAAGCAAAGCTCACCAGCAGCATGCCAAAGAGGGTCCAGGCTTACTGGCAGAAGCATGGTGGTCACACCCGCTACTGATGCGCCCAGCCTTCAAACGAACAAAAGGGTCCTCTTCAGGGCCATCTCTTGCTCCCAACAGAGGTAATGAAAACACTGATACAATATAACGAACAAACTCCCCACATACATCCTTCAGACATACCCAATGTTGATGCAAGGGGGTGCATGTTTATTTCTTATTGTTATTATCATCATCATTTTGTTTTGGTTTTTTTTTTTTTTTTTTTTCTATTTTGGGGGGGGGGTATAATTTGTCAAACTAACTCCTGCGTTAACATATATATTTAAATTTAATTACTTTGTGTCATCTGTTCTGTTTTCAGAAATATATGAAATCCAGTTTTTCGTACTGTACCAAATATGCAGTTTTATCACGATCTAAATATTCCACAACTAAAATATTCCTCATGTGTAGTAACATTCTATTTTGTTATTCAACAACTCATGGACATGAGAGGTATATTTCGGATGATAATGCTTAATTTACACCCAAAAAATGTCAAATTTGGTGACCGATGCTAATGTTTATAAGTTTGAATTTGTGTCTCTTTCTATTTCAGTGTCCTTGTGGATTCTGTTCAGATACATCATTATATAACATGTCGGTATTTTGAATCTCATGTATTTCCCGCAAATACATTTCACAATGAGCCAAAATCAACGACCAGTTTGCTCCGGCCGTCTTCAGCATAACTCAGATTATCTTGACTAACATATAATGTTCCAAACAGTTAATGGTGCCCATCCTAGATTAGTGGGATATCCTTTTAATAAATGCTATTTTGAACACATGCCTTGTGAACATTTTTAAATTACAAAAATATACAAACCCCTCCCCAAAAAAAACCAAAAAATAAAGAATTTTTATTGATTTTGCAGGAAAACTACTTATATTACCAGCATACGTTGGTGATATACAATCATATGGAGTGACGGTCATTCACCTTTCTTGTTTATACTTGCGTTCCAAGCAAAAAGTAGTGGGAGGTCACGTGACCCATAGATTCTAAAAATGGACAGAACTGTGGGCCATATGAAACTGATGTATGGGGCTATACGCATTTTTTTTATATTCTAATTAATCTACATCTTAAACTCCTATTGATATGTGATAAAAGGTGTACTGTTTGTAGGTAGACAACATTTTCTTTGGTGGGACAATGTACATTTGATGTGACATTTTGTCAGTTAAGAAACTGGACCTACTGGAAATATTTGCCCAGTGCACTGTGACAAATGAATATTTTGATTCATACACATAGGTGTCGATTGTGGGTGAAATAAATTCACTTCTTTGATCTTACCTCTACCTGAACTACCATGTTATTTTTGTGTTTACAATCATGTTCCATTTCAGATTGTCTTCATTTGAAGTTTCACACAGTTGCTATACCATCCTGCCTGCTGCAGCAAATAAGCGTGACCGATCCTTGAAATTTATTTGGCTGTTTTTCGTAGACAGATCTCTTCATGAGTCAACTGATTGTAGGACTCTTTTTCAACATAATTTTCAAAATTGAAAAGAACAAGTGATTAAATGGGCAAAATTGTTTTACAAAAATTGTACATTCTCTTTTTTTATATTTGCCTGCTTTATTGCATGATATTTGTATTATATCAAAAAAATTTGCGAGCTTCTAAACTGAACCAGGATATATACTTACAAAAAGTATTCTGTCATACCGAAAGTTTCAGCTTCACAAAAAAGAAAGGTCTCGGTACTTTGTCTGTGAATATGGTAGCCAGCCATGTTTTGCAAAGCCAACTGGTGTTTAGACTTGGTGTTAAAGTGAGTTATTGTACTAACATTTTCTGCTTTTAGCTAAAACGGTCCCTCCTTACATGAGTGTTTCGTTGCGTTACTTATGAAACTTACTGATCAAGCATCGCATGTTTGCCTTTTAATTCAACGCCACACCACATGCAGATAACTATATTTTAACCAAAATGTTTTGTCGGGTCATTGCGTGATCATATACATGCCCTGCAGTCTATGCTAAGTATGGGAATTTGTTGAGAAACCCAAACAATAGGGTAGATTTGATAGAACATATGGAGCATAGACTCTGTTTTGGGCAAAAGATTACTCTTCGGTGCCTTTCTTTCTTTCAGTCTAAGTAGGACGTGAAAATGTTGGGTTGTTTCAGGTCTCTCACAAGAAAAGAGTGGGTTGTTTTTACACCAAGCTGTGACAGGAAATTACAGTCTTCATGGGCCCATCCACAAATAATGACCTCTCCCTAGGTTAAACACAATGATGTCACCGTGGCTTAGACTGGCGTCCTCTTGTTCGTGGACGTACCTCTCTAATTTACTACGTGTACCAATTACGAAAGTCCGTCGACGCTTTTTATCATGTTGGTTCGTTAATGTATTTTAGCCGTCTATTAATCATTATCGCTACGCATGTCACTTCCCACGATGACAAATGAAAGTTAAAATTCGTTTCACACACATTTTTTTATTCAAATTACTCTTTTCAGAAATGTTAAGCTAAAAACATACCTAAAACAAAAATTCTGAACCAAAAAGTCAGCATCTTTAGAATGCCACATTCTATTTTTTTCATCAAATTTCTATTGACCAACCTGCAATTTGAATACCACATGACGTGTTATTGAATCATAATAATGATAAACCATGTTCTACTCTAATGGGAAGGTTTGTATGCAAACAACCCATTTGCTTGTTCTATTTCGGGAGTCCATTTGATGCTTTCGCGAATCATTTATTATGTCACATATGATTAAAATTACGTCCTTTCAATGATACATATACTTTAAAATGAAGTACAGTACATTGCTATTTTAATTTGCCCCGTCATCCTGAAGGGAATAAAATGTACCTGCAGGTTAGCATGTTTAAAAATGAACCTTATATAAGTAGCCCTCTGATATAATATTTATTTGGTACAACTTAAATAGCTTTCCAGTTCCGATATCGTGCACACTTCTTACCTGAAAGGGAAAAGAGTCATTGGTTTTATTTCTTTTCTGTTGATTTGTACATTTGATTACTCGGTTTCAATCGGAAGTAGATGTAATGACGGAACTTGTGCTATTCCGTGATGTTTTCAGGGGAGCTTCAAATTGACATTTTTATCGACTGCTGCAGAGTACATTTTACATATATCGCGTGAGAAATATGACTTATGGGGAACTTTCAGGGGATAAACCCTGCGTCTCTGCGGGGTATACTTTTCCTTTTCAGATAGCATCTCATTGTCCTCGACTTGACCTGCAATTTAGTCACTCCGAGGAGACGCTTGCCTCATCAACCCCGACACAAGAGAAGACCAAAAGCAACGGCTGCCGCTATTTCCAGAGTGCCAATTACTGGACGGCTCGGTATAATTACATCATGAGTTGATCAATATAACACGTTGATCAATACGTGTACGTTCTGAATCAGATTGATTTGTGCCAGCGTTCAAGCCATTAAGAAAGCCAATTGTCTCCTGCTAAAAAACTGTGGCTGCTGAAGCGCATGTTTTTTAGTCTTTGTTTTATGAAAAATTAAATGACAGGGCTTTGTAGCTCAAGCTAAGCAGGTGCGAGAAAATGACCAGGTTGTCTGCATCCATGATGCCTCTGCTAAGCAAGTAGGGAATTACTGTCTTTAACCTCGCTGTTAGAAAATCAGTGGTCTCAAAGTATATGCTGTTGAATACATCTGACCTTGAAACAAAGGAAAAGTTCAAAAAATAGTGTTAAATTACAAGACATGAGATCCTTATGCTTAAACTTCAGATGCTCAGAACCCCTTTGGCAAAAAGCTAAAGAAAAGAAACCCTTAATATCTCTCTGTTCGTACGTAGTTTACCAGCGCACAGAAGGTTACTACTTGTAAAATGAAGCCATCTCTCCGTTTTTGACAATAAAGCCTACACACAATAGACATACGGCCGCATGGTGCCAATTCACGGTTCATGGGAGTAGAGCAAGTGTGCTTCAAGAGAAGCACTGGTGGTAGTTCAGTTTATACCAAACGCATTTTGTACCATATTTTCTTCTATATATCCTTCAGACAGCATGTGTTTTATTTGGTTTGTCGAAAAGAGGCTTCATAAGGTTGACAAAGGTAGTCTCCGGTGGTAATGAGCAAGTGATATGATTCTCATGAATGGTAATGTTGTAGTTTCATCACACGCGTATTAAAACACATGAGGTTGTTTTCCGATGTATTATGACTGCAATACGCAGATGATATGTTCACAATTACGACATCTGTTCGGTTATTGCTGACAAAAGAAAGCATTAAATGAACTTTTAAGGGTAAAAACAGTAAGGAAAAACTGTCAAAGGTGAACAACCCTTGGTTTATTAGAAGACAAAACCTATTCAAAAATCCACCAGCTAATATATAACTGTGCATCATTTGCCTACCAGCAGACTGGGGTCGCATAGTCACATGTGAATTAAAAAGTCTGAATAGTGAACACAGCAGACGTTTAATTCCACACAAAAACTCGTCAGCGTTCAAACTACATATTTTAAGGACGTTCTCAGATAAGGGACAATAACTTTGCTGTTCTTATGAAAATACTTAAATTAAAAAAACGATTGGTTCACTTACTTTTAAAAGTTGATGTACTATTAAACTTGATTATGAAATATATGCACAAGCCGCTGGTTTGTGTGTTGTTTGAATACACACTATACTATGCTCCAATAACTTTCATTTGTAAAAAATTGACATTTAACTAAGCTTAATTTAGAACAAGCCATTGGATGAGAATTGCGTATGAAAAGGCCCATAAAGGTAAATATCTTCCTAAATGGCCGATAATTGCCACATTTACCCAACAAACTAGACTCCGAGAAACTGCATAAAGTCTTAACTATTTAAATGACGGAACCATGCTACCAGTAGGCGGTGTTCAACTATTTTGTTTTCGTGTCTGTTTTAACGCGTGCCTTCAACGTATTCCGGGAAGAAAAAGTTTCTGTTTCTTGAAAGACTTTAAATTATACATCTTGATTCTCCTTACGAGCAAGAAGATAGGTCTATATTAATGTTACGCACAGAGCACATTCATTGTGAGTTGTGTGTCCAGTTGTGTTTATGTTGTCTCTGAAGAGGTTCGGATCGATTATTGTCTGAAATGCCGTTGTCTCTTGATCACTGACTGACCTATTGCTAAGGAAGCCATTAAACGAAGCACACTGCTATTAATCTAAACCTCTTGTTGAAGACAAGGCCCTACGAGGCATGGTGATAAAAAATATCTTTAAAAATCTGTATGAAAGCAACAAAACCATAAAAGCAATTAAAGTTATCAGTCACATGTTTTACCTTCTCTCGGTCTTTGCCAGTCTCGCCTTCTGAGGCATGCTATTTAATATACTCATACTCACGCAATTTGGTTTGTTAGCAAAGATCTGTCTAAAAGTATCCACTTGATGATTATAAAAACACAAAAAGAATGCCTGCTGGCATTTGGGCATAATAGTCACCCATTTAGGCTGATCGACTTACACATATTCACCAAAACCTTCACAGCTTTACTTAACCGAAATAAGCGTGACCAATATCTTTACTCTGCTGATTTTCAACACTCTGTGAGTTTCATTATTTTGTAATGTTAACAAGAAGATCATGAACGTCATTTCAAAACAAACGAACCTTTGCTAAATAAATAAATAAATCATAGTTAGATAGATAGATAGATAGATAGATAGATAGATAGATAGATAGATAGATAGATAGATAGATAGATAGACAGACAGACAGACAGACAAATAAATAAATAAATAAATAAATAAATAAATAAATAAATAAATAAATAAATAAACAAATAAATAAATAAATAAATAAATGTACACTTTGCGTGATAATACAGCAATAGGTACCAAATTAATGAAAGGGATTCAAAAGTTTCATAAATATAAGGAAAAATATGTCCTTACAAACCTGTTTTTGTTATAACAAGAAGTGTACACATCCTGATCGATAGATACACTCTCTTTTTGGCAATCTATTAATTTTATTAAATTCGATCTTGCCCAATATGCCAGGTAATACCCATTAATATGCATTTGTAATTGTTAGCATTGAAACTAAAATAAATAATTGCGTTGCTGTTTTTTTATGATTCATCAGGTCCGTCATAATTTTTTGTTTTATGCAGGGGCATGGACAGCTGTAATTTCGTTTAAAACAATGAGCACAGTGAGGCGACATAACATGAACCATGCGAAATGTTGACTCCTGTTGCATTCAACTGTGCAATGTGGAAATAGGTAAGGTGACAAACAACGATCTGTCAATTAACACTTTTTTCAATATTTGAACACTGGTACAGTATGTTAGCTAAACCTGTCTTCATGCCACATGTCTTTCCTAAAGTTTGTATGTTATTCTCTTGTTGGCAAGAAACGTTTTCGAGGAGAAAATGGAAATTGTTGACATAACACGTGTAATGTACAGATTTGTGAACATCAAGTTTATCTCACTGTCCATTATCCCATCCGTCCAGGTTCAAATTCTACCTTCCTTCACAAATTCACTTGCCTGGTTCTTTTCAAACCTGATGGGAATGTATCTGTAGTTGGTCTATACTACGTTTGTCCCCACTTGGTAACGCACGTATTTTCTCATTTTAACTGAATTTTTCTTTTTTTTTTTGTTGGTTGAATTCTTGTTTTGTTTTTGGTTTTGTTTTTGTTTCTGTGTGTGTGTGTGCGTGCGTGCGTGCGTGTGTGTGTGCGTGCGTGTGTGCGTGCGTGCGTGTGTGTGTGTGTGTGTGTGTGTGTGTGTGTGTGTGTGTGTGTGTGTGTGTTTTTCGGGATTTTTTAATATCTCAGACACTAACTCACCAATAGTGTCTTCTTTTTTCGGGAATTTTTTAATATTTCAGACACTACTTCACCAATTGTGTCAAAATCACACAGAAATAAATACACATTATAAGTAAGAAATCTCAATTTGTTTGTCAGAAACGGTGTCTTTTTTCAATGTCGTGAAATATTGTTCTGACTACTACATTTTGATATTTTCAAAACTGTTGAGCGGGTGCTGTCAAAAATTGGGCTATGTTTCTGATGGAAGTGCGAATCAAGTGTGTTTACAAAGTGTTCTTATTATAATATGCCACTTTTCCAGGAAGTGCATCAATCAATAGTACATTGATAATATACATAGCAAAATTCCAGCTTTTCATTTTTATTTTCATCATCATCATCATGGGACAACTACACCTTTGTCATTTTTGATTTTGCTAACAAATGGATTGGGTTGCTTCAACTTTGCTTGGAATTTATACCAACGAAGTCTCAATTTAGCTTTTTTACTGGAAGGTCCTCTCTAATCTTCGTATTTTTATCATTTTTTAAACTCCGCCAAATAGTACTTATTAAAGTCAAGTAATAAAATGACCACCCTGTCGAGAAGAGTGCTAGCTTTTCAAACCCCCTATCTGAAGGCAACATTCACTTAAATCTGAACTCTCCTATCAACAACAAAGTCTTAATTAGTTTTGGAAAAGGTCTCTTATGTAAAAAAAAAAAAATAGATGAACCAAATTAAAATTGTAATTCTTTGACTTTAAGTTAATCTTTATAATGTAGAAGCAAAAAGTTTTACTTTACTTGTGAAATAAATAAATCTTTTACGTCCTAATCTCCCTTATGTTTTGAAATAGAAAAACTATAGAATGTTTACAAATATAAATTCCATATATCTGTGGCAAATCATTCCAATACATGTATTTTGTAAAAACTGATCTGTGTCTTTAGACAGGGTGATTCTCCTTATTTTAGATTATATCTTTGTCATGCACATATCTAGATATGCAGATACACCAAATTTGGAAATGAACAAATATGTATCAATCTGAAGTCGTTCCTTGAAAAAGCAATTATAAGTGTCACAAACGTAAAGCATCCAGTAAATTTTTCACTTTTTGACCTTGAAAGATACTTTATCTTTGCATTCTTTTTGCGTCAAATGTTCATGCATTAAAACGTATTGTTTACTTTGTGCCATTTTAAAACTTGCTATATTATTGCTAAAACAGTTGTTGTTCCTCGTGAATTTCAATCTTCTTGTCACCTGTTGTCTAGTCAGTGAGGCAAATATTATACAAGATAGGCAACAAAAATAAATCCTGCTCAGAGAATCATATTTATAAACTAAAGGAAAAACAACACATTTTTTCTGAAAATCGTGTCAAAAGGTTTTCTTGCCACCACGTGCCCCGAGTTCGCATAGGGAAAGCTGCGCGCCGACCAATCTTTTGTATTAATATTGATGAAGAAAGCAGACAACGTTTACGACATTTCTGATTACTTTAACAGCAAAACAGTTGCGAGTAGATATACCGGCTTTCGGTAGGTCTCTGAGGTTCTACTTCAACTACAATAGCCACTTCTTGTCAAACTACAATATTCTTTTGATTTACACAGCTATATAATCAGTCCAAAACAATACTGAGAGCCAGCCTTTGCGCTAGTGGTAAATTACTTCACCATAACTGCTAATCTTTTTAAGTGGAATGAAAGACCTAATTAAAGGGTATGTAGGTTGATATTTTGTTTTATTGCCATAAATCATAGAAGTAATGGACCACGAGCACCGGTGAACCTATCACAATCATTGCCTAAATGCTTGATTCTTACCCACAATATTATTCTGTCACTTACAATTGCTTTGTACTTCCGACGATCTTTGCGTTCCTTCCGTGTAATTGATTGGCACCGGTTTCTGCAAACGTATCTCATTATGAGTCTCGTGATTTGCTTTCTTTACGACGACTGCACGGGTATGGTAATCGGGCACCGCGTGTACGTGACATTACAGCTCCATTATGATGAATCACTTTCTCATTATCAAATTGCAAACTGCGCATTTGATCTCAGTGCATCAATTCCGCTTTTTTCCTTAAAGGGATAAAAATTGTGATTGTAATTGAAGGAAGCGATGTAATTTGTTATTCCGAAGGCCATGTCCTTTAAATAACTGGGGAGATATTCTTATTTGCGAGTTTAATTGCTGATGACACCTTGTAATCGGTAACTATGAATATATACCATACATCACTCCACTCGTTCCTGTTGTAGACATAGGGTTTAACTAGAAAAACGGTTTGCTTCACAGCAAATCTGTCTAGGTGCCTTAATAATGAGAACAGCTTGACATATTACACTTTGCCATCGTTCAACATAATCTGAATTTTATGTATCAGCCTAGTTTGCATAAATTAAAATGCCTTGCCCAACTTTGATTGTTGGTTCATCAGATGTGGCAATGTCACAAATTTATAAACTGAAGTTGGAATGGCACCACTATTTATTCTATATTCAAATTTTGCATATTCAATTGGCATAAATTTAAATCTTGCAACTTTGGTCCATGGTTCATTGGATGCGGCTTTGCCTCAAACTGTAAATTGAATTTTAATGGCATCTCTATGTATAATAGTTGTGGAGATAGTCAACTTTAAATTTTTTCAATGCCCCTGATAAGCTTAATTTGAAATTCTACAACTTTCATTTACTGTCCGTTATATTGGCAGGTGTCCCAAACATGTATATGCGCATTCAAATTGTCTGTCTATCTGCAATAGCTTTTTAAGATACGGAGCTTTTAAAATTTTAATTGCCCTAATTTGCATAATCTTAAACATCATGACTATTCCAAATAAGATGCACAATTTCACTGGTAGGTCAGTCACAATGGCAAGTTTGGTAGTTTTCGGAATAATAATAAGTGACAAATTTGGTCGTAAAAAAGAAAGAAAGAAAGAAAGAGAGAAAGAAAGAAAGAAAGAAAGAAAGAAAGAAAGAAAGAAAGAAAGAAAGAAAGAAAGAAAGAAAGAAAGAAAAAAATTCTGGGAAAACAAAATGTCTGGGTTGGCACCAAGACATAAAGAAATAAAGAAATTCTTGGAAAAACAAAATATCTGGGTTCACACCCAGACATAATTATGACGCCCCCCCCCCCCCCCCACACACACACATTCGTTTGCTGTTGCTGTAGCTGTAAAAAAAATGAATTGGTCCCATGCAGTGTCCAATTAGCCACCGCCAAAAAAAATATGCAACTTTCCTTTATATGACCATTTGTTTATTTGGAATACTTCTGTGTTGTACCTTTGACCAATGTGCATCCAATTTCATTGTTGATGTGACAAACGGTTTTTCAAAAATATTTGAATTAATATTCTTTATAACATCATACCCGTAGTTACAAGCCTCAAACACTTTCAAAATTTTACGGACTACATTGTCATTTTAGGCTTAGAGACTTTTTGGTGGATTGATGTCTCTGTCAATGTCTTGTGGATTTGCGCGGATGGTTATCGTTATTGAGACAAGATGTTTACATTCATGCATTGACAATTAAACAAACCAAAAAACAAACAAAAAACAAAAAACAAAAACAAAAACAAAAACAAAAAATAAACAAACAAACATACAAAAACGAAATTATTCGTGGCTTTTGGGGGGGGGGGGTGGATGGGGAAGGTCGGCGTTTTGTGCCTGTAAATTCTCCCCTGTGCAGCAGTTTGTGACACATTTGAGTAAATTGATTGTTCTCTGTGAATCTGAATAAGTACTGTTGTTGGTTTAAACGTATTTTATTTCAGAAAGGAAAGCAATTGAGAAGAAGGGCCAAGCCTTATATTTACCCATCTTTCAGAGAAAAGACGGAAACACGGAACAACATACCGTTGTTTAGATGTATTTCGTCAAGTATACCTATATTTCATGTTCGGAACGAGCGGGACTCGAACCTGCAACCTTTGGCACCAGTCGCCTAGCTGAAATGGGAAACGCACATATCCACTCGAACTAATCCCCATTCGTCAAAAGAATGGTTCAATGGAGGTAGTTATATTTTTTTGAAGCATGTCATCTTAAGGCAAAATAATTTTGCTTTTGGATTCACAGTATCTTTTTCCTTTATTTCATTTTTTTTCAGATTTTTATGTGTGCATTGTCTGTTCCTTAATTGCTTTCCAAAATAGAATTCGTTTAAACCAAATTGTTTTATAGATGTTACCACCTAAATTGTTTCTATAGTTGTTACCATGTACCATGCTGACAATTACTTCCAAAAACTCAACTGTTCATACACGGTCATGTCTGTGGCATGGTTATTTCCAAAAATATACGGAAATTTGATAGATTTTCAATATATAGTCTTGTCATTTGTATTGATATTTACACTTTTTTGTGCTGCTGCTAAGTTTGTCGTGTAGATATAGTGGAGCTCTTGCTTCGGGTTGTACGTAAAAAATGGTGTGCAGCCTTTGGTCGGATTTGACACGGCCACGGCAAGTTGATCACATTTTTGACAAGATAATGGGCAATGGTTTAAATTGTTTGTGAAGAAAGGTCTATTGTGTTGCCAAACTTTGTGTAATGATCACTAAAATTATGTCTCCCGGACAGTGGAACCATGTCAAGAGTTGCTTTATACGGAAACGTATCTTCTCATGAGCATCGAACAAAAATACACTGTTCAAAACATAATATCTGACAGTTCCACCTGAGGTGCTTCCTCCATTATTGCTCGTCTCTTGATGCCATAACATTCAAACCTAGGTAGCCATGTTTTTTCCACCCTGGCTGGACTTGAATGCCTCACGCATCATATTTATTGGACCATCATCAGATCTGCTTTCTAGTGTATGGGAAAGCAAAACTACTGAAAGCTTCAGGATTCTGTAAGGCAGCTTTGTGGTGAGTTTCCATTTTATTCAGAATATTTACTCTCTTGTTATGTTTAGTTTTGCATGAATGTGTCCAACGGAGGGTTCCGTGGTTGTGCTTATGCTCATTAAGCATTCTCATCCTTTTTGGCATTTTTGAAAAACAATCTTGGCAACACTCACTTCCTGTAAAAAAAAAAAAGCATGAGAAAGTATCATTTAAACGCAGCATGAATAGTAAAGCTCTAAAGTACAACACTTTTGCCATTCTGGTTAGCTAATACGGAGTTACTAGGTGGTCTTAAGTAAACTGACTACCTGTCTACCTCACCGATGGACTTTATTCTTATGTGACAGGCTTTGCCACACACACAACATATATTGTCACTTTCTTTGGATATACTTGCACGCAACATCTTTTGGATTCTATGGCTTTGAGCAATTTGTAGTCCTAATGGTAGCATTCCTGGTACCATAAAACAGAAGGTAGCACGCGAAGTCCGAATACGATTTTTTTTTCTTCTTACTGTCACACATGGGAAAGGATTGTGTCAAAATTTTTATTACTTTTGTCATTGTGATTTAATCAATGCAAATTGTTGGGCTGGACATGTGAGGCCACCTGGTGGTCATATTTTGATAATCAGTTTAATTTTTACCCTTGTATATATATACGGGGTCTCTAACATCTTTGACGCATTTAATTATGAGTATACTTTGTCTTATCCTTATAAGTCTTTCCACCACAATGAGATGTTGATGAAAAAGCGAACTTAACTTGTAGCACATGAACTGATAGTCTATATGTTATGTATACAATATGTACGAATAATTGAGGGTATTTTTTTTATAGATTTTTGATGCAAATAATTTTATTGAAGCAAATTGACCACAAGCGAAAGCAAAAAATACTAAACGAAAGTAGAATACGAGGTGTTGTGTTGTCTGATTCACAAGTGGTTAGCCGATATAGGATTGCATCACGATTCTATCTAATGATGGTTTAATTATCCCATAATAAGAAATTTTGTAATAAAACTCTTGTATGAAGGTTAATTGATAGTCCTAATTTCCAAGCACAAACGTTTGCTAAATAATTTATCCTAATATTTCTACAGGTGTCATGGGTAAACAAATATGCTGCAACAGAATGCCAATTATACACGGCCCATGCAGAATTTATGATTAATTGAGTTCATTGGAAACGTATTTTTGAATGATACCATGGTAACGGTACCTAATTTATCAAACATCCAGGAAAACAAAAACAAAAAACAAACAAACAAACAAACAAAAACAAAAACAAAAACAAAACTCACGCACACACATACACTCAAAAGCACAAACATATGTGTGCAATGTTTTGGCTTATATTATGTATGCATGGATATATGCCTGCCTGCCTGTCTTTCTGTACTTCTGTATGTATGTATGTATGTATGTATGTATGTATGTATGTATGTATGTATGTATGTATGTATGTATGTATGTATGTATGTATGTATGTATGATACATTACTGCTGACTCATTTTTTTTGTTAACAGTGAATTTCATGTTCTAGTCGAATAAACTGTTCTTGGTAAGAGAACGACAGAGGTACCAGTTTTGCTTGGCTTGGGTTACCAATCTCCCCACACAAGGTAAAGCTGTTGATCCACGACGCTTGTCCAGACAGGACTCATCCGCGATAGCCTTACAAACAATTACTGTGAATAAAAATAATTTTAAAAAATATCAAAGCAGACGAGATTTGACACCCAAATGCTTCTGGAGAAGGAGAGTACGCTTTGGGCGGCGGGCCTGTGATTTTGACTGCTTTATCACCCTGTAGAACAGCATCAACCGTTTCAACAATTTAAGTCTTCCGAACTGAAAGATTTTTCAGTTGTAGGATTGCCGTCAAAACAATATGTGCATGCATTTTCTTTCCGAATATGTTTGGATGACTGTACTACAGGGTGTTTGACCAGTGTGAAGTTTGTGACTCATTACATTTATATTTAACCTTACTTTCGGTGTTTGGCATTGTACTGTTTGCAGTGATGGTTGGAACTTTTATTATGACTCAGTGGTGGTAAAAATTTGGGCGAAGACTTTTAGCTGTTATTTTTTTCTTATGTATTGATATATTGCACTGATATAGTGCTGCAAACCTATAATCTTTGTGCAAGGAGTGTTGATCATTTAAGAAAACGAATCACAGAAAGCATCCAAGAGTGGTTCAACAGAATAGGCGATATGTTCTAATCATGATAATGATAATAATAAATTATCATCATCATCATCATCATCATCATCATCATCATCATCATCATCATCATCATCATCATCATTATTATTATTATTATTATTATTATTATTATTATTATTATTATTATTATTATTATTATTATAGATTACTTAGTTAAAACCAAAGAGCGAAGCCTTCAGTTTTCTGTGTTCAGATAAGAAGCAAAAACATTCTGATGGAATCACCATGCGTCAAGAGGATGACCCAATATCATACTTTTTGTGGAATTTGCTCTCGGCTTCTGCAGATTCAGACTCAAGTTTATTTTAAAGTGTAATGACTGTTAAACGTGCCACATGTTAAAGGTCCGGAAGCCTCTTCTTGAGTAAAGACAAATTATATAGTATGAAACCCAACATTTTTTCTTGTCATTTAAGGTAGGGCTGTGTCACAGACAAGAATTGGCAAGGAAGGAAAAGTATTATTTGGTCAAAACAGACAGATGTATGGCCATCAAATTTGCACTGACGCTCATATCGCGGGGCAGCAGTGGAACACACCAGTTATGCTCTGTACACCAGGTTAATCATGACAATTTTCAGTCATTTTTCACCCACAGCGTCAGTTCGCATTTTGATTTTTGACGGCCAAATCAGGTTATATTTTTTGTATGCCCTTAGCGTGCCTCTGCAGTGTCAAACCAATTTTCTCTGGCCGCCTTGAACGTTTTATGATCATAATTCTATAGAGTTGGGTGTCAGACAGTGACCTTGGCAATTCACTGGTATACCACTGTTGTCCCACCATCTTCTCATACTCACCCATGTCCCCAGAGCCATGGAAACGGTCAGGGAGCAGGGCAATTTTCACCCTTTTCCCCAGGTAACGAACTACCTTCTCTGCGGGCAGAAGAACTTCACCGTGAAACCAATCAAATACTCAGTATTGTTTAATCTGAAGATGCATTGCGGTAAACAAAAGAGGTAATGGACTGTCTCTCGGTAGGCTACCCTTTGAAATCCCTGGGTGCTCAACAAACAAAGCGTGATGGACATGAAACCCCAATGATGTTCCATTGTCCTTGACTATTGGCAAATTTTACGCCAAAGCTTTCCAACCAGAGAGAATATTTCAATTTATCGGCTGTATGCATCTGTATTTCTTGTTGATTAGAAAGCATGGATAATTTGTGTTTTTCTGGTCAACGAAGCCAAAGGTGTGAAAAAGAGAGCAGAAACCAGCGATTGCATGCGAAATCCCCTGAGGACTATATGACATGCGTGTCGAGATGGCCCGGTCCCCTGCCAAGTTAGTCCAGATTTTCCCACAGAATTCCATCTTATTCTACCTGGAAAACAACAGGTGGTCGAAAATTCCTTTCGCATCATGGTTGATTCTTTACAGTTTGTGCGCAACGTGTGCAGTATATAACCAGCAGATATCTGGGTCTATATTTTCTGCACCTTGCTTTTGCACATAAATATAACTTGTTCTTTAGCTTTTCCTCACAAGCATTTTTTTCTTTTAAAACATGTGTGTCATATCTACCCGAGGCAAACTACTTGAGATTTCCATTCTTATTTCAGCGGCTTATAGAGAATTAAAAGCAGTGCAGCACTTATGAGTGCACTCAAGGAAAAAGGGCACGCTAAATTAATATCCAATCTATGAACCATAATCTAACCCTCGTATTACGGATGAATTAATTCCCTTGTTACGGACAAATGTTATTCTTTTCTCTACTAAATTCAACGCAGCTTAATGCAAATTTTAAGAAATGTTCACAAACGGGGGATGTCTATGTAGTTTAGAGCTTACTCTTACCCTGGAGAAAGATCAACACCCCGAGGACAAATGTCAAGCTCAGTGCCTGCAGTTCTCGTTAGACAGAAATACTTCGAAGCAGGAATGTTGGCCAAAATATTTCATTTGTTGAATTTTTAAATTCTTTTACTTAACACAACATTCGCAGTTTAGTTCTTTGCACTCCGTGATGTGTGCACGCATTAGCGTTAATGTGCTACTTAGTGTTTCAAGTTCATCCTTTTCAGACACGACTGACGGTAATTTCGAAAGTTGACATCCCGAGGGTGATGCTTCAAACTTTCGAAACAAGTAATTGGTAGACAAACTGACTAGGGATAATCGTTCCGCATGATTTGCATACGCTGAAATTTACTTTCCAATGTTATATAAACACACAGACAGGATCAATGTTTCATTTTGTATTTAAACCGAACGAGGAACTTTGAATGGAAATATAATTGATTATGTTTTGAAGGAAATCTGCCGAAGACACCTCCAACATTATGTTCTTAAAATTATGTACAGGATTTACCTTAATATTATCACGTTCAATTTATTATGCCATAAATTATCGTGTCTCCTGTCATAGAAAATAAATCCATCACATCTGGAGTCACAACATGCCAGACAAAATAGGAGACAAAATACGATTGCATAATTCTCCACAAATCGTTTGTTACATGCGACATGCTTACTAAGGGTAAATCAGATAGTTTCACAAAATTGACGAAAATTTCAATTCAGTACTAGCGACCTTTGCACGATTCAGTTTATTTCTAAATCTACTCGCTGCAATATGCTAAGCAACCGAGCACTTATCACTAAATTGTGCATATCTCGAAAATGTGATCATCATGCAAGGGGAAAATGGTTCAAATAACAGATTCATTATTTTTCGATGAACTTTTACATGTGAAAGGACCTCCTTAAGTGCATTTGCCAGTACACCTCAGCACATTTGTAGCATGCACAAAAGATGGTCTTTTCTGTTGTTGCATCCCTTTGTACTCAAAGAACTCCAGAATGTAACACAACCTTTGCCTTCTCATCAATTTGCCTGTTTGCGTAACGTAATATTCTATGGGGGTTGATCATTTTGTAACTTGATGACCCTCGCATTGCTAGACAGTCACCTACCGGCACACTCTATTGTTCCTTTCCGCAAATTAGTCCCCGAATGCCAATCACAAGACCCGCAAAATTTAAAATCAGTTCTGTATCTGAATGTCTGGTTGAACTGAACTTAGTTGCTAGGATAGTTTCATCTACTGTCATTCCCTGTGGATTTGTGGCTTTCCACTAATAGTACGGTTTCCCGCAGGATGGACATTGGTTATGTGTATATTACGGCAACACAGTGACCACAAAGAGTTACCATATACTTTGGTAGTCAGCTTGTCCTGAACTGACCCATGAAAAACAGTGAGTGACCAAAGGTATTTACTTTCCAAAGTGCCACTTGTTTTGTCCAAAATGGACCAAATATGTAAGCACAGATAGATCTCTGTTACATGTATCTACATATATTTTACGGCAAAATACCAAGTTGAACGTTCTCCCTGTCCGAAAGCGGCAGGTTCAAGAGAAGGGTTAACGCACAAAAGAGTAAACACAAACACAAACTAAAAAAAAACAAAACAAAACAAAACAAAAACAAAACGAACGAAAAAACAAAACAAAAACAAAAAACAAGACCAAAAAGCAAACAAACAAAAGTAAAAAGCAAAGCGCTCACACACACACACACACACACACACACACACATACACACACACACACACACACAAAGTAGTAAAAATTAATAGGATCAATATATGTTAAATATCCTCTTCATTGAAACTGAAAAACACTACAATGCAGTTCATCTTGTCGACGATTAAATAACCAAAACAGTTCACCGATTTTATTGATACAATGTAATTGCGATGTGAGTTTAAGAATGGTATAAAAAATGATCATCACTCAAAATGCAATTCAATACCAAGGTACATTGAGCGGTTTCGGCATAGTTTGAAACTGGGAGTAAGTTTGTTTGTTTTTTTTAAGCGTTTTTAATGAGACCGAGGGAAGCAACCATTTTACGTCTGATTCATTGCTGTTTCAAATTTACATAGGCTACGTTTGGTACAATTTGCAGCAGGGAAGGAAAATTAGACACAGGATCTTGGATTTGGATATTACAGGTTTTATATGCGTCTGATTTCATCTTTATTCTCGGTGGATTTTGTCTTGGTATAAGCAGCCAAATTTCGGCGTACTACCATTTGTTTTTTTTTCTTTTTATGTGTGGTGTCTATCATGTAGTAGATTAACATTACGTCAGCAAATACTTCAAGGCTTGGAGCGTTACGATTTTCGAAATAAACCGTGGAATTTTAGTCTGTTTTATTGTTTCTCGAGTGACTACATGTACGTGACACTGAATAGTGACATTTTAAATAGCATAACTTCATGGCACAGCTGAAAAACATGTAAAAAGGGAAACCTGTGAATCGGCACCTTGATATGGCCGTGCCCCAATATAATGACCAAGCGCAACAAAGATTGAACTCAGAAGTCAAAAATTTATCTATTTATTGTTTAGATCCACAGGGCTGTTATATATGTGTGCTCCCATCAAGGAATTATATCACCCCCAACATATCAACTTTTTCAACAACAGTGCATCATTAACATTATGGCTTATAAAAAGAGTCGATGAAATACACATAATAACAAATTGTCCCTTGTGTGATTTAGTTGACAAACAAAAATTAAAAATGTCGTTTTTAAATAATTTATATCATTAGAACATATTATTTTGTCTAATTTTCACACAAATGTTGTAAAAAGTTAGATCACAACTAAAACTTTCGTGAAAAGTACATTTGATGCAATTTGACATGTCCTCTAAAACACTAAGCTTAATTCAATCGCATACATTTTAAAAACTTAACTTAAGTTGTGTCGTTCATAAATATTACCCCGTAGAAGTATTCTTTACCAGTCATGCTTTAAGTGGCGCTTAGAAACACATCAAATTGACTTAAAGTCAATAAACACAAAGCATTTACTTTTCAATATGGTAAATTGATTGCGATTTAATTGTCCATATCCAGATGTTTCATTTCGGACAATATATCTGTAACCGGCTCAGAAGAAAAGTATGTACCTGCTAAAACATTTGTGACGGTAGTCAACTGTTTTGGCAAAAGCAAAATGAAGGCTCTTCAAACAAACCATTAGGTGTAAGGCTGCCTTCAAGTTGGTGAATTCATGTCTTATCTATTCATGTATTGTAATTAAACGTGATATCGATGGAATAAAGCTCTTAATATGCATTGTATTGCATGATCACGATAGAGAAAGCATTTTAAATGTCGCAGATCGATGTAATCATGTCAATTTTACGTGTGTGTGGTGTATAGTATTTTGTCATGCCATACACTGTTAAATTGGAAAGTTTGTGAAACGTTTGCCCTTCAGGTGTTTGTTGCTATTTTTAAAATAAGTTTTGTAAAGCAAATTAATGTGGTCTTGTGAAGTTGCCGTTCTTGCATCGTCAATGACTATGATGTTTAAACTGTTCTGAAGACAAGACCACCAATTTCAGTTGCATAAAGTTCGAGCAAACGCCAATGACCTGATAAAGTATGAAGTGAATGGATATAATATGCAATTTTAGCACTGCTATGCTTATAGAGTCTTAATTTTATGCAGGCACGTGTATTATAAAGATTGTGTTGCTGAAGGATGCAGGTACAAGTCACTTATACCCAAAAATGTCTAAAGCCACGATCCATTATTTAATTCAAATTAAAAGGCCGATTTTGCGTTAATGAAAGACAGGTGTGTGTATATATATATATATATATATATATATATATATATATATATATATATATATATATATATATATATATATATATATATATATTTATATATAATGTATACCTTGAATTTTTTTGACATTTGGATTTATACATTGAAATCCACGTTTTTTGAGAAATTTCCAGTGCACATGTTGGGAACATAACACATTACCGGTCCCACTAGATGGCGTTGTTCACGTTTATCCTCATGTATCTTATTTTGGCGAATTTGAAAAGCGCTTCTATTTCAATGTAATATTTCTACTTTTCACGTATAAAGAATCAAACGTTTTATTTTTTTCAAAATACATTTCAAGGTTTTACATAGCAGTTCGACATGTAAATAGAGTCATTATTTTGTGATATAGAATTTAATTATGCATCTTGAATCTAAAGATGCACTATGGGCTTAGATTTGCTGTTGCATCTGGGAGGAAATGAAAACACAGAAGCCGTCTTGTCATAGCTGCAGTTTCTTTTTTCAATTCTGATGAGGGGAACAGAAGTACAAACAATTAAAGAGAGTCACGTTCAGATGCACATCGATGAACGTTTAAAGCCAAGATGCACATCGATGACCGTTAACAACTGAGAAAAACTAATTCCCCAAAGCTGCAGCATCAGCAAGGGGAGAAATATCACAAGGTGTTCTTTGTAAGTGTTGCTTGCAGTCAGTCTGCTTTTGAAAAACACAAATCAGATAATACAACATCATATGTTATGGGAAGTCTACTCTATAATATAACTTATTTTCAACAAAGGAGTTTTAAATAAAAGTACATGAATATCACACTGTCCTCATACACGGTTTCGTGACTTTTTTCTTCTTCGATAAGGCTCCAGGACAACACTGATTGATTGAGTGATTGATTAATTGATACCCATACGTTCATAGCTTACTTTGCTTGGAGTCCACTACTGTGCTCATTTTGGCTCCTTCACCATACTAGAAGGAAAGGAGTTAGCCCTTTTTGGTAAAAATAAATAAATTAATTAAATAATTTTTTTTAAAAACTTGGCAACACCGCGGAGATAAGTTTTAACCCCACACAACTACACTTTACAAATAGAATCAACGCAATACTCAGCCCTGCAAAGCTCGCAATTCCACTCAGGAATTTCATGGGTCTATCTCAAGATATGTCTCTGATAGTCCAAAAGAATCGGTCACTGTCACAATAATGGCCCACTCGGCCATTTTTGCGTCCGTCCGTGTGAAAAGATCACAGTTCCCGATAATGGTTGCCCGGGGGTTCGGGCGCGGTCAACACCGTATATCTAGTGTAACTTTATATCTAGGCCCGTCCCTACGACCTACCAATACCACTACTTGTCGTATTTCTTTCCTAATTTTTTCCCGTACCATCTGCTACAAATTTTCTGCCATATGACTAGGGGTTGTTGTACGTCTTATTTATCCATACATAGAGGTGTACTGTGTAACCTTTTGCTTGAATTATGTCATTAAATCAACCTGCTTGACTCCATGCTCTCAGTCCTAACATCTTGTATCATATGGCTACAAAGTGGACACTGGTGAAAGGCTAATGGAGAAAATTTGTCCAATTACTTCTTAAATAAGCATATGTTTTGTAGCTCTCATGAGCCATTGGCCGCACAGGTGTTGATTACTGACCATCTCTTTCATCAGTAATTTAGACACGAGATAATTTTACGAACCGACTATTGATCTAAATGCATTTTTTTTATACTCGGGTTTGGATTCATTAGCAGATAGATACTTCTACCGTAACACCCTACGCTCATCTTGTAAATCGATTTCTCACACAGGGAAAGATATCTAGATTGAATCGCTTTCCATGTCTGGTTTTGCTACATGCCTGGCAGTGAAACATTTTTGGAAAAAAGGCATCTTTAGGTGTGATTTGAAAGGAAAGCCGAACTAGTTTTGCATCAAATATTCCACATTAGAGCAAAACGGATATATATATATATATATATATATATATATATATATATATATATATATATATATATATATATATATATATATATATATATATATATATATATATATATCGCATGGCAAGTAGCCTTTGCAGCAGATGCCACTATATATTAAACTATAATATGTAGTCATCCCTTTGAAGGATGACTAAAATTGTTTGGTGGGTGAGAAATTTTATGGATGTCGTGCCATCATATTGGGCATGTGTTTCATAACTCCATAAATTAAGCCAGTGGATGCAAACAAGCATACGAGTGATGCTATTCTTACTAACTCAATTTTCAGTATCTGACTTCGTGTATGTCTTGCGTTTTAAATTTCTGCGAGCCAGTTTGAAGCAATTTGCAAAAAAATGCAATCTTGTATGAAAATGCTTGTGTAGTTGTGCGTGAGGGAGGGGCATACATTTATAAAGGAGCAAAAGGTTGAAGTAATTTACTTCTGGGGTTGAAAGTATTTGTCTGCTCCATATGCGAATTAGGACTGGGTGTGCCCATATTATCATGATTATAGCACCTGTTGATATCCATTGGGTGAAATGTATTTGGTTTGACATAAGGTTATGAGAAACGACAAATCTGCATGTACGCAGTGTGTCAAGGATATATATTACTGGTTGCACTGTACCAATGATAGCAAACAGTAGGTAATTTTGTACACTATGTGTTACTGGAACGTAAGATTTGTTTCTTAATATACAACTGAAAGACATAAATCGTGCATTTAAGATCAAATTTACTTTGTAAGTCGATAAATGTCGCGTGATATGGTCACCTTCAATTTTTATGTTCAATGAATTTCAGCATCGTTGTGTCGCGTCATTTCTTGTTTCGACAGTGGAAACCATTCCCCTTTGAAGACAGAGCAAGCATAAAACGTATCATCAGTACACTCAAAATTATTCTAAGTAAACACACATACAAACATATATGTTTTCGGAAAAGAGAAGTCATATTAGGTCATACATTCTAAAACACACATGCATGTGTTTTGGAAGAGAGAGGCCATATTAAGTCACACAATAAAAACAGCACAAGCTTCGTTTCAGAAAAGCCACCATCAGCTTTGGCAAAGGTAAGTTTTTCTATTTAACTGTTAGCTTTGTTTCAAAATAAGCAACACGTGGCTTGGCAAAGGTAGGTTTCATTTAAGGAGCTCTGTGCTGGAATGTCACTTTCGTTGTTGTCAATACGATCAAGATACTTGTGTACTTTGACGTACCCGTCATTAACGCAAATGTTTCGAACTTTAAAGCCCAAACACCGCAAACAGGAAACAGCATATTATCTATATACATTTCACCGGTACCATGTTCTCTCTGGTGACATGCCTTTTATTGTACACATGTAAGTCGGCATTTCTTCTGAAATCGGAAAATATTTTTTTGCTATATGAACGCCTTCCTTTGATTTACTTTCCCTTCTGATCTACCTTTTCATTTTAAAACTAATATCAACCCGGGAACGTCGAAACTGATGCAATGATGAGATTTTCTGAAAGCGTGAATCATAATTTACTGCGCTGCTGCAGAAATATAGTTAAGCTGTAATTTATAACGCGTTTAAGTTGAAAGGGGTTCAAAAATAAAAGAAAAATTATCAAGTTACTAAAAATGCATCTTTTGATAAAGATTGTAACCGTTCACTAAAACCATAAAAATACTTGTCGGCACAAGCAATAGGTGTGGTGCGGGTTAACTAAAACCATGATGTGGGAGGCTAAAACAATAGCAATGCATGTAGATACAAGCCATAGTGTGTGATACGGGTTAACTAAAACAATAACAATATAAACAGCGGGATATACAGGTGCAAGCCAACTTGTAATATGGGTTACTAAAAAACCTTATAAGGTATAAGCAACAGTGTGTGATGTGGGTCAAGAAATAACATGTAGCAACTTCTTTCCTGCCCGCAGTCGTATATGTGGGCGACACTTGACCCAATGCAGTCTCATGAAAAATTGATTTGATCTTTTAAATATGTTGAAGGTGTGTGTTGCCTATGTGTATGTTTTCTGTCAATGACTTTTCATCCCGCACTATGCGTTTTACTGAAGGTAAAGTATTCTCTTGTTTCTCGCGGTAGAATGTGTACCACTCAGCTTTGTGTTAGTTTTATTGCGCCCAGCTACTTAGCTGGTTTCCCCTCCGGTCTGTCAATGAATGATACCGCGCAGAAGTGATCATCAAGAACTATGGACTTTCTACCTGTAAAGAAAACTTTTCAATGTCCAATGCCAAAATAGAAACTTTTCGTAGCATAGCTACATAGAGCAAATTGATATATCCTGAATGGATAGTCGCAATTAGGCCACGGTATTATGTTATTGTCAAAGACAAGCTACTGAGAGGTGTACGGCACTGCTTTGTCGTAATAGAGTGGATCGGCCATGTTTCTCAGGCGTCTTTTGCCGAGTGTGATATCTTTTGCATACTGTCCGCTGAAAGATGCTTGTATGAACTTTGACATCAGTATTCCTGTGCACTGTGTCGTGCACCAGGCTGTAACGTAAACTATGGACGGTTCGCAAACTTCTTATTTTCCCCAATTTTAAGGAGTACCATTACATGATATTGTATGACTGCTTTCCACACCATTATTCTTTATAGACATTTGTGTATTTGACACAGGAGGGTAGAAGATATGCGATAAATGTATACTTTGTAGCGTCGTTGAGTCGGGTCAGAAGCTGCGTTCCACTTTAAAGTGGCCTCACTTTGCTATGTGCAGTCGTGATCATCATAATGAAGTCGAAAGAATCATTTATATGGCAAACATTAAACACTGAAATATTGAACAAAATGTTACCTGGATATCAATTTGGACTAGGTGTGGGAGCTTGTGGGGCTAACAAAGTTCACCAGCAAAGTAAACTCAATTCTGATGCACAATGTGATGGTCCACGCGAGTTTTTAATCAGAAACCGATTTTGACAAACCTACACGCACATCTTTCTACCGATAGTGATGATTCTATTTGATTACAACGATTTACATTTCCTAGCAAACAGACGACTCATTGAATAAAACCCGATCGAGCACTCGTTGAAACTATGGCATCCCCCAATGTATCTTTTAAGTAACCAAAGGCAGACGAATTTTGCAATGAGTGCCGGGCGTAGTTTGTGTGTATATATAGCAAGCCGTGGGAAAAAAAGTTAACTTTGAAAACTTTTGGACGCCATGAACTAAAACAAAGTGATTGCTTCCCCGGTGGTACCCCCGCATCGGTAGACACCAGTAATTATATCTTAAGGTGTTCCAAAGACGTTCCCACCGACTGAACATTACAGCCCGTCCAGCAGCGCCATTAACTTCTGACACTCGCATGAAAAAGGGCTGGGAATTCTGGGAGGAGTCAGGAAGAGGCTCAGCTCCCTAGCCTTTAGCAACATGCACCTTGTGTATAGTAGGGGATAATTTTGTACTATTTATCCTGCATTCAATGGTTTCTAAGAACCCCATGGTCAAACAACACAGTGTATTTTTTTTTAATGTGCATTACACCGCTGACAGAATAAGACATTCACCAGCTGACGCTAAAAGCTCACCGCAAAGAGTACATGAATAATCACAAGCAGTGGTAGTCAAGCTTGAGTCATTCCGTATACCCGCAGAGTTCATTAAATCGTTCATTAATTTCATTCACGCCGAAGAACATCGGAATTCGGCGTATCATTTGTGAACGTCAGAGAAAAAGACGACTTTATCAAAAGCGCCAACAATAAGCTGTATTTTGTCAGAGCGGCGCTTAGCCAAACTGCGCACCCAACGTGATTCTGTGCCACCTGGCCCATTTATATGTACATTACAAAGTGAAAACATGGCTTGCTTGGTGGATCTTTGACAGTGGACGTATTAAGTTGGCGAACCAAGTAAAAGGTTTCACTCATCTTACATTAATTCAGGTCTCATGGACACCGAACTCGCTTGAAGAGAGAAAACTTCCAAGAATTAAAAAAAAGAAAAAAAAAATCCGTCTCCACACATAAATTCCGAAAGCTCGTACACGAGGTTCCTTCTGGGCTTATCGTAAAGTATATGACTGAAGCAAATTGCAAATACAGTATTTTCCTAACTACCACGTAGCGTAGAAACCAAATTACTGACGTTTGGGTGGTAAGATCCATCAGAATTTGACCTCAAGGGTCAATGGGCGGAGTTTACCAGTAGCGCGGTGGACACGGTATAAAGTGCACGCCTTCTTTCACAAATAGTGCTCGCAGCTCTGCTCTCTTGACCTGTAATTTTGCCTATAAGTCGGAAACTAAATAATCAACTTAGCAATGACATTTTCTTTTAATTTTCACGACATCTGGTGACTAAATGTAAAAAAAAAAAAAGAAAAAAAAAAAGAAAAGAAAAGAAAAAATAAAAAGTGAAAATCTGTTTTGACCGAGATTTGACTAGAATGCTCTTCTCTTTTTATATAACATGACGTATTGCCGTCGACAGCATTATAATTTTTTTCTCTCTCCAAGGTAACACTTCTTACCATCCTATTTTCAAATCTAAATCAAAATAGTAATTCCTCTGCTGACCTTTTTTCAACTTTCATCACTGCTGAGAGCCTTGGTTTCTTGGACTCTCTCGTATTGATGCCGAATTTAGTAACTGACATTTATCATAATGATGAGCCTTACTGGTTCTAGTATTGTCTGCTTCTTTGAATGAAGATCTACATACAAAATCGAAGCATTGCAACGTTGTGTAACCATTGTTGTTCAATTTTTTGAAATTTCAATTTCATTGTCAATTTTCATTTAATTACCTGCAAAACAAAGCTTGAAATTCATTAACTTAACGTATGTAACTTGTTACTTCATCTATGTATTATATCTTAGTGTGAATCACAACAGAAATGAGTTACTGATTAGCCTCAATGATTCTATAATTTCTACGTTGTGTTAATGATTATCCACAATCAAATAATAAAGCTAAAGCATTGCAATTCTATGTACCTTTTGTTTTTGTTCACGTTCAATAGTATGTTAACCGGACCTAGATATTAGTTGACTGTTACCCCATCTATGAATAACTCTTTCAGTTAACATAGTTTCAAAACTATAGTTTGATCAAGGTAGAGGTACCCAAAGAAGTTTGCAGAAAGTTCTCATTCGCTTTTTCAACTCGGTAAAATTGTGTCTGACCCACAGTTTTTGCCCAGTCAGAATAGGCAAGGGCCACTGAAGCTTATGCAAAGAGCAGATATCCAGAGTTGTACCCGATGTGCACTCTTCCAACAGGGAGTAAGTACCCCAATGGTAAACTGACTTCATTCATTATATAAACTCAGGTAACCCACAAGTCTTACGCAGCCCAGCACTTACACCACGTTATTTTTGAAGCAAGACGATGATGATGATCATCACCACCACCACCACCACCATCATCATCATCATCATCATCATCATCATCATCATCATCATCATCATCATCATCATCATCATCATCATCATCATCATCATCATCATCATCATCATCATCATCATAGTGGAGCATGACTTTGTGTGACATTCCACCATGCAAAGATGTAATATAAGCTATTTTAATGCACTTTCTTTTCAATTTGTGGCAAGATATTTATATTGTGGTTTCGCTGAGACAGGCTGTTCCAGATTTTTGCAGACACGTGTGGCTAGTGCGTACCTTCAAATACGTTCACTTTATGAATGTATATTTTCATATATATTATACATGAATTAGGATTCTGCAGCAAAAGCGTCAAATACAGTCGAGTTTATGTCTTGTAATGGGCATATTACAGATTGCCATGCACGTTTTAAAATCGGATGCAATCTCAAGATTTTTAGAGTAAGTGGTAGAAACATGAAAAGGAAGCACCCTGAAAACTACTCCCACTCGTGAAGGGGCTAAATTTGTACAATTTACAGGTGATGAAGCAAGGAGGTCACACTGCGTGTGACCCAAATGATTATGGTTGTCTCATTAGTAGCTATTTACACTTACTTGCAGGTAACTTTTATAAGTTTGGACCAATTGGAGCAAAACTGTTCTCTTCCTCTGGAACTTAAAACGAACTGTGACTCCCCAAAAGTAGTTCTGAGGGTCAAGCACATCCATACTTAGGCCACTGAAACACGAATTTCCTTAATGTGTTTTTGCACATGACTTCAAGTGAAAAATAGAATATTTTGTACAAAAAAATCAAATGTGCTATGGGAATCTCAATGTGAAAATCAAAACACATGCCTAATTTCTCATCCCATTGTGCTTAAAACAAACAAACGAACAAACGCTTAGCATAAAACCCGAGCATTTGTAGAACAACCTGCTGAAAATTTACTTATTGTTACGTGCGTAAATTTTCACGGCTTTTCCACATGAGGCATTTCTCTGAAATTTCGACATATTCCTGATTGCATTATTGTGAATAGACTATAAGGTATGGAAGAGCCCCTTACAGATTTGATAAACAGTAATTTGTCAAATCCTTTTTAATTCTGGTTAATATTTGTGACCAGTCCTCTCGGACTGTATCCCAGTTGAAGATGGAGTTCGCCAAGGATCAATCGTCGGTCCTTTGTTATTTTAATGCATAATATATATACTGCTGATAATATATCTTGTAATATAAAATTTCGTTTTTCGCTGAACATACTAATATTTCAAAAAATGTACATGATAGAGGCATGGCTGATGATATTAATGTTGAGATATTTGAGGCTGTAAAATGATATATCGTTAAAGCCAAAGGACTTTACTTTTAAATTTATGTAAAAGTCGTTACAACTATGTGCATCGTTGTTTACTCATTTGAATACTGAGCATAAGATAAGACCTAAAAGTACATTTGTTAGCACATTTTTATCATTCTAGATGCTCTTGTGTAAGCAGTCTTCGACTTATTTTGTAATTTGCCCTGTGCGTCATGGAAATTACAGTTTTGTCTTATTGTATTTTTCAGAAAACTTGTATTATTAGTGATGTGTTGTACTATCAGGCAACCCGGTTCCAATGAAAATGTTGAATGTGAAGTGTTTACATTGTTAGGGCTTTGTGCCATCAGCAAAATAGGCGAAAATAAAAATACAGCGGTATTAATATATAGTATGGTTTGAAAAATTGCAAAGGACGTTGAGCCCAAATCAAGCATCCAGAATAATTGCATGCGGAACGACTTTTCGGCAGCGAAGTACTCTATAATATAGAGTAATGGACATCCCCTAACAATACCCTTTAAGCAATCAGACACCTAGGTACATTATAAGGAAAAGTCAGTGTCACTGGTCAGTGCCTGACAATATTTGGCTAATGTGTAGCAACTTTGTTGGGTACTTGTGAACTGGTTAGGACCAAAGGAAGTGTTGTGGGTTGTTTTCATACAACTGATACGGTCATCAATATGTGAACAGCATTCATCCGAGGAAATATCTAGGTGGGCTGTATGTAAGAGTATGTATGTACTCACTCATGTTTGTCATGCAGGTGAGGTTTGCACAAGCATGCATACAACAGGTGTAACATTTGCCTCAACGTTCTTCAGGCTATTAAATATGGACAGGAAATTCAAATCGATGTTAACTAAGTTGGTTTGCTCATTTGTTAATGCATTAAAAGACTTAATTGGGTCAATTGGTCTTCAAATAATGTCAAGCCACTTATATTTTTAACACTGCTTCTTCTTAGTAAGTAAAATATTTTTCCTGTTCATGCACTGAGGCCTGGTTTAAAGGATATTATGATATAAATCTGTTTCAGTAATTTATGTGTATGACCAATAGGCACCACAATAAAAAGCCACACGAGTAGAATAGATGAATCTATTATCTGTTACATCGATTTATTTCTGAGGTTTAATTACCACTTAAAAACTGCCGAGATCACTTAACGTGCGCGTTAAGCTGAGCCTAGTCATGTATTAATGTTTAAAATTGTAACATTTTGCATTCTACACGTTTTTATCTAGACATGGCATTGGCTTTACCACATATAGGCACGTTTGCGATTTCTTTTACCAATGCTGGTTTTTATATTTAAGGAAAACAAATATGTTTACCCTCTATGATAGCGGTCTGTCACCCTGACCAAATTATAATATTTTTCTTCTGTTTATTTGTCAGTTGTTATTTTGTTTATTACCATATATTCTATGTACTAAATGATATTCATTACTGATGTAATTTGGTTAAATAAAAATCTTGAATCCTGAAATCCAATGTCCTTTTGTCTATTCCAGTTTGAGAGATATTGGTGATAAAATTAATGAACAAATGTATGTATGTATGTATGTATGTATGTATGTATATATGCACGCATGCATGCAAGCATGCGTGTATGTGTGTGTATGTATGTATGTATGTATGTATGTGTGTATGCATGTATGTATGTATACAAACGATCAGACTTAATCGTGTGCAGAGTGCAAGATTAGAAAACATCTATTATTATCATATGTAAAAGCAGTTTCTACATCAGTATGTGTAAGAGAAATGTTAATGTCTGGCTTGCACAGTATTGATTCCTGATGGTATACACACAACAACGACACCCATCAGATAAACAACTTAAAGTACACTGGAAAATGCAATAATGTGTATATCTTTAAATATCACCATGTAATATACCGTCCCAATTTTGTGTGTGTTAAATCGACGGGAATCGAACATATCTACGATGCTATCGTCTAGGATGGTGATAGAAGTGTACTAACTTTTTATGAACACATAATTATATGATCACGCTATAATCCAGCGATATACACAGCAAGCGTAAAACTACACAAGGTGAAGATCATGAACGTCGAAAAAATTGGCTCAAAATTATTGGCGTAGGTGTATTGTCTTCGGCAGGATTTTAAATAATTGCTGGAATCTAAATCACGGTTTTCATATGTTTACATGATTCATAATATTAAGACACTGCTCTCAGATAGTATTTGACAGTGACCGCCGTATTTGTAAAGTTTGCCTCATAGTTTCAAGTTCGTTTGGCATCAAATGTGAGGCTTGGTCCTGATATATTACATACTTTTCATTAAAAAATATATGTATATACGTATGTATACATACATATATACATACATACATACATACACACATATATGATTTTTTTTAAAGCGCAGGTAAAGTCTTGGGCGCTGACGGCGCTTTGTCATAGAATAAAACACTCAGTCCCCCTATCATTTTCTGACAACTTACTAACATAAGAGTTACTTATAGTGATAATGACACTTGACCGAAATGTTTTCACAAGTCAAACAAGTGGTGAGCTTGGATAATAATTGTCGTATATTATATGAACTTTGTGGCCGAAAGAAGGGTAATGTGACAGCTGAATAGCGTTTCCCAGATTCACCAAATTTTAGGTCGATATTTTGTCAACATAGTTCAAGAGGTTCTTTGTAATTAGTAGTGTATGCTGAATTTTTTGACCAGTGTGATAGAAAAAAGAGGAGAGCCTTTTGGCAGACAATGGGAAGAATAACCTTAACGAATCAAAATGTATTAAACAGGTACACACATCAGCAGCATGAAAACTTGCACCTGTGAAAAAAATACGTCCACACTCAATATTTAAAAGCACCCTCAGAACTAGGCAGTGCTTTTATTTCTATATGAAAATGTAGTTGATGATACGATAATCATGCGGCCCAAATTGAAAATGTAAATCTCTGTCATGTCCCTCATGAAAAATATGGGTACATTTCCGCTTGGTCAAATTGTGCATAAAAATTATCTTCAAGTGGGTTTGCAGGATCTTGCGCCAGTTTTCGAGTCAAATAATAGACCTGTAACTTCATTATTGTGAATTTGAAACATGAAAATCATAGAGATGTCCAGACAAAAGATCTTTTGAAAAGGACTGCTGCCAACCAAATGGGTAGCACGTATGGGTACCTGAAATGAGGCAAATACTTCAGTAAGCTATTCTTCATTGTTATGGACAACGTTTGGACAGACCTGCATGTGTGGAAAAAGTATTTCTGAGATGTAAATATCAACATGACACCCATTAAAAATTGCAAAACAAGTCAAACAAGCAAGGTCCTATAAAAATATAACGATGACTATATGTATATGCCATTTGCCCGTGGATCATGGTAAAATTCCACAAGTGCGCACGCTTTTCTAAGGCTGTAATAAATAAATTCATGGTGGACACCTGTAAAAATTGCACATTTCAGAACTGACTCTCTTTTAACAGTGAAATGCGGAATTTATAAGACTTAGCGCCACTTCAAAGGTAATATGGATAGCGTTGTATGCATATGATGTCCTCTGTACAAGTCACATGAAAAACATTTTAAAAGGAAATGTAACCAGAGATACGAAAACGATAAAAGTTGCCACCAAAGTTTAAAAACCTATTTTTGCCCAAAATGGATATGAAAATAAATCTTATGCAACATTTTTCTTGACAAAGAATAACTCTCCATGTTGTACGGCACCGATTGTCTGAACATCCGTGACTTGACAAATTGTAGCTAATTATATAATTTTCTGCATAATCAAATTAACTCTGACCCAGCAGGACAACCCTGCCTTGTGAGACACTAACTTGTTCATAGCGTGTGAAAATTTTCCCGACCAGATTACGATATACAAACTGGTGCAAACAGGCGGGATGAATTGATAACAGTGAAATATAAATTCATGTTGAACAGAGGCAATGTTTGAATTGTATAGTATATATGAACTTTGAGCTAAGTGAAGGAAAACATTTGTTTTTATTGTATTTATTATCAAAATTAAACGAAGCATATCAAGAAAGACAACAATGATAGCTACAAAGGAGTCGGTGACGTGCGACTTTGGTAAACCAAGAAAGACTCTTATGCAATGATGACTCTGCGCTGGAGTCTGGTGGTTATCACGCTGCCGGCGACAGTATCTCACGAAGCACGAAATTCTAAGCAGCAGATAGAGGCAAAATTGCAGTTAATAAATTATTTGGTTAAAGACGCCCGTATTTTCCCACAAGTCAGTATAAGGACTACGATGCAACCTGGGTAGCTTGTAAGAAAATTGAAGACACACCGACGTAATTTCAGACGGCATGGGTAGGAAATTTTGTGTTCATTAGATGCCTCATGACTTGGAAATACGCACCCATGCTGCCTTTGTGTCATTTCCTTTCAAATCTTACCATCCGTGACCAAATAACGGGTATAATCATATGTTTATAGAAATCAGACAAGGCCAGGTGTTTTAAGTCTGCAGACTTAATATTGGAGGCGACCCAATCTTTTTAAATGGTTTTGTTTCCGACCCGAGAATATGTGTCATAAGACAGAAGGAAAGTATTATTGTCTCTTTGTAATTAAATCCAAAGTGTGCAGATAAACAGTACAGGTTATACATATTCTTTACATCGTTTGGCAGATCGTGTTTTGAATAGTTTGTGAGGAGGTTAGGCTCATGTCGCCACTGGACCAGACAAAACTTGGGATGCACGCGCAGGACTTGGCGCGAGACGACAACCACTGTTGTCCGCCCATTCACACGAGCCACGAAATCATGCAAATGCAGAAGTCCTGAGCATAAGCCTTCCAGGTGCATTGCTGTCGCATTTTGTGATGGACTTTAGGAAGGATTATCTTGGGATCATGTAAATAAAACTTACCGACGTATGTCATTGCCTGTTACTAAATACCAATCTATAAGGATCAGTCATGCAGAACGAGATCGAATCTCAAATTTCCTCTGTGATGTATTTATGTTTATCGATTTTACTTTTTTGGCTTATTTAACATGAAGACAAGTGAAAAATCAGGAACATAACCGCTGACCCCGGTTTACCAAGCTGTCCTCTTCTGGGACATGAATACAAAAAGAACAGAGTCTGCTTTAGTGGCAACAGCATACCATGACCTTATCTGTACTTTCGCTTTTCATGAAGATATGTCTGATGATTCAGTCTAAGGACATGCATGAATGTGATGACCAAACAACAATCCCATGTTCTCTTCAGTCATTTGCTACATATGTAACCATTATTGGTTATTCCACTGTTATTATTTATTTGTTTATTTATTTATTTATTTGTTTATTTATTTATTTATTTATTTATTTATTTATTTATTTGTCTGTTTGTTTGTTTGTTTATTTTATATTTTTTTTAATCTCCTACCTCCACATTCAGAGCAAGATTGCCTGATGAGTAGGCAAAATCTGTTGCTTTTCTATAAGAATAATCAAATGCTGCCCATGGCTCACTCAGCAAATGTCTTCTCAATTACAAATACTCTGAGCGTGCTTCATCGTATGGATTCCGACCTACGTGTTAATGCAAGATGGGTTCGTTCTGTCATTTTCGGTTTTCCTTGTCCACAACACGACTCTCTGCACGTGGATCTTTGCCAAGCAACAAAACAGCCTCATCGTTGGGCTTTGTACACCAAGAGATGCGTGCATTTACGTGAATACATCCACAGAAACTTGACTTTTATGCTGGTTTAAATCTGCAAATATTGGCCTACAGTCGGATTTATCAGCACAGGTGTTTCTGAGCAAATGGTGCCTTAATGCGGCGAGCTGACTCCAAGCCCCGTACACCATGAGCGGATGGTGATCTTTGCTGCGATTCCTTCGAGTTCAAATGTTAGACAGTCGTGTTTTGAACACGTCTTCACTGGGACCAAAAAGAAGGGCCTTGTCTTCACCATGCCACAAAATGTGCCACTAGGATGTACTAACTTTACTTTAACAGACATACTTTATGTATACATAGCTTTTTCAGGCACTCGGTCGACTGGCAATTCACATTGTCATACCCATGGAATCCATTTATGGCATGATCATCGACCTTTGGTGTGTGCAATGTTGCCAAGGTCCTTGAGTGCAAAATGGTAGAATATACCTTTAGAAGATATATGTGTGGTGACATTGATTTCATACCATAGATAAACAAAGATCCACATCGCCGAAAAAGTGAAGGCATTTGATAAATAATATCTCAAATAACAGTTGTTAGGCTATTGACAATTGCATTTCTACAAGTGAATGACAAGTTGTGTAACAATTTGTATCGAAATAACCTTTAGAATGAATGAATTTGCTAAAACATTGCAATGATAAAATGATGTAAAAAGGTACATCAGAGTGGTGTGCAAACAACGTATATGCTCTTTTGTGTCTAAAATAGAGTCAGTGACCACATTTTAATGAAAAAATATGAATAAGGGCTCAGCAAATATCATAAAGGTTTCAACACTGATGTATTACAATGGTATATATAAGAAAGCATGAAACCTCAATAAGTACAAAGAAACAGCTAAAAATGTAACTACAATTGAACTGGGACTAATAAATGTCATTTCAAACATCTTTTACTATCCAACCGAGAATGTAAGAATAAGTGTATACACGGTTTCTTTGAAATCTGACTGCCTCGTCAACAAGCTGTACACTGTACCTATTTGACGATACTTGCATTTGAAAAAGAATGCTATTTATTCGAATTCCAGAAGTCTCATTTTGCATAGCCCAAGGTGTGTATTTTCAGGTTTTGTTCCATCTTTTATCAAAATGTAGCAAATAACCCGAGACCGAGCAATCAACACATTCATGGAATCAATATGATTTCTGTTTGTTAGGGCGTCACTTGAGAGAGTTTCACACGTACTTATGGCGCATTTTAACAAAGCAAATTTTTGACATAGTATCTTAGTCTGTGCAAGGGTAAAAAACGCATGGTGATTGAGTTCTAGATATGTAAGACTTATTGACTTGATGTATGGCACATATCACGAAGAAAATGTCTCGCAGGGTGTAGAATGGCTAAAGACATCCCAAGTTCACGAGACCTGGGCATTCACTGTTGTTAGCAGTCACTTACGGTCATCTTGCCCGCACCGCACTTGTAGTGCAGCCAAGCTAACCAAATACAACCTTTTCACATTTTAGCTGAGCACAGCCAGCAAAAGCACGTCTTTTTGAAAACCTTAAAGAAGCCGCCATAGGTTGAAAACCCATTAAGTTGACGTTTGGAACCATTCCCACGGTATCGACGTGTGCTAATGTACAAAAGAGCATCACAAATGGTTGGAGGTGTTTTTTCTTCTTTTGGCTTTACTCCACGTCACCTAAGTCATATGAAAGAGTTCCTACAGCTATGAAGAAAACCTTCCTCGAAGGCCATATTCGCAATTGTACAAGGGCCTGTTGGTAGTCGTTCTATCCAACTCCTGTTTTCCGCTTTGCATGAGCCTTTTGGGAAGACTCCCCACGTAGTTTGTCCTTCGCACACAATACACAGAAATGGCATCTTGGAGATTATCCATTTCCTAGTAACGTGAGATGAGTGCATCATGCAAGACAACTCATGGGAGTTGGTGTTGTTGGAATGTAAAGAAGAGGCAACAATCACATTATGTATAACTTGGCCGCAGAGAACTAGAAGGAGGCATGTTACAGTCGGCAAAATGAAGAAAGCTGCATGATATGACAGGCGAAAGTCACGAAAATATACATATAAATATAAATATAAGGCAAGGAACACCTGGGTATTTGAACAAGATGAGCCTTCAATACTATCCACACAAATCAAAGTTAACTGTTTGACCCGGCAAGCCAAGTGTCAACCGCATATCTTTCAAAGTCTTCCTCCAACCAGCCGGCAACTGCAAGAAAGGAATGGAAGACGCGTCAAACTTTTGTCCCCTGAAGAAATATCACACACTCTTAATGGTATAATATTTACAAATCACGTTTGCCGGAATGAGAAGCAGCGATGACACCACTTTAGCAAAAAGAATACGTGCTCGCCGAATTCAGATAGGTCCAAAGGCACTCTCAATCATTTCATCCCATTTCCGGCCACTTTGAGATTTGTGAGAGACAACCGCTGTTGATCAAATATAGAGCGTTCTTCTTCATTGTAGCACCAATTTTCAACATATGTCTGAAAAGATGTAAATAATGGTCTGTAAGTTTCTACTGATAACGCATTTGTTGACTACATAGTGCTACAACCTCGTAAATGTTACCAGTACTTGCATGGAGATTTATTCAAATTGCCCGACAAAAATGCACTCTTAAAGACTCTCCTTTACAATAACATAGGGTATCTATAAAGTTAAGTCTTGCTTGTAGAACTTGCCCAAAGATTATATTATTTATATGACGTTCATAAGGGGATCTTATTTGTGCTAGTTTGAATATGCTCCAAAATGAGTAGTGTTTTTCTGTGATGACTAAACCTACCTGAAACATTTAATTTGATATCATCCGATTTTTTAAAAATGTAATTTATTACCTCAAAAGTCTTCTCATCCTTTTCTTATGGGATAATTCTGCCACGACAAAATGCAAACTTGATCAGTGTTAGTCAATGATACAAACCGTTGATGAAGAGTGGATTCTCGTAACTATTGAATGAATGAAATACGTAAAAAGTAGATATACAAGTTTTTAGGGATTTTATGATTCGTTGCTTGGTTGGGTAGTTCGCTGTTTGACAGGTCGGCTAAAGATCACTCAATTCAATCGATGGGTTTAAAATTTGTACACCGAGTAGCAATTTTTTTCAGATGTTTACTTTTTTTTAACCTCACACTCACTGGTCGAAAGCGTTCAAATATCAAATGTTCTTGCTTAATTTTCTTGCTGGTATCATTTTGAATGACAATTATAAATTAGATCTGCAGGGATTGTGTGTTCGTGGTCAACAGCTTTCTTGGCGCTGACCGGCATTACCAGCCTCACATACAATTAGGAAAACTTGCATCAAAATGTGAGCGAGAAAATCTATTCTCCATAAAATTTACAAATTAATACAATATTGGTCTAGCACAACACTAATGTAGACGTATAAATCATTCATCAAGCAATGTTGTCATTAACGCCATGTAAACGGTTCGAAAATGACTTCTGTTCAACATCTCCGTCATATTCTCCATGAACACAGTGAATCTCTATGCAGCATGTAGCACACGAATACAAGATAATTTGTTAATGGCCAAAAGTGAACTTCAGTGTCTATTTTTTTTGGTAAAAATCCGACAAAGCCTGGACAAAATACAGTAAAATTTAAGACCTCTCTGCGAAGCGACAACTCCCCTGGCACGACCTCATTTATACAGTCCCGTTTCTCTTTCTATGTTCTGCTTTGTATCCACATTAAGACCACTCCTCTATTAAGGCATACTTTCCAGTCTCGCAGGTGATCGTAACTCGGAGATTCTATTTTAGTTATGTTCAATGATGTTATATATATATATCAAAAGATTAGGGAAAGAATAATAATGAATGAATAGTTGTATTCTAATTTGTTTCAAGACACTTCAATAATTTCTTCCCTGTATCCATGCCACAAACGGACAAAGTCGCAAACTGCTCTTTGTTTAGAATTATGTCTCCACCCCCCCCCCCCCAAAATAATAATAATGATAATGATAATGATAATGATAATGATAATAATAATAATAATAATAATAATAATAATAATAATAATAATAATAATAATAATAATAATAATAATAATAATAATAATAATAATAATAATAATAGCAACAGAGATATATAAATACTTATTTATATAAGTTGAGAATTAATTATGGCTCTCTTTTGCCAGCTATAACGATGAATCCGTCAACACGTTCCATGTTAAGTTTTCACAAGTCGATGTTTATTAGAATTAGAAATTCTCAATTTTAACATGTGATAGACATCCTATGGTTCACCCAATTGTATTGAGATCAAGAATATGACAAAATTTTCCAATCTGTCTTTACATAATGTTCAGCACGTTGTCAGTAATAAACTGATTTTGAGAGAATCCGGCTTCAACATATCTATCTTTTCTACATTTTAGTAATCATTCAAAACTTTTTTCACCCTTTTCTTGCAAATTATAATGACTTTTGTAGACGAAAATTTTTACACTAGCATTATTGCATTAAGATTATATATAAGCCATTTACTTCAGGGGATAAGTGCAAAAACTGTAGCGGTAGTTTCATTTGTTATTTTCACTTTTTTTCTTTTTTTTCTTTTTTTTTTTCTCGCCACTTTTCCTGAATTTATTGAAGAAGTTATTGCAGGGCGCTATCAAGTTGATTTTATCGCGGGTTCATCAGACGTTCGTCATTCGTTATATTTGGAAACTGTGACTTGGTCAATTTATCACATTGATTTTGCAGCTTTGCAAATAAAGATAAGGCAACCTGCATCTGGTTTGGGCACGGTCATGATCTTATATACCCCCGCGTATAATACATACTGAACAAACAATGTTATAATTGAAATTTAGTTAATTTTCCAATTGATCTGTGCACACATGTTTATCATTCAAAAAATTTTTCGAATCTCATACACTTATCCCGTCACGGCAGTCTTATACGTGGTCAACCAGAAGTAAACATATAGGTGTCTCAATTGTATCTGTTCCTTCGACAGTAGTTCAGTCATCTCTCTCTCTTTTTTTTTTTTTTTTTTTGATTGCACACAATTGTGTTTTGTGTCTACTATAACAAAATGAATGGATCCATGTCCATGGTGAATTATGATCAACTTACCAAAAAGACAAGCGAAACAGATCAGAATCTCTGAATTTCCTGCCAGGACTTGATGATTGATCGATGCATTCAGTGATACATGAGAAAGAAACAGGACACCATGGTTGGTCAGTTGTCTTCTCTTAGCCTTTTAGCAGACCTTCTAAGATAGGCTAGAGTCTCTAATGTCCTGGGACATCTCATGCTCTACCTGCTATCAGAAATTATTGACCAGGCAAACTTGTAGATGCAATAACCGATCACTGACTCCACATGATGTGGAGTTGGTAAAATTTTAGTGCCACACACACACACACAGACACACAGACACACACACACACACACATACATACATACATACGTACGTACGTACGTACACACATACATGCATCAGTATAGGTATTTTAAGCCCTTTTTGTGAGCATTGTCCCTAACAAATTAGCTTTTACACCTCATCAATATGTACATGTCCTGGATCAATTTGGTTACCGCAGGAAATGGTTCAAAATTGCCTTAAAATCGAACATGTTAGGAGAAATATTATATATATGTATACACATTTATATATATATATATATATATATATATATATATATATATATATATATATATATATATATATATATATATTATCCTCAACTGAAGTCATTCTATGTGAACACTAGTTTCAGGTAAGTTCATATGTTGGCTGGAAAATGGGTTCTTGAGTGTGATCTTATACCCAGAGGTAAAAATCTGACCTTGAAATATGGTGATAAAATTTTCTAATTTTATGATATTCATGTGAACACTGACAGTGTATGGAGTCACGAATTAAGAAAGTGACCGGTCGTGATTTTATCCATTAAAATAAGAGGTTAGCATGGGAGTTCAGAGCGAGAGTTGAGGCAAAAGAGCAACAAACTCTGAGCCAGTTAACAATAATCTATGATCTCATTTTCTTTATCATTATGATGCCAGTGTTATTCAAAAGTAAAATAAACAACGGTTTATATGCACAGTAGGTTTTCAAATTGAAAACTAACGAAACACGCAAAAAACTAAGGGAATATACAGGACTGAATATCTTTGATCTTCCCACTGAAAGAGGACAGGCTGAACAAGACCGAGGTATTGCTGTAAATTTTATCTGTTTCCTCAATGAGCAACCACATTAATTAATGAGCAGAGCCATTATTTCATATTTAATTGTCTGACCACCAGCTTTGTGTGTGTGTGTGTGTGTGTGTGTGTGTGTGTAAAATGTTTACTCCAAGCAAGGCCATATTGCAAAAGCATTTATAATGGGAAAATCGTGAGCATACATTTTGCGTCCATACAGTGACAATTGTACAAAACACATTTATGCAGAGGACCTTTAACTGCTGTACTCTTTAGCTGTACTCTTTAAGAAGTTAAACCACAGCTGGTCATTCATTCAGTTTTTCCTTAAAGCACGGGTTTGCTGTAAATTTCTTACTACCAGAGCTGACTTTCTTGGAGGGTTATTTGCTTATGCTTCATCTCCCCACCCGCTGCAGCCGGAAACCATAGATTTAGTTGTTCACAAAGAAAGTCGATCTGTTTTGCGGGCAAGAAATCTGTATTTGCATTTTCTGGCTGATGTACGTTTCGAATTCGTCAGATACCACTGAGAATGTATCGGTCACAAAGTTTGAAAACGTGAACAATGAACAGGTTGCTGGTGATTGCTCGACAAGTTGACTTCTTTGTATTAATTTTAAATGGTATTAATTCCAATTGTCGATACCCATGATCTAAAATATATCTAGCATAACAACTCTTTGCCGGACTCAAAATTTCTTAATTTTGCTTTCATAGTTGACCCGACCCATTGCATAATCTTGCTTAAGATGCAAGGAAATATAAGAGGTCAGACCAAGAGGGGAATCAAACTGTTTTCAAAGTAAACGGTGATTATCATTAAAGTGTAATATTGTTTGACATGTACTTGGTGTTACATCTGACGAATAAAGGGTATAGCATGTGTAACCACACACTCTCATTGGACAATAAACCGACGAGTCCAACGAGTGGGTGTCATGGATTATGATGCTTCAGTGACACTCAATATCTCATTCGTTCATCTTTACAAATACATCCCATAAGCGTCATGATGTTCGTATACAAATGAAGCACGTGCAGTAAGAAAACTATGTATTGACAGACAGGAGGCTGGCACAAACTAATTGCACGCACATACTTTCAAGCATTGGGCTCCAGTGTTCAAAGTTCCTAGTTTATCTAGCGGCTTCGCCTTGATTGCGGTGTCCACAAAAGCTGCACGTGCAATATTCATGGTGTCAAGACCTCGGTCCATGCAACCAGCTCTAGTCCAGGTGTCGCTTTCTGTAAACAAAATTTTAACTCGCCACAAATACGCTTGGTTGCCATGGCAATGAAGCACAGATGACACTTGATCTCCGAACTTTGACGCTGATTGGTCCAAAAAATAAATGCCGGGCAAGTCAAGGCAGGCTATGACAGTGGTCAAAGGGCACAACGGCAGAAATGATAGATTTTTTCAGTAATAACTTTTTGCTGTCATGACCGTGAAGTTGAAATTACTCATACTAACCAAAGTGCTCTGGAAAGACTTCTGAATTGACCGTTTTTAAAGACATGATTATTTTCAATGATTCGTGACATGGTGTATTCAGTGTCTTAGCTCTGTCGTTGCATGACTTTCTGACATACTGCATGTATTAAATTACAAGCATTACCTTCTTATTATCAAATTATGCTTGTTTCAGATGACAAGACCTATAACAAGGCAAGTTGTCATACCAACAACAGCTGTGGTACTTTCAGAAGAACCAATTCCCCTTCTCAAGATCTCTGCTTTTTCACTTAGAACCACTCTATTCAAATTTTAAGCTACAACATATTAGGGATTAGCCTGTCATGTCAGAAATAAGAGACAATAATTCAAGGCGCACATTGCCTTTTGTGAACCGAGAGAACATAATACCTGTGGCTGTTGGCCACTTTGGTGACTTGTTTTCTGCCGGATATATGCTTACGTTCTGGTACCCCGCCCAAATGAAAGAGGCAGCACGGAAATCGGTCATGGAACCTTCGGAAAAGTTCACAAATTTGGCATTCGAATGCCTTGATGATTGATGCTGGCCATTTCGACTGAGAGAACAGTCTGGCATTATATCCTTGGATTTTCAACTTGTACCCTTGTCCCGAGACTCCCTGCACTTAGTCTGTGGCGGCTATAAGTACAGCACTTATCATATTTTCTCTCTCAATTGGCCACGTCATATGTGGTTTGTACGTGTGCGTCTGGACTCTTAATCTTGCCATTTGTACTACTAGCGTTTAGTGGCAATGACAGTTCTATGTTTGAACACCATGTGCTGAGAAACTTCAGCTATTACACTCGGCGACGTAGCTTCATACAATATTTAACTCTTGACACATTCCTCTGAATCTGAAATGAAATGTTTTGAAATTTAATACAATGTGGTCAAATTCTACTACAGATTAACAACGGCCGAAGATCACAAGTGATTGACCGTGTGTAGATGATTATTTCGTGAAGGAACAAAAGTTAGACTGACTGTTAAAAATTATGATTTATTTAGCATGTGAACATGGCATAAATTTTGTTATTTAACAGATCCTGCTGCAAACATATCACTGCAAACTATATATCTTTTCAACAATATCAAATGAATCACAAGGGGATCCAAAACTGTGGGATACAATGTCAGGTGAAAAGCAGTACGAGCATTCTTGACCTTGGTGGCTCATATACATATTAAATCACCTTTGTCACAATCTTCGGACCTGAATCCCAATAGAAGTAGTTGTAATTATTACAAATGTGTTCAACCCCATGTGCAAAATTCAGGGGGATCAAATGTGTGTAAACTCTTCGAATTGCATGTAAATATAGTATATCGTGTACACTTTTACTTTTTGCAGCTATGCGACCAAACTGTCTACTGATGGACCAAACTATACTGATACCTGAAAAAAGCGGTTTTTTACATATATTAAGAACAACAGTTTTCAAGTTATTAGCTGTAAAGTCCAGTGTAAATAATGGAACACAATCCTTGCTCAGATGGTTAAACTGACCTTCACTAGATGGACACTTAAACTTTCTGCTGTTGTTCTTCCCTATAATTTTTACTATACCATCAAAAAGTTGTTATATTTTTGGCAGCCCACCTATTCGTGTTTATAATTAGTATAAAGTCTGTAATTTAGTACTTTAACCATGCAAAATTGTGTTTATATTCTATAACCTATGTTCTTTTCAATATGAGTTGCAAAATTAAATGTGGCTTATGCTCGGTTTGGAGCTGCATGAAAAAATACTAAAAAGATTGTCAAATTTTGAATGTTAAATTTCTCTGGTCACGGAATGCCAAATCACTGCATTAGTCATCTACTCGCAGGTGTTTTATGCATGTATGATCTGGTAGGTTATCAGTCAAATTATAATTGCATAGAAAATAGGTTAAAGATGCAATATGAGGGCTGTTCTTAGTATGTAACATAACTTTAAATTCTAAGTACAGCACTTTATTACTGAAATTACCCACTTACATTTGTGAAAGACTTGTCGAGTGAAACGAATCTTGCTTCAACAAATACATTTTGTTTTCAATACGGTCGACCCCGGTCTGCTCATCACGCACATGGATTTCCTTGAGGTGCTGATATAGAAGCTGCAAGTAGAACCACGTATCTGTCTGTGATTCAATATTATAATATAATAAAATATTTGAGTTATATATATATATATATATATATATATATATATATATATATATATATATATATATATATATATATATATATATATATATATATATATATATATGGAGCAGTTTTCATTTATTGAACAAATATTTCACGTTTTTGTCGCCACTTTTCAGACATTGGAAAGTGTCAAATATTACATTGACGGTCTATTCTTTGGTTTCATTGTAAAATGGTGTTGAAAAGTTGGCTTACACACAAACAATTGTTAATGTCAGATCAAGTTTACCTTTGGAAATTCAGATTAAGTTGTTGCATGAAGTGTACTGATGATGTGAACCTGAAAAAAGGAACTGTAATGAAATTGTTATCATTTGATCGTATCTGCTTGGATTAAATTTATTGTCAAAATTTTCGTGGATTTCACATAATTCGTATTTTAACTCATATTGCAAAGGGATTTAATCTTATGCTCCATTGATTGCCATTGGTGTCATATTTTGCCAGGTATGGCCTAAAATTTTACATTTCAAGAGGTGAAGACCGATTAAATACAGACCTTTATTATTACAAAAGTGATCGTAGTTTAAAAAGGAATCTTTTTCTGGTTACTCAAGTTTTAGCACAAAGCCACAGATAAACGATTGTCAGCAATGACCATTGCTATTTTCAATTGAGGTTGACATCACAGTAAGTACACCCGTCACCTGGAATAATTCACATGCCGTAAAATGGCATAATGGTTATGAAATGACACTCGAGAGAAAATTCAGCATTTTGTGTTTTGATATACATAATTATTTTACTCACGATGCAGTGGAAGAAATTCATTTGTAAATTTAAACTTTTCTCTTTTGAATAGGCATTGGGTGTCAGTTGACCTATTATAACGGCTGTTAAGTTCCTGTTCTTTGTGCAGGTTACCACAATATGCATTAAACGACAGGAAATTGGTGAAAAATCTTCATCTTTTCCGTGCCCAGTCAGCATATCTATTACGAGGCCTCACCTTCGACCTGCTAACCATATGGTAACATGAGTTAATTCATACAATAAATAAATAAAGAATAGCAAAGCAAGGGGCAAGTTCAAATGACAAAGAAGGTGTCTCATTATGAAACTGATGTCAATATTCTAGATCTTCCTCGTTACAGTATTTATCATTGAGAGTTACATGTTGGGAACTTAACTTACATGAACATTATGTTAAAAATAGCCTCCCTCAGAAAGTTAAAAAAAGTTTATGTCCATGACTATTAGTGTCTATATGGTAGGGACATCAACATGCATAATGTCTCTCGAAATATTGAAGAGAAGATAATTAGGTTGTTTACAAGGGATTAACTGTCTCGCAAAACCCACAGTGCCAGTCAAACCACTTTTTTAATCGTTAACAATAGTTTGTCTTCAATGAAGCTAATTCTACAGGGCAGTCCTTTTGCACAGATATTAGTTTATATCGTGTTTCCAGATGCCGATGAGTAAAGAGCACACATTAAACACATATTGCATTAAGCATCTACTTTAAATGCCGTATTTACGGTTGATTTCTATCTAATAAAATAAAGCATGTGCCAATCGCAGTTTTCAAAGGGATATACATAAACATGTTTGACATATTATATTTTGAACAATGTCCTATTGTGTGTCTTACACGACTAATGTGGTTTTGTTGGTTTTCTATAAGTTTTCGGTCTCAAAAATGCATAAGCCTCAGGTGGTCTATTACAAGGATAAGTCCGTACATGCATACTATTTTCCCACATTTGAGCGTTTTCTCAAGCAAATCCTGTCTGCTCTAAACCACAGGGGTCCGTAAGCATATTGCACTTTGTGAGATATGCTTCTCTTGTTGGGTGGCCCGTCCAGGCAAGGAGATTATGTGGCCTTTATGTCAGTCCGCTGATGTGGCTGCTCAGGTGAAATCGCACATGAATTGTTCATCATTGATTTTTCTATGGCCATTAGCGAGGCGATTAGCGGAAGATCACCTGGAGGACCCGCATACATTTAAACATGTTAGTCACAATGTCATCGTCAGTGAATAGGTCCAAAGACTTGGGGGCCCGGCAGCTGAGCGGGGATGGCACCTTTCACACATAGGAATTTGATCTTTTTCCTCCCCTAAATGGGTAACTTGGTGTGATTGGTCACGGCTTCCAAGCGACTTGAAGTTGTGCACTTAAGCATAGAATGACTATATATACCTTTCCTGCCTGCATGAGTAACCGGCTTGTAAGTCTTCCCATACATCCAAACCTAGTGGGTTTTGTCAAGTAAATCTCATCTAGATAATCTTTGAGATAAGGCGACCGAAATGATGGGTTCAATATGGGACCTCGGCCGTTAAGCTTTCAAGTACATACTATGCGTCCCGCGCAGTTTCCCTGCGTACCTTTTCTTTATGTCATCAGAAGCCAAGACATACACTCTAATTAGGCCTTGTCAACCTGTCAAAAAGTGATGCTATCAATGGATAAAAATAGTCTTGCGTGATGCTAAAAACACGTTGTCGTGTGAAGTGCCATTTTGGGGCATTTTGTTACATGTTACCCAGGCATTCTCTATGGCTCGTCCATTAAGGTAGAATTTGGTGCGCATCTGGCGGTCAAGCAGGTCAGAGAGTGACATTGCGAACAATTTACTTTTCCACATTGAAAATTAAGATATTGAGATTGACTTGTTCCTCGGCTTTCTCAAAAGACGTCAAGCAGACAAAGACTCATGGAACGATCATTAGCCACCCGTCAAAGGGAATTAGGATGCTATAGTCAGCAACCATCAATGCTGGACCCCATCACAAACCAAGGTACCGTCTCTGAGAAAAGAAACATCCTTGTCATAAGATACAGCTTTATAGAGCAAACATTGAACAGAGTATTTGGTTTTTTACAGGGAGCCACAAGATTGCAAACACAAGTACTGTTGATTTTTTTCCTCGTCCGTTTCAGTGAGATCCACTGAGAGTTTAGCAGTTAATACCCGGTGCGCTGTTCCTATAATATCCGAGCCAGTAATTATCATCAAAGGGCCAGCATTTAATAGGATATAAAAACAAGAAGGTTGTGTGAACAGCCTGTGCTCAGTTGAACGAAAAATAACAAAAGCGTGTTGCTGGATGTCGCGTGATTGGAAGCCGATCCGGTGTGCAAATTATGAAAAAATACGTAAACATACATGTGTATTATTATTTCAATCTCAACCATGCTAGCATGTATTTTTATCTCCCATTACAAAATTTCGCTAATCTGTTACACAACAGAATATTATGATAGCGCTTCTCAATGTATACGTTTGGTTGAGATTGAGTAAAACTACATGGACCCACCGTTATCAAGACATAACCCACTGTTGAAACAGTGCTAACATGTACATATATACACTTACCAGGAAAGCATAATTTCGAACATGCATAGAAATTAATAAATGCCAACAGCAAAATGTAGTGACAAACGTAGCCGAGATTGAACCAATGTACATTTACGCCAAGTTTGAAGAGAATGTATCATGTAAATTGACAGAAGAACTCAAACATACCAAAAACACATACAAACGCATGAAAATATAGCGATAATCGCAACGCTACTAGCTGAACATAATTTGAAAGTCTATGGGTATCCAAAAGTACCCCAATGCAATCTCAAAGCAATTAACAGGGTGGCTTCGAAGAACAGTTTTAGATTTTACCAAATTATGCAAAAAGATCATACAACAAAAATCATTGGAGCGATACCATTTGAAGAAACGCAGTACTCAGTGATCCATCCAAGGTACCCCCTGTCCCGCCCCCACCAAGTTTTAAGTGAATCTGGCCTACGGTTTTAGAGAAGTCGTAAATGTGAATTACCATGCCTTCCCCGCTGATTTTTAATGTAATAGTTCGGATTGTATACATCAACCGATCAATACCGAACTTGAAAATTTCGTCGACAATCAGGGGTCCAGGGCAACACCAACCACCTCGTAAATAAAATTTTTGACCCTTCCACAAGGTACATTTGCACCAAATTTCAACATAACCTCAGTGACAGTTTTGAAGAAGTTGAGAATAACAAAAATATATGAAAAATTAAAAAAGGATAGAAATAATTGCAACGCCATCTGTTGATTCATTTAAGGTCTAGGGGTCTCCATAAGTGCCGCTATGCAATGCAGTTAGCCAAGTGGTGCCAGCGAAGAAAGATTTAGGCAAAACGGGGTTCGGGTTTTTTTTGTTTTTGTTTGTTTTTTGTTTGTTTGTTTTTGTTTGTTTGTTTTGTTTTTGTTTGTTTGTTTTGTTTTTGTTTTTGTTTTTTTTAAGCAAATCACCGGAGAGTACATGTAAAAAAGCCTCATACAGACTCACCTAAGATACACCCCCAACAAGTTTAAACAGGATCTGTCCCCCGGTTAGTTAGAAGAAGTCGAAAACGTAAATTCTTGACGGACGACACACCCAGACCTATCCTATAAGCTCAGCTAAGTGACAGGTCAGCTCATCTTTATACTGTCCTTTATTTTAATGGGGTTATGTAATACAGTTATTCTTCCATCTTCCTACAAATATATTCATATATGAACAATCAATCGTGTGTAAAGAGAGAACAAACAAACAAAAAAAGAAAAAAACAACACAAAACAACACAAAACAAACAACAAGTACATGCACTATAACAATGCAAAAATTATCCCTTCGTTTGGAGTGTATTTCAACATCCATTTTCCGCTGTTTTAATTCAAACCTTTCCTACATGATAGCTATGAATCCACGTTAAATTCATTTGGATACATATATGATTTAAACAGGTTCAGAAGCATCTTAGACACGTCTGTACACAAAAAAACAGGTACCATTTTTAATTTAGTTAATTTCTTTATTGGTTTTGTGGAATGGTGTTCCAAACTAAATGCCTCTCTCAATGGTTACATTGATTTTACAGATATTGTGCCTCAACATATCTGAATTATGATTGCTTTCTTACAGTCGTGTGTAAAAATGATCAGTTCGAAATAACGTAATTTTGAAATCGAACCATCTGTGGTAAAACATGTTACTTAACCAATAGATAAGTAGCTATATGTTTGGAACACCCACGCAACAGGACTACGGATCATCCATGCGATGTCAGTGAATTCTTTGGATCCGTAAACATATTTACGGAACCTAAATTACTGCATTAAACATCGAAATGTCCGTTGAAGAGGTTCCCAAGTCAAAATGACACACAATATTTGCGCAGCAAACAAGACCTTGGAAACAGTATTGGGAACTTATTACCGACATTTGGTGACGTTATTGCTTATACACAGAAGCGATATCGCAATAGTGCGTAATTGACTACTATATTAACCACGACAAAAAGAAGTAACTATTCTCGATATATATCCTATAGTGGAATTCCACATAGTTTAACATGAAATGGAATTACAACATACACTTAAAATACATGATATATTCCAAATCACTCACGAATAAACAAACCTGAGCACATATTTATTTCCCTGCTTATTATGCATCATTAAAGCAGTTCCCCTTCGTAAGCCAATATAAATGGATCTTAGGATCACAGAAACCCCCATCGGTGTTCTATTACAAAAGGTTCTGCATATCTCCATGGTCACATTCAGAATGAGTAAGCTGGAAAAAGTAAGTGTTACAAATATGTCGACAAAGGTAATCTCAATTGACCAGACGATTATTCAAGAACCACCAAATCAAAGGGATTCAAGTCTAATATTCTGATCATGAACAAAGGGCACAGGGTGAAAAGGCGAAATGAAGTAGGTGCATGACTTAACAACTTCTAAGGCTAACAAGGTTGACATCGACGATAGTAAGTGTTGTATCAGAGAGATTTAAGCAAGGCAAAAATCCTTGGTGCATGTCAAAACAAGAAAGAACGAGGATGAAAAGAATTATTATCTAAGGTATATACCTTTCATCGCGATGAAGTACTATTTTTTTCAGTGGCGGATCCGCTTTAGAAATCATATGATTTAGATTTTTAAAAAATCAAGGATCTGTACGGAGTTATTTTAAGAGCCAAAAAGAATAGGCTAAATCTAAATCTACAATCTTTATGAAGAAAGCATTTCTTACTGTTAATCTCTTCAGACTAAGCCTGAATCAACACCTTTTCGTGCTGCGCTAACGCGTCCCGAGGAAAAATATTTTCTGAGAATTTATTATCCATACACCTAAAATTCCCATTCGTGTTACTTTTTTACTCAAATGACTTCAGTTCTCCTACTCTGCCAACTGGGCCATAACCTTCACTGTTAAACCTTTTGCATATACCTTCGAGGACGTTTTTCATGCAACATGTGGAAGACGAAGTAATTTGTGCCACCAACAAACTACTTGTCATTTCTAATGATCTGAATGATTAATAATCTTGTTTTTATCTAATAATTTTATGAACAATTTGCCTGGTTGCTTATCAAATGATAATCTCAAGATATGCAAGTAAAGAATTTGAAGCGCATGTTTCAAGGCACCGATTCCAATATTGGCATAATATTAATAATTGATTAATATGTCACTGATTCACTTTGTCAGTTAAATCATGCGCATTTCATGAAGGCAAATGCTACAATTGTTTACTCTTGACCAAAAGCTTGCCGCCCAAGTCTTATTTGTGGGACTAAGGGCAGTGTTTTAACCCTTTCATGGTGAAAATAAGACGGAGTCAGCAGCCTTGCTTGGCCCATGAAAACGTTGACCTCGGTTATGCTACCCCGACAGGGCACATCTATTTTTCGCATATCCTGATTATCTTGGGCGGCAGTGTGAGCGGCAAGGAAGTAACTTCGAACTTCATAGAAAAGAAAAAAAGAGAAAAAAAATAAAGGAAAAGGTAAGGAAGAAAGAAAAAAGTACATGCAGATTGACAATCACAAGTACACACACACACACACACATATATATATATATATTATATATATATATGTAGATATATATATATATATATGTGTGTGTGTGTGTGTGTGTGTGTGTGTGTGTGTGTGTGTGTGTGTGTGTGTGTGTGTGTGTGTGTGTGTGCCTGCCTGTGTCTCTCTGTGTGGATGATACAAACCATGAACAAGAGAAGTCATACTTCTATTACGTTCAGACTGTGTGTTAATAAAATAGTTTAGGGCCTTGTCCTGTTTCCCAATTCTATCCTTACGGAAATAAAATATGTTTAAACCAATAGAATAGCGAGGAAAGCAGTTCCCTTTAACACTTGATTAATGTCTTTCACATGAGCAGTTAAGGTACGATATGCAACGTTTAGGTTGGTTTGTGCATGCTTTATCTCGTAAATACTTTTGTTATATTTGGAAGAGTGTACTGTGTCCCACACTGACTGAAGTTGCCAATATTTGGGGAGAAATTGAGCATCCTCATATTTCTCTTACCCAATAAAAGGTCTGTTTTGAAAAATAAAGTAAAACATAATTTTCAGACAATTTTATTTCTGATGATTTTTGTAGGTTCTGTTTATTGTTAACTGACAGTAGAAACGGATTTATAGCATATTTCTAGACATTATGCCCTAGGTTGTTTTTCCAGGATGGGAGTCAAGGAAAGGCAACTTAGGATAAAGAAAGGTAATCCAGGGTAAAACAGATTCCAAAACATAAATACGGATACCTTGCCATACCAATCTCCACACCCGCATAGGCAAAAACTAGTTTTGCAAGACTATCTATAATTTAAAAAAATAATCACATGTTAACGTTACTGTGTTACCTTTATAAATGTTAACTATCTTCCAGTCTATTAAACTTAATGGAAATATATCTATTTTATTTTCTGACCGATTCATGCGTTTTTAATTCTTAAATGTTTTTTTTTTCGAAGTTTTGTTTAATACTTTTAAAAACCAATTAATTTGGAAACATTCGCTATAATAATAGACTTGAAAAGGAGGATCCGATAAAAAAAAATTGTCGGATAATATATAGGGATACTTGTGAGAGCTTTCATCCAACGTACGCAGAAATGATAATGCGGCTTTCTTGTTTCAGAAATTTGAAGGCTGAAGCAGTTTAAAATAGGTCTGCAAGTTTAAGATGCACAAAGAGTTTGTACGTAATTCTTTAAACTGTCAAGAACAGTTCGTAAAGAAACAGCTTTTCAGGTGAGGTTGAAGTGGCATTCAGGGAAAAATTAGATATGGATTCGTGGTTTTCGTATGATCAGAACATAATGGCAGAAAAGGTTGATAGGCTAAAGCAAACTTTAACATGTTTTCTTTTGAACAGTTCATTCATTGCTGTTTGTGAAAACATTTGCACCGAGTCAGTCAGCATTGATCCGAAACAGGGATTCTTAGTAACTTGTAGTTATATGGAGTATTGCCATGGTGACTCTGCAGAAAAACAATATCCTTTCTTTTGCCCTAACAGGTTGTTTATGTTTTTCCAGCAGTCACATATGTGACTTAAAAGCATCTGGATCCACCCCTTAAATCATTACCCATAAACATTATGATTGTCACATTTGATACACCAATTTTCATTTCCTGAAAGGCTTGACTTTAAGAACATGTTTCGATAATTAAGTTTCATGAAATGACCTGATCGCCTTCTCTTGTTTGTGTTATTATTATGTATTGTGTCGTATTACAAAATAAAGCAAAGATAGACTTGAGTCAAATTAACAAAACAGAGTTATCCATATATTTATTCATGACAATTTTACACTATAATTGAGCTGGGCTATTCAGAAATAGGGCAGACATAATCTAGCTAAGTTGGGCCTCATGCATGTTCATTAATTTCAGTAATTTAACGCAAGGAGTTCAAAATGCCTTTCTTCTCATTTCTATATGAGCAAAGCAGCTGCCTGGGCCTGACGTACTTTTCAGGTATGTTTAATCGAGTTTCTCTAAAGGTCCTTTCAAGTAATTGCCTTCACGCATAAAGCTTTCTTGTCAGGTTTATCCCGTCTGGAATGCATTGAAATCAGGTAAATATTTTTGGTGTTAATATATTTCTCACGGCTGGGCAGTTTACAATTTCTGGATTCACCGATATTGCATAATCCATTTAAATTTGGCTGATTAAAAATATATTCTTCAGAATGTTTAGGTACTGGTAAGAACAGATTTCACATCAAGGCAAACCACCAAATGGGGGTCCCTCTTAATGGTGTTTAACTAGCATAATCTTATGGCTGAGGTATACTGTATTTTTCTAGCACAAAAAAATCATACTGGGGTCCAATAATGAGACAAAGTAATGTTTCTGTCGCTATACAGTGTTTGTACTTGATACACTTTACAACCCTAAATTCACTTTATAATTTAAGTTACTCTTGTTTGCTCAAACTTTCACAGTTCCAGATACTTCATTGAATTAACCAGATGTAAATGGACCTTTGTTGTTGATAGCAAAATCAGCATAAGACGTATATTTGTCAACTTCCGACATGCATATAATGCACACTAGTTTCACTTGAAGTTAAAATTCAGATACCGACAATGGCCCGTTTCTTCATAGAATTCAAGAATCGGTGGAAGTTTTACATTACATCTTATCTTAGATTTACTGATACTTTGTGCAATTTCTCTGCATGGCAAGTGATGATATTTATTTCCACAAATGTCTTTTTTCGCTTCAAACACACAATGTTTCCTTGCATGTATTGGGCATGGAGTATATACATACGTTGCCATTCTGTTACATAAAGTCAAGTTGGAAGGAAGGCTAAGACTGCAGTCAGTTTTGCCAGTGGGTTCAAATTTATCGTCGTGTGATACATATTATGTATTAGTTGAACAGGAGAAATATCTTGTTTCTACAAACCAACATACAGGATAATTGATCAAGGTGAAGAATATATAGAAGTGATAAGTTCACAGAAGCAGCAATTAGCTTGCGTTCAGACTTCTTCCCCTTTATATAGAAGTATACAATTATGGGTTTTTTTCGTTTTTTTTCTTTTTCTTGTAAAATAATTGTGGTCTTTGAGCTCTGTTAGTGCTGCAGGTCCTACAGCTACTCTCAGAAACCAGGGAGTTTCTGTGAGAGAAAAATACTTTACGATCGTCGGAGAAGAATAAAGATTTCATGTAAAAAGTTGCTGGTGGCAAACTAACTGAATCGGTGGCTTTTTCAATGCCAATATGACCCTTTGAACTCAACACTCAGTAACATCATTCTCACCTCACTGAGAAAATTAAGTCAGGCGAAGTTAACCATTTATAGAAGTGTCAGTGTGGGGTGTGTTTTGTTCATGCCGAAAGAAGCCAGAAGCCAGGTCCCAATTTGTCCGTTTACAATACTCTTGTAATCCCTTTGACCTGAGGCCACCTATTCCCGCCCAAAATGTACGTTTGACGTCAACCCTTTACAGTATCTTACTTATGAAGTGAAAACCATTTGATAGATGTTAAAGGTCGTTATGCACAAATCAATTCTTGACGCTCATTGTTGTGAGTGTTGACTATATTAATTTTGCTGCCTTGAATACACTTCACGGTCCACGTAAAGAATGTGCCAGGGCACTGAATGTTTATCAATTTTTTAACACATGTTGCTGTTGGCGGCACTAGCGCATAGGTGGAAAACTTTCAATATTAACTCTAACCTTACAACTAGTGGTCGTGTTCTCTGGCAATGTTTAAGTGAAACATAGTGTAAAAGCACTATCGACTGGTGACACTGTCAGAAGTGTCTGAAAGTCACGTGGAGACAGGAAAATGTCTTAATTTTTATCAGAAGGACTTTTAGCAAGAATATTCATTTATTTACCATTTCCAGAATGTTTGTTGAACTATCTAACAATCTACCATATTATTTAAACATTTAAGTAGTTCTGAGAGGTTTCAGATCATGAACAATGAGATCAAGAAATATATTACTTATAAAGGTGCTCTCACCGAGCATTTTGCGATGCTGTTGGAGAAACACTTCCGTGACTGCTTTGCCATGTAAACTGGGAAGGAATATTGCAAATTGCTGGTGCCGTTACTAGAGTATGTAACAAGCCTTGTTGCCACCTTGCCAACTCATTAGCAAGAACAGCCAGTCTATTTGTTTAAATATGGGACCCTAAATCAAATGTCTGATAATCTGGATTAGAAAGTACACATGCCATCTTTAGTCAACTGCACTCATATTCCTAAATTTGCATAGGTTTGCAATTTTATGAACACTTGCCTGTTTACGAAGTGAGCTAACATTTGGACATGTAGATTTAGCAGATTTCGCGCCATCGTTGCACAAAAATGAATCGATCGACACCAAGTAGATACTAAAGCATACGATACTGGACATGTTTGTTTTTCTTCTGTCTTATAGACGTAAAACACTCTGATACTTGGATACACTTTTCCAAAAGCACTGATGTAGCGTTATTATGAATACACTGGCGCAGTTGAAATGTTTATTAATGAATGTGTACATCTGATCAAAACCAAGTCTATCCTTGATTGCTTTATACTGCTTGCAAATTATAATCATTTTGAATGTGTCTCGTTTTTGGTGTTGATACATTTAGGCATCTTCGACCGCTGGCCAGTCATCTTCTGTGGGAAGTGTTCCCTGGTCATTGCCAAGCAATGGAGTTGAGCAGCTAATAGGACTTGACCAGTGCTATAAAAAGTACACTACGTTCAAGAGTCATCAATAAATCTATAAAACATGGACTACAATATGTTAGTTAGGTACCTATTTTACCGTGACCTTCATTATGACATATTCCACGAATAACCTTCCTGGCTGCCTAATGTTTGTAAGCTGCAACTTTGTACATGGACTTTTCAATCTTACCAGCAAGTAAGCAGGTTGAGAGAGTACATTCTTTTTATCTGCTTCATGCTACAGAAAGCGGGCAGTTGCATATGAATAATTGTTATCTGACCAAACAGATGTGACATATAACGTTATTGAATTGGAGTGTAGTATTGAAGTATATCTCCCTGCACCCTGCCCTGCGGCACTTTCTTTCAAAGAGTTCTGTCGGGTTTTGAACTTTCAGGAATCCACATTTTAGGCGGATGGTGGGGGAACAAAATATATACCCAATAAACTCCACTGCTAGCAACAAAAATCAATGGCATTCATATGTGACTTGTTTACTTTCCGCGTGACAATATTGTTATGCTTTATGAAACTCGGGTCCACCTTCCAGTTTTCAGAACCAGTGCTAATGTGTTGCTAGAACAAAGTGGCTTTTTACCTCTTTCACCTAACTGAATCCCCCCCTTTATGTTAAGTCGGCCCCGCTAGTCTGAAGAGCAAGCCTACTGGCTGCTAACAATCTTCAAAATAGACTTATTAGTCTTTGGAGGGACGCTTAAGAACTTCACCTTTGTAGCCGGGGCTCACCAATTGTGACAAATTAAGTACTTGAAACATGAAGGGAGAATGCATGGATGCACAAGTACATCCACAGTAGCAGTCAATTTCACATTCTTTGAGAGAGGCACAGGTGTGTTCTATGGGGAATATATTGGATCTCTTAATCCTCAGCTAGGGAGGTCCGGTAAAGACCACAGTCAAAAGAGCCTTTGGCGTTTAAAACCTTGCAGCAATTTGTTGCATAAGATAGAAGTTCTAAAGTTAATTCCCCTTAAGCCAAATCCTTTAGCGATGGGACTGTCAGACGTGATACTGTGACTATCTAGAATATGTGTGTTATTTATTACATAAGATAAAAGCCAAATTTTCAATTTGGGAAAGCAACCAAAGGATACACATCGCAATTAAGGTACTACTCTAAAGGCGTTGTCTTTCTTCCACTTGCACTTTGAGATTAATTCTGATCAATCACACGTAAAGAAACATCTGACTTTGAAACTATTTTGTCAGATTATATGATGTATTTGGCCTGGAGATACAGCCAGCCGCACTGATTTATTCCTGAAAACCCTGAAATGACGCAACTGCGTCCTAGTGGTGTTGCAAATAGGGGCAACGCTAGTGATATCTCTAACATTGGCCATGGGGGGGGGGGTGTTAGACTACGTCGACTTCAATGCCAGAATCATTTACCATGAGTTTAATAGTGTGAGACTACTCGCTTGGGAAACATTGATCCTTTATCGTTTTCAATCAATACAAAAATTGCATAAACAAGCCAAAGGCGTCAAAATAGGCAACAGTATTCCATCAAACTTTATTGCTGTTCACGAGCAGACTCTAGAACATAAAGTAAAGAGACCCTCGATATGAAATCATTACTTAATTCATCACAGTCAAATATTAGCTAACGTATAAATTCAGCCACCACTTCGTGGTCGTCAAAAGGAACGCACGACCATAAAAACTGCATCAGTTCTTTTCAATTGGTCTTGATTACTTTTCAATTGACTTCTCAGCCTAGGGAGAGAAACTGTCTCAGGAATATTAACTTGCGGGTCAATCAGTTTACACGTGCATAATTCAAGACTTAGAGTAATTCATTGAACATTTTGTCAAAATCCCATTTATATTTAGTCCGGGTATTTTTCCAATGGCTTTATCGAACTCAGCCGTCAACAATTTAATCCCACACCATTTTGAATCTAAGCTGTCAAGCCATTTTCGTTCCACTTTAATTATAATTATATCTAAATTCTTTTACCACTTTTCTTCGCTGACCCCACTTTTGGCGACTTTAAAAGACGTTTCTTTCTAAAGTGGCTAAATTTTGCAGAAAGCTGTCACGTAGTTGAGAAAGCCCTGTCGAGGCGACGGTGAGCATTTGACAACGTCGCAGAAGCCTTGTTAGCTGCGGCTCACCCCTGACAATGTAGGACTTGACTTTTGCACAGCGGGACACACCAATTTGGCTCGAATACATGTCCAAGCTTTTGTTCGCCTAGACACTGCTTTGTGATGGGACCATGGCCCCTCTAAACCCGTTGCATATTGATTTTCAATAATGCACCTAGGCGTATTGAGTGTACCATTGACGCTTTCGGGACTAATCTACCCGCGGAGACCCGGCTTTTAGTGTAATACTAAAGTCAAAAGAAAAGCGCCGCTGAAACTTTATACCATATTTTTGAATTTAGTGTTGGACCTGCTTGACATTTTGACGCTTTTAGCGAATCAAGGCAGCTGTCCATTGAATTAGAAAACAGGTACTGTGTTAATTATGAGTACTACGTCAAGCCAAAGTTCCCAACAGGTACAAAGGGTCGAGTTCAGCACTGTTTCATGACGCATTCAAGTGTTGACAAGGCATGCACACAAAACCTACCCCTCTTATTAATTTAACATCTACCTGTGTTCTCTCTCGCCAAAGGCGTTCTCGTTATATAAAAAGCCATTCTTCTGACCACTGCAGGGACCATTGAAAGACCAAGACCGGCTGCGACAACACAGACCAACTAAACCGCAACCCCTAACTAGTTCGACCAAATGACTTCTTCACGGGAAATACCTTCGCTGGTTTCGAAAGAATTATACGAGCTTTACATGAATGTTATAAACAGATGCAACCAGGCAAAAATCTAAACGCCTTCCATCAGACCCCTTTGCACAGTGGCTCTGGCCTTGTTATATACGCCTTTAATGTCGTTAATTGTTAACCAAACAGTATGGAAGGGAATTGCATAGGCCCACAAGGGAAGAAGGAGTCTTTACGTGCTTTACGGTACTTTGGTGAACAGGTTTAATTATCAAAGACCATTCTAGGTTACTTGTGACTTTTGTTTGCCACTATTGCCGGCTTTCCTTTTGTATTTGGATACACTCCGGTGCCGAACCTGCGCTTTCCCTGCACCCTCTTGCGGAAACCTTTTTGTAAATCAACATCTGGACAATTCAATTTGTATTTAAGCACTTTCTGAATGAAACTTTTTACTCATATATGTAATCGAAGTGCGATCAAATATTTGAAAAAGAAAATTGCATAAATATGCCTGGGCGAGGACAAGCTACACAGATCAGGGTTTTCTTTTCAAGCAGAGTGCAAAGTAAATCGTTGCAAAATAAAATGAAACAGAATAACACAAAAGTCACTTGACTGTAGCTGTATAATTCGTATCGCCTTTATTGCGCCAGCCAACCTTGCTAAGTTCGACCTACGTAAATCCGAGTCGTTCTTTGCCAAAGCACGTATCGTGGATGGGGTAATTAACCAATTTTAAGCCACGAACGCGTCGGATTATAATCAAAAGGTACAGCACCGTACCGGTGTGGAATTCTTCATAATAGTATACAGTACCCCAGGGGAAGGGAGGAACTCATTATTTGGCCCACGATTTGAACGTATATTAATCTTTGTACCACACAGTTCACTGACTCGGTATAGCTCTTACGCCAAGACACTGGTAGGATCCAGAGACAAACGAAAGAAAAGGCAGACTCAATGCGAAGTGCACACTTTTGTAGCTATTAAGCCAGGCAAAACTAACAGCATGTCGACATTTTTCTGTGCGGCTACAGAGGTGAAAATGCCAAATTTATCCTGCTACCCAGGTCTAAATACTTGATAAAGCTCAACATTACAAGTTTGTCGGGCAAAGGACAAATGTAGGAATAGAGTGCTGTTTATAGCTTCAAGATTACACCTTCTATTCCATTACACAGTTACTTTGTTCGACCACGTTAGCTTTCGTTTGCTCTCGCTTGCCCCTCAGTAGAGATCGCTGTGCAAGAAAAACAGAGCCAAATTCCATTGCTTTGTTCCATGGGTAGCCTCTTCGTTATTTGGCTAGGCTTGACAATTCGTCAAAGTCACGGTGGGTAAATATAACATCGATGAACAAACTGGCACATAAACTCCGAGACAGCACTCAAGTCTAAACCAAACAGATATTATATTTATGATTGCTGATGGTAGGACCACTACAGACACCTGCGGTATAGAAATAAGGCTGAACATGGTAGTCAAGGTAGTTTGCCTAAGAGCGTGGTGGTCTATGGAACCACACACTATGCACGATCTGCTGGTGCCCTTAAAGTGACTCCGTACACCCAGCAGCAAATTGGAAGTCCATATATTATAAAGGAAAGAAAGCTGGTAGGCCGAAATTGGAAAAATATTAACAGGCATACACGTACTAAGTTCTTTGAGGGTTACAACGCATCACCAAGGAACTATATGACTTGCGATTATAATGTCTACAAAGCTATCAATGTCAATCACGAATTATGTTAGAAAAAATAACTACCCGACGTGAAATGGATTAAAGTCATTTGAGCATATTGCGTATTATATTTTGTATCTCGTTTGCGGCGATTTAACACTTGTTGCGAGTTACTTCATGCGAAAATAGAAGTCTTAATTCTGGAACATAAGTCAAGTCGATCAAAGTTGGCATAATCACGAGTGTGTGTTGCAAGCTTTTCCTCCTTGAGTAACTTCCTAAATGCCGCCTGACGAAACTTGGGAAAAACATAATACTTTTAATTTCTTGACTACGGTCGACAAATTCGTCGGACATAATTCATTTGACATTGACGCATTTAAACCAATGTCTTAATATTTTCCCTTTGGCTACGAACTAACACAATACACTCTCACCGACCGACTGACCTTTACACCGAAAAGTCATCAAGCCGCTCAGCCTAACTCAAAGTTGCATCATCTCAAATTGTGTGGAAAACCGCGACAAACTAGGACCAATAGAATAGGATCAGCTATAGGTCCCACTTGAGGTTATAAATAGTTCCTATGCATGTAAGAACCGGCTAGACGGACTCTTGTGTTCACATCATATACTGCCATTACAACTTTGAAAATCCCTTCTTTCATCGCAGAAGGAGAGAAAAACATTTAAAGAAATAAAAGTCAAGAGAAACGTAAAAAGTGTAAAGAACGATTTGAACCCCTTCTCTTTTCGGCGCACAGCTGAACTACGGTCTAATGCAGAACCAAAACAGAATCAGATTTGAGAGTGCCAAGGTGTTGTGAGAACTTCTAAAAGTCATAAGGTCTCAAGCTATATCCCTTTAGAAATAATTCAGTCTTTTGTCTGTACATAATTGTCTTTTACCAGACGCAATAAACCATGGTTTAGTAATTGGGTTTATTTTATTATACAAACTTCTGTATGCGGTTGTCTTTGTGCTGCTTTAAAGGTATTGACTCAAAGAATTGGATACCAAGAAGTAAGGATTGTCAACAAGTCCAGAAATTGCTGTCTCAAAACAAGTACCATTACTCAGTCTGTGTCTGAAGGATTAAGGGGACCGTCGCACGCAGACTAGCCTCTTATTATGCTTACATATTATTACATTTCCAAAAGCTAATCCAAATGCGCCAAATGGTTCCTTTTAAACTTACAATTAAAAGTTAAACGTCACACGGAAGCAAAGGTTTGTGTAAGTACAAGAAGTCGAGGGGGTCTGAACCCAAGCAGTCTTTTCAATAATCTCGTTATGCAATGACACATTTGAAACATTCCCTCAGGTGGCCAACACTTTCACAAAGTCCACACTCAAATTTGTACTAGGGCTTACTCCACTAGAATTAGACTGTATCTCCTGCACAGGCCATTGGATTGCCCTGTGCTGGTATTAAAGGCCGTACTGCAGATATGTCTAAAGCTCGCAGGTGCAGAGTTAACTGGGACTATAATCTCATGTGACTTTTATTCTTTGGGTGCAATTTTCAATGTTTATACGGATATACTAGGTTTATTTTCTCCTATGCTACAGGTTTACTTTTCAGAAGTTAAAAGCACAATTGTCCATCCATGATGCCAAAGAGCTAAACTCTTTCTGGAATAAAACCATTCGCAGAACCAGTTTTTACTCTCACCAGATATATTTTGAGTCTGCAGGTAGACATTCTCAGTCACTGATACTTATAGCACATAAGAAATATCTCAGAACAAAACGATACATCCGGTGCACACTGCTACTTTCGAAACGATTTTTATGACGAGTGTTAACCTCTCTCTCTCTCTCTCTCTCTCTCTCTCTCTCTCTCTCTCTCTCTCTCTCTCTCTCTCTCTCTCTCTCTCTCTCTCTCTCTCTCTCTCTCTCTCTCTCTCTCTCTCTCTCTCTCTCTCTCTCTCTCTCTCTCTCTGGCCCTTGATAAAGAAATGGGATAAATTGTAAGGTTTTCATTCTTAACGGAAATCTTCAGAATGCAAACGCGACACCGAACAGTTTGTATGTAATTAGACATGTAGCTTTTACTGTATGTTTGATTAAAAGCATGCATCAAATTTCATGAATAATATTCGCACAATTATGTGTAACAAGGCGTAAAACAGGATCACGTCAGTTAGTGTTATGTCAGATTTGCAGTTTTACTGCAATGACTTCTGTACATTGTAATTTACAGGCAAAATTCAATTTTACTAATCCTATTTGTTCCAGTTTAGGACAACGAATAAAACCTAAAGCTCCGTTGGTCAGAATATATAATCAGGTCAGGTGAAGAACAAGAGAATCTAGTAAGTACAAAGGCTACCAAGAAAAATTCATCAACACAATCAGTGAGGTCAGAAAGTCGAAAAGTGAAAAACGTTTGTACACCAGATCCCACGAATTACCAGATAAGGGAAAATTTGTCACCAGGTAAGGTTTTTATATTGGTATATTAACGTAACGTCGAACTGGTAGTATTTTGACTAAAATGGTTTCTTTCGACTGTCAAATGAAAATGTATTCCTGGTACTGAAAAAAGCTTCATGTTTGCAGGACAGGATTTAGAGCTGCTGGTACAACTAGGTGTTGGAGGTGACATCCGTTTCGAAATCACAAGTTGCGTGTGTTCACATCTTTTCCTTTTCAGCCAATGATTATGCATCGCGTACCGGTGTTGGTACATGAGACACATCGCTTGGGATATTTACAATGATAAGTTTCATACTCGGGTAAAAGTGATTTTTTCAGAGAAGCCCCGCATTTCTTCATACATGAGATCAAAGCTTGATTTTTATAAATTGATTTATTCATTTATTTCCACTGTTACAACGCAGAAGGTTCAAAATTTTGAATTATTTATATGTTTTATGTACATGTCAATAGTTTATAGAGGTAGATGCACATGTCAAAAATCAATACTCATGAAAATTAGAGATTATGAATAAACCTTGCAAGCTGTTGTAAACCACTACTTTTGTTCGTTTTCGATTACACGAAACCGAGGACATGTATTTCTGTGACTATTAAGGCTTTTTGATTGCCTCATCGTGGCCAACTATTCTAAAATTTCTATTTTAACCCTTTCTTTCTTATACCGGCCAAGAACGGCTGGTGGTCAAATATCGTCTGCCTGCTTTAGTGTTTTCACCTAATTTCAACAGTTATGAAAAACAATTTGACTGAGAATAGTAGATGAGACCTGTCAAGATCACATGCCGCAGGTCAACAGCTCTCCTTGGCATGGGGAGGCCACTTAATGCCCAGCCCATGCCAAGAAAAACTGTTGACTCAGACGTAATTTAAGGGGAAAGGGTCATTCTTTAATGTTACAGTATTTTCATACGTACCCTTTCTTATCAGAATTGATAGGGACTTCTATTAACAATCATTGTTTAAGTTCATACCTCAAGGACAAGAGGATCAAGCTCTATGACGTCACATAAAAGTCGTCCATCACTTTGTTCTCTGCAACCAAATGTGGCTGTCTTTTTTTTAAACTGTTGTATGAAGTTTCTTCAAAAAACCATTATTTTGGCTTTGTGAAAACCGAAATAAGGCAAAAATCACATATCAAAATGGTGTCCAGCGTTTATTTATTAAATACCCAACCCCCAAATATCACATAAATTTCTAATTATTATTAAGCACTTTGTGCAATCTGTGCATTTCGGCCTAAGGACATGTGAAAGTACAGTACCAATGGTCAGAGTTACAATAGACCCCAAATAATGAACAACACACCCAGAAAAACAACAAAATCCCTTTAAGAATGCGTTGGCACTTTAATCCAAGTGTAATTGGTAACAACAGGTACATCCATGTCTTCCAGCCAAGACAAACCACTCAGAAATTGGCTTTGTGTGGGTCCTGCAGCTCGTCCAGAAAACATTCATGCAAGTAATAGTCAATAATAATTTACTATCATCCCATAATCCAAATCGTACTGCCTATTTACACAGGCATTCTTAACCTTTTATTTCACTTTAATGCATGTAGTTAACTTTGGCAAAACCAAAGCATTTTACCAATTCTCCAAATAGGCTTGTCTGATCCCAGAGTAGGTTGACATAGATGGAATTTTTCATTATTGCTGATACTGCATATTGTATAAATTTAAATAATCTCGCCAAACATAAAATGTGAATTTTTCAAACCGTTTGCTTAATCTTGGGATCGAATAAATATCATGTTGTATGTTTTGATGATCAGTGCAAGCAGAGCAATACTATATACATGTTTCTTAATACCTTGACAGGCCAATTTCTCAATCAATGTTAATGTTTCGCGGCTTGGCTCTTGACCACATGAATACTGAAAAAGAAATACCATGTGTTTAGCTGTATATATATATATATATATATATATATATATATATATATATATATATATATATATATATATAATATATATATATATATATATATATATATATATATATATATATGTATATGCATATATATATATACTGCGAAATAGGAAAGTCAATGTTCTGAGCAAAACAGGTAATGACGGTATTTTGTATCAGGGCCTGTCATTCACATGTACATATGAATACCTATCTTACAGGTCTAGGAGTTTGATACCGGGTACTTCGTTGCAATGATGGTCACAGAGATCCGTTTAGATCATTTGTGGTCTGTTGCCTTTGGTTCAAATTTGCAAATGATTGGCTGTTTTTTGTATCAAGGTCAAATGCTATAATAACTCGTGTGAAAAGAATATCGCTACGACTAGCGGATTTGGTCATCAGATACATTTTGAATGTTTTCAAAGTTCCAGAATTCCTGTATTTCTTTGTGTATTACTTTCAAACGGAGAGTTTCAGATAACTGGAAATTAGGTTTCTATTAAAGATTTTAAAGCAAGTAACAGTGTGGCAAAAACACTGAGAATTGCGACCTGTAAGTGTTTCAGGAGCTTAACAAGGTGCGGCAGTAGGCTTTACACAAGCCTACTGTCGTGATGGCCTAAAACTGCTGGAGTTAGGGACGTAGCTTCCCCGTGAAATTGGTTGCATTTAAAATCGTTTCCTTGATTACCAATCTGACAAATGTAGCATGCAGTCTACATCTGTTTATGTTTTAGAAGTAGATTGATATTTTCTTTCAATGTTTAATAATGTCAAAAAGTTTAGATAATTTCTTCCAAATAAGATTAAACATAAAACAAACTACCATACGTTGCTTAAATGTAATCACTGAATTTGCTTTGTCTTTATCAGGGACTAAGGATTAAGGTGTATACATTTAAACTCAATTCGTATATGCACCAGATTTTATGTCACAAGTTATGTAATGCACCTAATTTCTGTTCCACCATTAAACTGAATCAGTTCTAGTGAACAAATTTCTGTATCCTTTATTGAGGATAAATAGGATAACAAGAAGGTTATCATTTATACTACAAACATAATAACAATACACTTAAATTCGGACGAGTTCAGTCATTTGTCAAAAAATTCTGACGTTAAATTGGGTAGCCCAGATATTGAAGATTTTACTATATTTATTTTGACATGTACTGAGCCAGCTGAAAGCAATTTTATATAGATTGCACTCCATTAAAATATCGAGTCGGCCGACCACCTGTAGAAATTTTCCTTTCAATCTGTATTTAGGTCAAAAGGGAAAAAGTTAGTTTGGCAGTTGATTGACAAGTCAGTAATGGTTTTTCCAACTTGTCATGAGTTAAGCACAGGGGCAACAATTAGCAACAAAAGAAGTGAACACTACTCTTTGTCACCCAAATGTATTTCTCAATCCACACCAACGCAATCACCATGAATGAGCAAGAGATCAGCATTCACCAAGCATTAGTACGCTTAAGGAGTCTGAGCACTTTTAGTGATTAGCTTTTATGTTGAATTATGACAGTGTGAGACCAATCAAGAAACTCTAAACATTCTTAGGATTATTCTAGAAGCTGTATTTGCGATGCTGTAAGAAGAACAGAATGTTACAATGACCAGGCATATGCATTCATCCATCTCAAAATTGTATTCGTTTTTACTGTCACCGTAGCCAAGAAATTTGATAATCATCTTGAAGTGAGTAACAAGTTACCTGAAACATACATGTATATGCTAAAAAGCAAGCTTGTCAGGTGTGAGATCTGCATGAACACAAAAGGCATACATTCCTTTCTGGGCGTGTAGACATATTGTTGAGAGCCAATTTACCCAGTTTTCAACCACAAGTTTCCCCTATCTCAAGTACCTCCAGCCCGCTCAAATTAGCGTCCTGTCTTTCCTGGTTGAAAACAACAGTACTCGAAATACGGGCTGGTATTTTTTGTTGCATTAGCAGTTTATTCTACTTTTGTTGTCAAGTTTCTTAGTTTGAGTTCCATGCCTATGAACTTTATTTTGTGGTAAAAGGGCCTCTCTGGAATCAAGCTTTAGTAGTGCAGACACTGACTTTTAGTTGAGCCATTTAATCGCCGTGCTAGCTGCAGGTAAGAGCAATATCGCTTAACAGATCCGTCGTATAAAAATAACGGAACTTTGGTCTCTTTTACTCTTTGCCATCGGTAACCAATATAAAGTCCTTTTAAACGTTATGGCAATAGTACTACGGCTTGACACCTGTTGACGCGCAAGATCATGTTATATCTCCTCAAGGGTGCCGCTGGCCGTCCAAAAGACTAAAACACAACAGAAAGTCGAATCACCATCCCTCTCACGTATCCGAGGGATTCGCCTGAGATCTCTACCGTTTGTGTCATTTTGACCCAGGTCAAGCCAGCCTGTTGTCACACGCCACAATACCGATATTGAAACGTAATCCACTCAGCAAGCCTGTGTGCCTTACTATCCCGTGAGGAAACTTAAGGACATTTTACGGCGAATCCCGGGGTCAATTCACAAAGCTGTTGGTGAACCAAGGGAAAAGACGTCAGTTTACAAACTGGCCAACTTTTATTCTGGCAGCTGATTGCGGTGTAGCTTTTAAGTGTTGTCGGCATGGGCACCCACTGTGGGAAACTTAGCATAGAGAGACTAAATTGCATCAGAAGATTGCAATTAAGGTTACTGGAACTTTTGGTCTCAACCTAGAACCTTAAGCATCACAATACATGTAAAATAATGACATGGTGAGCAAGTCACAAATGTCGACACCTTGGCCAACTTTTCGTTTTGAGATTCATGATGATGACAAAAGATGCATTCAATGGCTATCATAAGACTCGCCAAAATTTGCCCCACCCAGTGCTTCTTGCCTGTTTACGTGGATTGTAGGAATAAACTTACTTCAAGAACGCAAACAGCATATTAGGGAAATGGAATAGATTGTTTATCTCCCAGAGGAAAAAAATCACATGTTAAGCAATCGAGAATACCCGTTTGATTGTCAGTAAAAGTATTCCATAGTATTAAATTAGTCACTAAACTGAGTGTGCCTGCATAGATAACCAATCTTTACGGTGCTGTTTTGGAGTGGAAACCTCAGTCCAGAAAATAGATGCCAATAGACAGTGCCAAAACAGGCTATCGCTGAAGCAAACAATTTTACTGGGAATGAATGACATAATGATACAGCTGAACAGAACAATATCATCAATTCAGCAATCATTAACCTAATCCAAAGAAATATACAAAACCAAAGTTAAATGATCTATATTTATGATTCCTTTAGTTTATTAGATAAAGTGCCATTTTTATCCCAATGTAACTTGGCAAAAATACACATTTCACAGTCCTTATTTTATGCACGTAAAAAAACCGACCTTTCAAACCGTTCAATCATATATATATATATATATATATATATATATATATATATATATATATATATATATATATATATATATATATACAGATAGATAGATAGATGGATAGATATAGATGTATATAGATATATATATAGATATATATGTATATATTTGTATATAAATATTATGTATATATATAATACACAAAAGGAAGCATCAGGTGTATATTATAATAAACACAGGAATCCATTTAAAGACACTAAAAGAGGTATTTATCCATCAGTCAACAACTGCATGGCTTTTCGTTTCAAGCATATCATATGCAGTTAATTTCATGACATTTAAAAATGGCTCATGTCCCATGAGGCATGCTCAGTACACATTTCTCACATAATAATAAAATGTATTAAACGCGTGATTAAACTGAAAGTATTGTTCATTTGCAGGACACTTCAAACACGTTGTCGAGTACCATAGGACTTAAAAAAAACAAAAACAAAAAATGCAATACGGTACTGGCACTTTACTCATTATACAATCTGAATTTGAAAAGTATTACTGCACAAACCCACCCCACCTTAGGGATATTGGCAGTGTGAACTTGTAGTAACGCAAATGTAATAAAATCTCAAATCTTAATTTCTCCGTTCGCGGGGTATGATGATGATAATAATAATAATAATAATAATAATAATAATAATAATAATAATAATAATAATAATAATAATAATAATTATTATTATTATTATTATTATTATTATTATTATTATTATTATTATTATCATCAGCATTGATAGTTCGACATACAGGTATGGAAAATAACTTATAACCCTTTGAAAATCTAAGCAGCACGTATCGTTTTCAAGTGTCAAAATTTCAAGTTAACGTACCAGGCTTCATCGCTCAATATCGAGTGTCAACATATTCAAATATATATTCCAACCATTTTAACGCACCGATAGCTTCAACAAAACTGTATCTGTCGAGCGGATATAATTAATATCTGATTCGGGTTCGGTACACCTTATTGGATAAGGATTGGGTTTCGAATTGGAAAATAGTTTAAGTCTGATATTTAAGGGAACTGAATTATAAGGTTTATGCACTTTGGTCATACAAATGTTAAATATTTGAATGGGAAACACAAATAAAATATAGAGGTCACCAAGTTTAACACTTTCCCGCTCAAATCGCCTAAAAAAGCCAGGATGTAAATTGCCATCTGTTTTAACGTTTTTACTTAAAATTTCCGTTACAAGAAAACACTTTTGCTGAGATCTGTGTGTAAGACCATTCATGATGGCAAGCCCCTGGGTCAATAGATTTACTTTGAACAGCTTAGGCAGCTATCTGGCACGTGTAGGTAAAAAAAACTAACATCAGTGATTCTATGCAAAATAGTAACAATCTTAGGGATTTTTAGTGGACCTCCTCATGTTTGCGTGTAGGCATTCATTTGCTAAAATCATATCTCTTAAAGGCATCATTCTTTCATGCAAGTGAAATCCTTTCAAAAGTTGGAACAAAACTGTTTATATTATACGCAATATTTAATTACCAATTGAGTCTCATTTCACGGATATACACAGTAACATTAATATGACATAAAATGAATGAAATCTGATTCAACACTGCATTCTCATAGTGCAGAGATCTGTGCCAGTAACCAAGAGGCCCTGAACAGGGAAAATGATTCTCTTCATTAGAGTAATTAGCATAAGTAAACCCAAGGGAATACAGCAAAGATGTTATCGACACGTTAGTTAGCCTTTCAAGTACTTAGGATAAGACTTTCAGGCTTGCTGAAACCATCATGTTTTTAAATTGTCTATGAAAAAGTATGATATGCTTTTTCTCTTTACTCGTCGAGGTGGATGTCTACTAACAAAAATCAACTCTCGTTTATTCTGTGTCTCTGAGAAACTCTGCATGTATACTTTTTCAGAAATAGTTGAAAATTACATCCACATGGCTTTGTTTCCGCCATTCAAGAATCCAATCAATTAAAGATCAGTATCTAACGAGATTTACTAGCACTATGTGTGTTTTGACTGTTTATGGCAAACACGCGTGAACCTCAATAAGGAATAGGTTAACATGCGTCTCGTCAGTGCAATCTTTATAACAATATGTACAGATTTAAGAAGTAGCACAAATCATACCTAGTGCTTGCTAACTTCATCATATGTGTGCCCAACATTTTCGGATTTTGCAAAACTTTACCTTGGGGTGGGGGTGGGAGGTGAGACGTGCAAAAAAACAATATTGGTACTAGGTGAACATGACCTTTTTCACTTTGTTTATATGAATCGTTTACACGATTTCTGAAAGTCAACTTTCAATATTTCCATTCAATAATCATATTGAATCCCGCCATAAGTTTCACGTCTTGAGATCACTTGACTCTTACTTTTGTTATGTAACCGTTTCTGAAGTAGACTTACCGTTTATGTTGCTTTCATGCCGGTCTGTGCTGTCAAAGCATGTGAGTGGCAAATCCACCGCAATAACGGTACTTTAGGAATGAAATTGCTTGAAAGTTAGCTGTTGTCGCTTCAATACCTCAATACACAGAAGAAAAGCGAAATGGAAGGCAGAAAACTTAATCTTTAATCAGCCATGGGAAATATAACCGCTAAGAGGATAGCCTGTGATGTTATCAGCCATATACGAATCACAGACGTGTAATCCTGTCGGTGCTCAATATGCTACAAGTCAACCTCCTTTTACTAAATTGCTCAAACATGTTCATGATAGAAGCAGACTTGTACATAAGTTACACATTTTTATCTGGTGTATCTTTGCAATATTATGGAGTACAATGTCGCTTCAGAGGTGGACGAATTCTTGTTATCAATACAGAATCATTCGGTAGTTTAACATTTAGTCATTTTATTCTTAGACTGTATTTAAGACCTTAACTTGGTCCAAATGTATATTTAAGAACAGGTGAAAGTATCTATGCTGCTTACGCAAGTAAATTTGGTATTTCTCGTTTGATTATCGATCTAAACAATGCTCACTTATAGTCTGATAGAGACAAACATATCAATTAGTATTGTTTTATATTAGTAGTCAGGTTATTCATTCATTTATTTATTTATTTATTTATTTATTTATTTATTTATTTATTTATTTATTTATTTATTTATTTATTTATTTATTTATTTTTGCTTTTTTTTGCCTTTTTTAGTTCCATGTGTTTAAAATGTCTGGTAAAATACTGTTCAATCTTATCATGATGTGCTAAAAACACGCAAAATAGTGAATCATGTACAATCCCAATGTGTTTCGCTTTGACTAAAATTCAATGAACATTTTCCGATGGAATTGGCATTTCTACCGAAACCAATATTTATGTATATGTATATGTATATGTATATATATATATATATATATATAAACATATATTATATGTCCAATGATTATTCACAAAAAATAAACCCTGCTTTTAATCTTTTTGTGTAATATTGCTATATATAAATTACAAATTGCAGAAAAAATATGCACGTAACTTGTAATATAGTTTTTTTATTTCTACAAGTTTCAAACCTCTCTGTTGCATATATATATATATATATATATATATATATATATATATATATATATATATATATATATATATATCAGTAAGAACGTATACTACAAAATAAATGTAGTTAACCTCCAATATGTTACCATTTATAAATATGTATTGAATTCAAATAAATTCATTTCAAATTATTTAACTATTTCCCTAACGCTACTGCTCATCGGAGACCAAATCAATAAAATTTGACAAGTACCATACCATAAGCTGCTGATCGATGTTGCATGGAAGTTCGAGACATTAATCCTTTCCCGCTTACACAACCCAAAGCGTCTGTATGTAACTTGCCATCTGCGCTAATGTTTCATGCTGAAAGTTTTTTTCTGAGAATCTTAAAGGATATCTATCATGACGGTACGCCCCAGGTCAATACCTGTCCTTGCCGCCGAAAAACGTTATTGACTGTTTTGTTGACACAACTATAAGATTAATAAAAATTTTCCTTTTCACTAAAGAAGTGACTGGCTCACATACTCACTTTCCGCAGGGACAAATTTTATTATAATTTGTCCATCTTATCACCTACGTGATGGCCTCGGGTCTCCATAATTTTGTTTGTTTGTTTTGTTTGTTTGTTTGTTTGTTTTCTTTTTGTTTTTGTTTTTTGTTTTATTTTGGAGGGGGGGTGTTTTTTTGTTTTTTGTTTTTGTTTTTGTTTTTGCCAAGGTTCGAAGTTTTCACCTTTGTTAAAAGTCCAACCACCTGTTTAAAGAAGTGCATGAACTAGAAGCGATTCCACTTGTTTCTTTGGTAATGCCGTTGTGATTTTATACATGGACACTTGTCATTTGCGTGAAAGTGTCTCTGAAAGGTATATTTAATGAATGATCACATTTATACTGATTCATATTTTGCCATTTTAAACATACACAACTGGTAAAATATTGTTATGTTCACACCAAATCGAAATGTTATACTGTATTAGTTTTTACTCTCCACTTGAACAAGGCTTAAGCCCTGGGAATGTTCAGTGCAAATGTCTTCAATTGACACCTCACGTTAGAGCCAGTCCTAGAAAAATGAAAATGTATTTTATATTTGATTATTTAATGTGAACGTATAAGTAGGAAGTGATAGATCGAAGCTGAAACACAGAATTGAAACAATCGTTTGTTCTTTCGTGAAAAACAATACACCCCCCCCCAAAAAAAAATGCACAGTTGCCTGTTCATTTTCACAGTTGCATGTTCGTTTTCACAAGGCACGATAAAGAACACCCGTCCAGAAGAAGCCAAGTCACATCCAGGTTTGAAAACAGGGGCAGTGTTGTTCAGAAAGAGAACTGTCAAAATTGCAGCCCTGAGGGTATATGCAATGGAAAAGGGATACCTCTTAACAGTATATTTGCTCAAGTAATGTTACAGTAGGGCTCATCAACACTTTTACTTGTCTAGTTGACAAATGGGGTTTTCTTCCAGAGACCCCCTCGGGCAATTCACCCGGTAAGTGGGATCCCTTATGTCTCTGAAAAGGACTATCAAGATTTTTTTCTTGGTCTCCCAAGCCAAAGGAAGGCGTGAAGTCATGTGACACTGGCAGGATAGAAAATGTCGTCTGCTTGTCTGACTTCGTGTTAAGTACACAACATTCGAACCATGAAGTCAATCATGAATGGGCAAGACCTATCTATGTGTTCAATCGCAATGTTCATGTCTACTTCAATAGAACTCACCCGAGCAAACTAAGCGCAACTAGTGTTGGTTTTTCACTTTCCGTCAAATGTTTGTGCTCAAAAGTTGAAAAGATACGAAAAAGTCAATGTCACCTTGTCGGAATCGGTTAAGAGTTTGCATGCATGAGTTAATAAGGGAAATGCTTATCCAAAAAGCATAATGTATCACGATGACGCACTAATTCACAATTGTTAATGCCATCTTCCAGTTTGTGGACGAACCAAGCTAAGTTAAGATTAGAAAAGAAATAAAAAACAATGATGACAAAACAGATTACATAGTTTTACAAGAAAGTGATTTGCTGTGTATATATAGATTAAATCCACGTCATTGTCCATCGATTTCTAACTATAAATGGCATATAAATTATTTCTAGATATAAAGCGGGCCTTGTGATTGAATGTCAATTGGAATACGTCGACTGCATTTGGTAGACTGGAAACGGTATAGACAGACATACCTATGCATCTATTCTGTCACCAGACAACTACACGCACATGACACAGTAATTTGCCGCTACATGAAACGCATAAGGTAATGGCGCAAATGGTACACCAACTTTCTCCGCAGCTCTTTTTCCAGCATGTAAGTTACTTTATCTCTGCTTCAACGCACTGTGACTATCTAACTCTGAGACTCAATACGCCATTGAGAGACTCAGTTGTCTGTTCACCTGCATGCATCTACCGAAATTTCCCTTCACAACTTCTCCGCAGGGACTCCAGGACTCGAAACGGTCATTATTGTGCCAGTTGACTATGGGAAAAGCAAAAAGAAGTTTTAATCTTCAGGTCAAAAGTTCAGGCTTTTGCGTGCAGTACAAGGGATGTTCTGTCCCAAAGGTCTTCTCTATTCTATTACACTTTCATGGAACCCGTCACAAATATCTTTCATATTTCACCGGGAGGCTAACAAATCTCGATCAAAACAAGATTTTCTGCCTTGATTTTACCTCTCTGGTTGTTTCTGCAGGAAGCCATTATTCACATGGTCATGCCCTACTGCTTGTGGTTTTCCAATTGTCTTTTTCGTTTGAGTGATATTAAGATATTTAACATTTTTAATGAGGGGTACAGGCTAGCGGATATTTTGGTGTCTTCATTCTTATTCATGTCTTTAAAAAGTCTGTCAACACCAAACAGTTTGAATCAAGGATAAAAGTCTGCCCGTCAAGTCAGCAGGCCTTTAATTACACGTAGTTGGAGGGGTGGGAAAAACTTTCATGAATTTTCTTTGACGGTGACAAGATCCCCTGTATAAAAGGAGGTGATAAACACACATAAGTATGTACCGCAATAAGAGACTATGTTATATTTGTGCCGGGGGCAGAAAAGTTATTGTGAAGCATCGACCAATCATACACGCGGTTGAATAAAAGCCGCATGCTCGCATTATGCTAAACTGATCAAGACCTTGGTTCTGGTGGCAACACTTCATATACGAAATCAGTACAGGTATAACGCCGGATGGCCTAGCTCTGGCGAATCACATTCCAATTGGTTGACGCCAAAGCGAGGTCAAAGGGGATTCGCTCAACTCAGCAAAGAGGCACTGAGAGTGCTTAACCATACTGTCAGGTAGTCCCTACTGGATCCGCAGTACACAGGGCACTCCAAGATGAACAAGATCGCAGGAACTTCCAGTAAGTAATGGACAACTTCATATTCCTCAGTCTTTACCTCTGTAAAGCCACAAAACGTAGGCACGTTGCCTGGCCCGGCACACCTCCGAAATGATCCCAACAGTTGCGTATAGCCATAGACCTCTAGTTATTTATAGCTATCATAGCTGTCATCTCTATTCAAATGCTACACCCCAGAATTTGAAAGGACCAAAAGTCATATTAAATGAAGTTTGGTTTTTCAAATTTATTGTAACTCAAAGTGTGATGCAATCGGGTCCATTTTGAATGGCGGATTTAAGAATTGCAGCTGTTGTCCTTGCCGTGTGAAAACTGCAGGGATTTGTTTTGATTGTAACTCCAAACATAGACCATGAAGACAACAAGTAGGAGTTTTTTGTTTCTTTTTTTACTGAAAACCACAAAGATATATATGGAAGTTTTCGTCGTGGATCAACATGCTCCTGACGGAACAATGCAACTGTTTTTGAAGTAGCAATTGGATTGTCGTGCCAAGTGGCAGTTTAAACATTCTGACGATTTACTCAACCACCACTCTTTTTGACACCTGGAGTGTTCAGTCTCTATCAGTACACGGGCAGCCTAATCGTACTATTTCAGCTCATCTGGCTCGTCAGACATACAAGAAAAACAAGATTTTTCACGGACAAGTGATAAGGAAAACACATAAATAAAGAAAAACGAAGAATGAAAAAAACTGGTGTATTGTGGGAAGTATATTGGAAGTATTAAAACACCACCTTACTCTTATACCTATGCGAACAAGGCAAAGGAACGGAACTTTCAAACCCAAACTGACTGACATCGTCTTACTGAGCATCGACTGTGCATATGCTGCGGAACTAAATTATTGTTTATGGTGAGACCCCATACCTCAATGTATCACCAGAAATATAAAAATGCCGGAAACTGTATATTTGTAAGCTGAGATTGAAAACAGATCACCTGTGCTACGGACGTCCCGACAGAACAGCAGGGTAGCGTGGTCGAACAAAAAAGGCCGATCGCGAGCAAGTCAATACAGATTGGAAACCGGACATGTTGGACAGGTATGAGATCTACCTGCAGAAACACGGGAAATAAATTCTGCCAAGTAGTTCCAATTAACATTTCCACAATCTATAAACCTGCAAGAAACGGGACCAATTTCCCGTGTGTGTCTACAGCTTTATAGTATTCATCTAAAATGACTTTTCTCCATCAATTATTCATCTCGCGAATAAATGTAAGAAGGCTTGATATATCTTGGATTTCCTGTTGATAACAAGATCACAGAAATTAAACATGCTCTTACTGAAAAGAGCACCTTTAGCTTTTCCTGTTGCAGAATACCAACATTAACTAATATTCCAATCAATGGCAGCTCAATTAATAACTTCTCAATCACTACTTGTCGGTTCGAGGTCGTCATTTGCACGTTAACGACTCTCAGCATTTCAGTATAAAGGCCATGACAGATTGTGGCGATCAGAAGGGATCTAGCGTTTGGAAACACGCAAGGAAATGAGCCTGATTAATAAACAAGTAACTTTCCGCTGTTTTCTAAGCCAACTTTATGACCCCCAAATCCCTATTTCCATGACACCGAGATATCAATGGTGCCCTTTGGAAGACTCAAATCCAGGACGAAAAACTACGTGCATAGAAATTTTTGCTGCTTCCGTCTGCTACCTTGTTCGTGTCTGTAATGTATCATTGTCGACTTCAATTTTCTCGCGCCACATCAGCTTGTAAGATAACTACTCACACAAAACTCTCAATCCTACCGACTTCGTTGTCAATTACACCTTGTCAAGTTCGGGATATGTGATGGCGTTCTTCGTAAGTTTTAATCTTGCAAACTTAAAACCTAAAAATTGCTGCCTTGCATGACATGTCTTCCACTGTTGTACCCACAATTACCTATGACAGATATCCGAAGATGGCCGTCTGCCATGCTTACACAAGTCAAACCTGAATTGTTTGTTGTCGGCAAAGCCAAGAGGCTTTAAAATGTGCGAGAAAATATCATTTTAATATGAAAACGATAGACGCTTGTCTTTCATTTTCAAAACAAATTACATTTTGGGACAGTATGTAGTTTCAAATAATCTTAATATACCTCTCAAATTTGCCAATCAATATGTTTCTTATTTTTTCAAAGTGTGAGAAGACGATGGTCAAGAATTCAAAAACTCGTCTCAACTATTTATCATGAAGCAAGTAACTTAGAAAACAATAGCATATTAGAATGCACTCTTGTTTTGGTTGACAAT
>OZ026614.1:88088766-88181266 GCA_964020975.1 Hermodice carunculata | reverse complement strand
GCGCGCAAACAAACACAGAAACAGAACCGAAAAAATAAAAAACAAAACCAATCACAGAAAAAGGGGTACTAGTATTCTCAGGTTATCAGTAAAACTGGACACAAAAACACCATAAAGCTCATAATGCAAGAACATAATCTGCGTGATAGGCATGATTTGACACTTCCTTTATTTCATACTTTTTTTCTTTTTTCTTTTTCTTTTCTTTCTTTTTTTTCTGTCTTTTTTTTTTCTTTTTTTTTTTTTTTTTTGCCATGACGGTATCCTGGCATATGTTTCAGAGAATAGTTCTTTATGCTGCTCAATAATATGCTCTGCATGTTTTATTTATGTGAAACAAAAAGCCAATAATGATTCCCAGCTGTTTTAAATAATTCAGTTCCTTGTTTAAGCATCAAGTCTGTCCAGTTGAAGACAAATTCTGAGATTGATCATGATCTCTTCAAAAATTCAGAACGTGGTTTTCATTAGGTATTTTTTACTTGTGTTGTTTAATTGTACGAGCAGTGTATTCGCAATTAGCGGTCAACATTTACTTTGTGCTTGTAGCATTACAAGAAAGGTAGCTGACTAAAGTGAACCGAATCTTATAGATCCAGGGAAATAACAGCGGTTTGACAAGACTTGGCATTATGCGACCCTATATCAATTCAACGAAGCAAAAATTTACATTTCAGTTTATAAAGCATGCGGGTATAAGGCCCTGGTTGCGAAATATGAGTAAGACAACCAATACAGCTTATATCTGGGATTAGGTACAAAATGAAGCAAGGGTATTGAGGCATTACCAGGGATGTTTCGTTCTCCAGTCACCGTGCCCACATTTTGTCCGCCATTATGATGTTAAATCAGTCTGCTGGAGCCCAAAACTTTTGCTGAATCAATCTTGTCTCTATGCACAGAAGGGGCAAAAAAAACTGGAACACAATGGCTTCCTAACTGCAATAAATAAACATCGGAGACTTGAACACCTGAATCAGACCAACGAAGCTTTACTATTATAGTATACTTGTAAACTGGAGGAAGGCTTTAAATTGAATTAATTTTCCTTCCAAAACCGCGGGCATACAATCATATTTGATCAACTGCAGCAAAGCTATTAAGTCAAAGCTGCCATAATCCAAGTAGACTGTCTGCAAAGAAGGCATCAATAATTTGATGTGGATGAGCACGACTGATGTCCTGTGAAGACAACGCGATTGGCGGGGGGGGGGTGTCGTCACTTAACTACACCTATAAGCTTTGTCTCCTTTAAAGTCTCCCTAAATGCACTTGTAACTATCTTTCATTAACCTTCATGAAGTGACTTTGAGTCCCTCTCAGAACTCAATTTGTGGCCGGTTTGAGTGACGTGAGGCTCACACAAGTACCAACCAAATTGACAGCAATAATGGAAGGGTAATTGAAATAGGAATAAACAGACATCCAATTATGGTCGAATGGGGTCATTTTTAGAAGATAGTTCGACATTAAGATTCGCCGCACAATCACCACACGGAAAAGCAACGTTCTTTGGAGTAAGTTTGATTTTGCGGTGGGAGCAAAAGCCCCTTTTGAGTATTTTCCGAGTGACTTTATACTGACACAAAATAAAGTAATCTGGGCTAGACGACTGCTCTCTGGCAATTACATCACTTGACTGGGCTGTTTGTTGTGCCGGGGCTTAATTAGATTCGGGCTATTTGCACCGCTCTCACGTCGACAAAAACACTGGACAATACCTTCACAAAAAGTCCCATTAGTAATAGTGCAATACGGGCTTGACCATAGCACCTTTAATTGGGTAAGTTTTACTAAAGACTGCCGTGTTAGCAGCTCTGGAGGGCTGGTCACTTGAAAGCTTCTGTGATTTGTCGCAATTGATACGTTCTCGGTCTGTGGCCAAGTGATTTAAATCTAAGAAACGTACACTGGCCCACACTTTTAAGTGACGAATTCCACAAGACACAATGTAATTTTGAACCCCTAGTGGTGAGGAACTCGGTCTCTCACCCATTGTGGCCGTGAAATTAAGGAGTTTGGAAGGCGGAAAACCCCTGTGGTGCTCATTCTTGCTTGTTGAAAGTTTCTTGGGAAATTTCCCCCATTTATACCACATGCAACAAGTACAATGTGTCGATATAAAAGTTGCATGCAGGAACCATTAGCTTCCATTCTATTCTACATGTCCCAGAAAGCTCGTCCTTTCTTGGACAGCCATTTTAGTAGTAACCGTGATGGGCAGATGTTGCGCAACAACGTAGCTATCACAACCCAGGCAATGGGCTAGGAAACCACTTCAGCTGCTTTTAGATTAATCTTTGTCGGCAAACTATATTAAAGAGCAGACGTTCCCTTTGCGGTGGAATAGAATAGATTGGGCAAAAGCTCAACCGCAGAGGTATTAAGCAACTGATAGAATGGTATCATTGATTACTCTGTGCATTATGAAAATCGATAGGGGAAGCCACTCGTAAAAACCTATATTTATGTGCTGTTTTAATTCTACGAACTTCTTATGTAATTTGGATGTATATATTATTTACACAAACACTTCGAGCCATTCAAATTATATATATGAAAATTGTGGGTCAACAAACAAGAACACGTAGGTGATTGTGCCTAACATATGCACTTTACTAATCGAAAACTAATTATATGAACATGGAAATTACAAGACGCGAGACGGAGATTAATTCAACTTTATATCGGATCGGATTGAGATTTGCACTTGTATACACGCAACAACACACCAGGGACGTATACCTCTTTAGACACACATAGCGCGATACAATTTATGAGAAGCAACATTTGATACCAAAAGCTCACAAAAATGAGAAATTGAGAAACAGTAGTGATTTTGTGAATGAATTAGAAAATCATGATTAATTTATACACGCTTTTAATTGATTGGTAACTGGAGGGCCATGCACAAGGAAATATATGCGTACTTCTCTTGGCATTATTTTGAATTTTGCCCATGAGAACAAAGCAGACAGATTGCACCCTTTCGCATACGTGCGTTAGCTGGTCATGTCGGTTTCCCATCTGCATCAGCAGCACACCTATCAAAACTGCTATAACTGATTGTGGTATGTTATAGTGCCATCCCGCATATTTTTCTGAAAAAAGAACAGGTTGGAGACCAATTATCCTCTAGGGAATTTGGGGGAAGGGCTAAGATCCGAAACATTCTGTGTTTATATCTATTTCATAGTCTTTTTGATATTTGTCCGTGTTTTATCATCGCTGTTTTAATAATAATAATAATAATAATAATAATAATAATAATAATAATAGTAATAGTAATAGTAATAGTAATAATAATAATAATAATAATAATAATAATAATAATAATAATAATTTTATATATATATATATATATATATATATATATATATATATCATCCAACCCCTGGGTGACTTAATTTACTTTTAAAAATTTTTCATACGTATATACATATGTATTTTTGTATATATATATAATATTTTACCTACATTCAATTCTGTGGCAAACATGTTGTACATGGAACATTATCCAAACTGTCAAGCAAATTACAAAGTACCACATAAATGATGGTAATACATGGTATTATTATCCTAAAAATGTCAAACAGTCTTTAAAAATATATATCTAAACGGAAGAGGAATTACAATATTTTGCTTGGCAATAGTTTGTCTGGCAAATTCGATTCATGTAAGAAAAAGCTGACAGATGCCATATTTGCAAACTATGGTATCCGCCCTGAGGAATGTGCGATATATCCGTGATATTTCCTTTGAGTGGTTATCTTTTTTCAGTTCAAGTGAAACTTTAACAAGATTTATAACATGAAAAGTATTTGACCACCTCCACCCCCATCCATTGGGTTTCCTCGAGAAGAAGTGCTCAGCTACCATTTGGTTGTATGCGTGTACTGAGCAAGCTATCTCATTTGTGTGGACATTCTATGCTACTATTAGTAAGTCCAACTTTCGGCTATTTCGGAGACAAAGATCCCAGAACAGTTACAATTGCCGTTGATACGAGGGGTCCATGGACCGGTACAACCGGGCAGACAGTCCATGCGCCACAAAACGGGGACATCCAAATGACCAAGTGGGTGGTCAGGTGTGCCAGACCTACTGAACAATTGAGATCAAACCCATTCGGGTTTAGGTTTCGCACGGCATGAGAAAGGTGTATTTATTGAAAGAAATGCCATTTGGTTGTATTTGTGATCGATGTTTGCACCGGTCGGAGACACAGATCGGATATTGCATCAGGCATGATCTCTATATCGCCAGCTCACTGGGGTAAACACTGGAAATATGTGATTGGTGTAAGCGATAGTTTACAGTAAGGTTTTGTGTAAATTGACATTTTCATTATCGTGAAACCAAACAGGGAAAATTGTCTTGCAGAGCCTTTGGGATATTAACAATAGTCGCTGCTACTGTAATTAACCGAGCACACAAATACTTATGCTTTATTTAAGACTGATAATAGAATGGACACATTCAATACAGATTAGCATTCCTTGTTAGTGACTTCCACACTGTGTTCACGTTAATTGCCATGACTTTGCTTTGTATGACTAGCTGCTTCAGCAAATTATTTGTAGTTTGAAAACAAGTTGTTTCCTCAAATGAATTTGTCTCATTCACAAGAAAAATTCATGATTGCGTTGGTCATCATTTAGCCAATCGCAAGCATCAATAGCTCTGAGAGTATCTGGAAACCACATGACATGATTCTCAACTGAAATGATTTGGCATTATCCATATAACGTTTCCAGGTGCAAATATATCAAATCAATGTAAAAATTATTAGGTATTTTTATGAAAAAAAAATGTTTCTGTGTGCGTACGGGTATACATGCATCATTAACATCAATACTTCTGAGTTCACACCTTAAGGAAAATTTGTGTCGTCGTACACTAGTTTTGAAGAAATTTTAGCAGAACTATTCAATTTACATTCGTTTACCGGAATGAGAACTCCGCTGGTGATAAGCGTATCTTTTATTTCATTTTATTTTATTTTATTTTCCAGGTCGAATTTTAATGGACATACCCTGCAAGGTATGCCAGGACCACTCCTCGGGAAAACATTATGGAATTTATGCGTGTGACGGGTAAGTAAATTTTGTCATTTTGAAAGAATTACCCTAAAAATGCACTGCAATATGAAGCTTGGCGTCAAATTCCTGGATTTGTTTGTCCATCAACTCAATTTGATATATAAACTGTACCACTGATGATAATAATAATAATAATAATAATAATAATAATAATAATAATAATAATAATAATAATAATAATGATAATGATAATAATAATAATAATAATGATAATGATAATAATAATAATAATAATAATAATAATAATAATAATAATAATAATAATAATAATAATAATAATAATAATAATAACGTATTGTGTGAGGTTTAACTATAAGTATACTGGCAGTGATAATGCAATAGCATTGTATATACGGTGCTTCAGACATGTCAATAATATTACCACAATTGGAACTATTTATGTGCCGCTTTGAAAGTGTAAAGGAAATGAAGGCTAGTTAACTCCATACATGATACGTAAGACGCACAAAACAAGTCTAACATGTTTGGCAACTGATGTTCGTTGGAAGCTGTAACAAAAATATTCACATGAAAGCAATTGCTTCATTTTTAGTTATCAAGTTAAAATGATGTTGATAATGATTGCATTTTGAGACAAAGTGGAGAACAATATTTACAGAACAGTGAGTTGTCAGAGGGGAACTGTACTTGTTAAAGTAGTAGTCTAGGTGTCACTGGGCGAGGTATGGGTAACCATTTGAAATGAAACCGTATTAAGACCCATCTGTCAGTACGCCTTATCAATTTTGAGTGTGATTTAGATCATTTTAATTGGTATATGAGGTTCATAATCAAATTTTCACACAGGTGATTCTTAGAAAAAAAATTCAATGAGTGCAATAAAACTTCTGATTATTTTTTTTTTCTTTAATGCTTTTGATCCAACTATCGTGGGTTTTCACTTTTTTTTCAATTCAGGAAAAAAGCTGTTGTTGACCGTTGCGTCCTTTCTGTGATAACTTACATTAGCGCGCGAGAACTGATTAACTTAATCGAACAAATTTTAACATGTATGTGGTTTTCGTATGTCTGACAGACAAACATTAATGTAAATAAAGAGATATGTCTACGAGGTTTTCATACAAGTGGTTTATGATAATGATAAAGTGCGCCCCAAATAGGATCAACTTTTTTATGGCTTTTCTATGCGCCCGCTTTTACTCCAACTGCTAGCACCAACTACAGCAGCGAACTCGGACACTGGTTGTGTTGGTTTCAATAGGTAACAATACAGGAGTCAATAGGAAAATCAATGAATATCTGGTGGCACACACCGACTGCATGTTAAACATCCAGTGTGGAAAGGATAAGTCTATTAAAGTGCCATTTAGCACAAATGGCGTGTACAAGTGGTTGGTGGGGTGAAGTGCACGGCCTGGTGGGCGGATCGATAGCACCAGCGTGGAACAAGGCACGGGTAACAACGACAACCACGCCATCTGGGGGAGGGAAACGTGACGGTAACAGACGGTCTGCACCTTGGGGCACATTATCTGAAACTAAAACAATAATATTAAAAACATAGTGTGCAAATACATTTTATGATGCTGCATAGTGTTAGCTGTGTTTGCCATTTCTTTTTCACAAAACATGAACAGAAGTATTATGTCCTACAAAGATGCTGTACAACAGCAGTGTAAAAGGTGCTGGCGATATTTGAAGTACAAGACTTCAATTTCACTACTGAGTGTGTGCGTTCGAGAGAAGGGACACAATATCAGTAATTGCGCAATTGCCGCCTAACTCTATATAATGTCTGTAAATGCCAGTTCGAACTTTGACAAACTGAATAATATATCTGCGAATGGTTTGCCACCATGCAATAAATGGGTTGGGTTTTTTTTAGTGCGGATCTATATTTTTGACGCTTGTGCGCTGTGCATTACTATTATTGCTTGAGCAGATCAGGGTTTTTTTAAGCTATAGCCATGCACAAAATGTTTGGAGTTTTAAAAAACTCAACATGTATTCTGATGTAACATAATGATTTTGTTTGAAAAGGAAATGTTATTCAGTTTCGTAAAATTACCACTTAAGATCAAGAGAAACTGACGGTCACACACAGATCTTTCATGAAATTATTTGAATAATTTCACATGATGGATTGCAACAAGTTTTAATTGGATACAACATTTTGTGAAGTCTACATTATGAATGTCTCGTATTTTGTCTGGATATAAACATGTGCGAACTTTGTAACACCCCCTCAAATAAACAATGAAATGGATAAATATATATAAGAAACAATAACTTAAATTATTGAAACGCAGAAGAATTTTTTTCCTCTGAAGTAATAATGATCTGACAACGTAACCTTAATATATGAAACTGACTGTCATTTTCATCAAGCGCCAGTGTCTACTCACACAACGTTGCAGTATCTGAGGACGTACTGTATCTAAAATTTAAGTTAAAATCAGTTACGCTAATATACGTACAGTTTAAGCCAATCTGCATTAAATCGAAGTTATAACAGTGTCATTTCTTACTTAACAAGTAAGTACTTTTGGGCAAATTAATTTACATGGAAATAATTGACCAGACAAAACATCATGAAAAAACTGCAACGGCGGATTATACCTTCCGTCTTCACGTATATAACACACACACACATTTAAATAATTTACCAAAGAAAATAACGTAAAAAATGTTGCAGCGCCAGATTGCAGCCTCCCTCTTTACAGTATATAACACAAACAGTCATCGTGAAACGTACTATTGTATTCTAAATCACATTGCCAAATCAAGTTATAAATCTTATTTAAGATATATTTCCATTTTAGGGCTTTATTAAATTGCGTCATCGTGACACATCTTCATAAGTGTGACAAAAAGGCCCCGGTCTACCTTCTTGATATGACCAAACGAACTTTAGGTGTGATTTTATTATATTTTTACACGAATCAGTTGGCCTATTCGCACTTGCCCTTACAAAATGTAAGAAAAAGGACTGGACAAAACTTAAAGATTAAACGACAGTTTCATACTGATCCGGTGACCCCATGTGGACAGCTTGAGAATACGTTTCCCTTCAAGTCTCTTCAAAGAGACGCAAAACATAAATAAAAGATGAAATGTTCACTCCGCCCCTGGGGGCCAATTAGCTTCAGTAATTATCTGCTCCCAGTTGCCACTGAGCAGATTGCCACTTTAGCATCGGGGCCAACTGTCAAGGGTCTTGCTATTTAATATTTCAATTTCAATAAGCAATGGAAATTTACCCGACATCGAGCAAAGATACTGGTATAATGAAGGATGGGTGTAAATGTTGACAACTAATCTGTACACGGGGATTGTTTTGTATGTACATATATTTGCTATGCTGTTGGTTGGGATAACGGATTATACTGTGACACAGACTAACAGAAAACAGTGTGCCTATTCATGCTTACTTTTGTTCTATCTAAATTGTAGGCATCCGCTGCATATACATAGTGTGCAATCATGTATATGTATGACACATATTTTATATAAAACCACAGTAAAATCTTTAAGACATTTACTAAAATTGCTACTTTCTATTCTTTCAGGTGTGCTGGATTTTTTAAGGTGAGCATGACGCAGCTTTTGATTTTAGTTTTTACTTTTGTCATCATTGGTGACTTAGTAAACATCTCCAATAGTGCAAAAACATCCATTAAATTTTGATTTTTTTGAAGCCTGAGATGGGAACATGGCTCAAACCAGTAATCTTTAGCCATGGTACTTCTAAAAAATTCAATGTCATAATTATAAAAGGAAAAAATGCACGCTTTTTCAACCTGCTGAACAGCATATCCGTGTAATTCAATGAGGCAATTGTATATACCAGTAAATCAAGCAGTATTCTGACACTGAATCCTATTTCTTTTATTTATCGTCATTGATAAATGAATACAAATTAACAACAACAAAAAACCATATTGGACTGGCTGAGCCATTGATTTAAAATGAAAATTAAATTGCTGTGTATATTTGTGCCTCAACTTTCTATTAGGACGTTAAAAATTCATCTGTCCGATCGTCTTTTTATAGTACAGATTAGTGAGGGTAAATTGCTCATGCATTTGCTAGCTTTTCCAAGACAAAATACAGAATAAATATTTGTAAAGTTGCGAGTTTAATTGTTCCCTATGTTTGATAATCCCAGTTTGTCCAAATATTCAATTTTCCGCCCGCGTATGGAACACAAAAGCTTTAGACGAGCAGGGTAAAACCTATGGCGAGAGATGTGCGCGCTTCCCTGAAAGCCGGGCTCAACTGGGTTTGATGGTATAGCACCTGTAAGACGCCTGGCGTAAAAGTGAATAACTCTTTGATGATATGCTAAGACTGAGATTTATTTATCATGTTGTGTTATCCACTATTGGTATGATTTAGTCAAAAGTGCTACCCACCAAGCCCTTTTTTCCTACTACCCTGAGGCTATCAGGAGACATACACAGTCGACTTCATTTATATCATATCAAAATCTTTTCGTCACTGTTCCTTATTCAAGTTTAAAAGCATTATTATAACATTGCATTCAGCATGTTTCATAACTTTCCTTTTGAACACTTGTTGCCTTTGTTTTGCACAGCGTTCTATAAGAAGAAACCGCCAGTACATCTGTAAAAGCCGAGGGCAGGGAACCTGTCCCGTTGATAAGACGCATCGAAACCAATGTCGTGCGTGTCGGCTCAAGAAGTGCGTCGAGGCGGGAATGAATAAAGACGGTGGGTTCCTTAATTTGCCTAATCTACATAAACTTTTACACCAACTTAGCTTTTGTCTGTGTGTCAGTTCGGGTCTTGCTGCCCTTTCATCTCAGAGTCTGCTGTATATACACATCAAATATATTATAATTTCATTTCCTTTTACCAAAGCCAAATAGAAGGAACCGCTGAAAAAGCATGCTTGTTTTGATATAAATACTGGCAGCCTGCTGGTGACATACATAACGGGAGCGTGAGTAAACCTATTACAAATCAATCATGTCAAAACAATATGTAATCGGGCCTTGATTTTATGATTCCATCGTGTCGATAAGCTATGTGCGTGGGATCTGAGTTTATCAAGCTGAAGGAAGCACATAATAAGCAACATAGAAAAATCCACATGCTACCGAAATCCACACAATTGCAGCATGTTTTGTCAAGGGCTTTTGGAAACGATTAAAACATAATAGCTTAATGAAAGAGTGCTCATTTCTTTTCTACTTCACACACAGCCAGCTTTTTTATGACAATGTACGAACTTCAACGATTAATTTCCACTAACGCTCATGGAAGATTGTGAATAACCATGCAAATTAATGTTTATATATTGTATTCTAAAAATACTTTTGAAACCAGTAAAAAGCACATGGAAAAGAAACATAACGAGTTAGTGAGATTTTAGTAAAGATTTCTCGTTTTTATTATAAATGATGACGTAAGACGTTATAGACCCATAAACTGAAAGCAAAAAAGTGAAACTTTTTCCAGGTTGCAATGCTATTAAAAGAAACTTTAAAAAAATGAAGAGTTCCATGTTAATTCGGGATATATATTTACAAATACACTACTGGTTACTTTTTTTCGATTAAAAAATCACACTTGAGACCTTGTTGGATTTAGATACAAACTTGATATGTTGGATAGGCCCCTGTTGTACTTTATTTCATCATCGGGGATTATTATTTTTTGTTTTATAAAGATTTTTTAATAATCTTAGTTGCAGATTTTTCTGCCCAATATATATTGCAGAGTGCAAGAATACACGGTCTTTCAATATTACTGCACTCTGCAGAATCTTCCACTAAAATCCATTTTCAAAATGGATCGGAGCATTTCTTCGCATTTCTGATTATTAGATTTATTTATGCAGCACAGATATATTTTTAAGTCTCACTGCCCAATAGTGTTAATATTTACAAAAGAAAAATGTAAATGTTTACATGTAAGCATTACAACAACAACAACAAGACCGATGAAGAAGCTCCTAGAATGTGGACTGATACTGTGGTTTAAGCAGGAGTGGACTTCAACAAGGTCATGATACACAAGTGAATAATCATCCCTCAAAGTGAGACATCTTACATGTGTAACTGAACGTTGATGATCTTTCAAAATGTATACATTTGAACAAATAAGGCATATGGATTATACCAGGATTACATGATGCTTGCTTGAAACGTCTATGTTGTTCCCACACTCTCTATTGTGACTCAGTGAACACATATGGTATTTGGATAAGACAATATGTTTTGTGGTATGGGCAACTGAGCAGAAGATGAACCTCACTTCTTATTGCAGGTGACATATCATAGTGATGCTCTCTTCTTAAATTATCAAAGATGAGGAAACATAGAATGCCAACAGTTTCCCTGTCCATAAAAAAAATCATAAGATCCATTTTCTCTGTATATCAACCTCTTGACAGTACTTGGCAACGACAGAATGCTGTTGTTGCGGTTCCAGCTGTCTGGTAGCCCGCGCAGCAGAGAGTGGGGGTGAGGGTGGGATGGGGGTGGGATATTGGGATGGAGGTGATTTGGTTTAAATATATTTTGTTGAAAAACAAACTGAGGATTGAACAGGACACGGCCTTTTTTGAAATCTCCTTGTAAAGATATAAATAAATTGAAAAGTATGAAATTTGGTAGACAACACAACGTAAATTTACGAAAAACAAGCAGGAAAAGACACGCAATTACACTGACAAAAAGGTGATCTTAGCCAAACAACTAAAAGGCTCCCAACAAAAGAGTACACAGAAGACAATAAGAAAGATGTTACCAGAGATCATTTAGCACGGGATGATACCACTGGAGGTCACAGTTGGCTTATATTAATGGTAGACGTATGCTCTCTCGCTCTCTCTCTCTCTCTCTCTCTCTCTCTCTCTCTCTCTCTCTCTCTCCGCGCTCCTCTCTCCTCTCTCTCTCGACTGCATTTGTTTGCCATGATGGAGTATTTGTATACCTTGTCGAGATAGGCGACAAGGATTTAATTGTGATCCGGTTGGCCGAGAGGGTTCAGTTACGTATTGTCGGCTATTGTATGTGGCTCAGCTGACTTGAGCTCACAAATCATAAAAACGACCAGCATATGCATTGTATGCTGACATATTTATTCATTTGTTATACATGTGAATTTAATGCAGTCGCTGCTCACGTACAAGATGCTTATCATTCAATAATGGCGTGCAAGCATACAACCACGTTTAAATGTTCAACTTAGCCCTTCTATGTTTGGATGGATATTCAGCTGCCAGCGAAAGGGATACATCACAAAAATTTTGCAAAATTAAACTCACTTGGAATTACATCAAAATAGTGAAAAACCCAGGTGCATATCGCACAAGCACGACGTGCGTATAATTATGCCCATCTGAGATTTAGCCTAACATCCAAAAATATCCATTAGTTGATTGCCGGTACATTTATCAATAATTTTGCTTTTTCCCTCTTTCAGATCGTACGACAAATTAAATCATTATGGTTGGAAATATTCACAACTCTTGTTGACATTTGTGGGAATACCTCTGGGTTACCACCTGGAATCCTAATCTTTTTAAGCAGGTTTTTCCTGTCTCTGACGAACGGAAATATATATATATAAAGAGAGCTAATTTGTTAGTGTATAAGGGTAATGAATAATATAACGAACGTGGGAAAATTACAAAGTACTTAAAATCATACAAAAAAGCTGCAGGATGCAGGATGTACAATATATTTGGGTCTATAGATACCATTTGATCACACAGTAAATTTTTGCCACATGATATGAGACGTTAAAGCATGCCCCTGCACAGAAGCGTCTCTAACGAACCAAAGGGAAGGTAGATCTTTCTCAATTTCAGGAAGAACTAAGTGTCATGTGAAAATGTCACATTGTCTCCTGAAACCCAACACCACGTTTCGTCAGCTAATGACTGAGCTGCAACGGTTTCCAGCTCCACACCAGTCCATAGTATGCTGAGAATATTTAGAAGACTGTTCATTGTTCCTCTTTCTTGCATTTTTTGGCTTTTCGCACCCAGAGGAATGTATTCTAAATTGGTGCCATTCTCTGGCAGGACAGTCAACATCTTAATTAGGAGATATATGATTTCCCTAGTCCATTCAGACCCCCGAAGTCCCTTTCATATCCCCATAGAGCACTTCGCACGCCCAAAGCAATTCTTCTTCACCTTGTGACGGATTCACGCTGGCTTTCAATGGGTGAGAAAACTAACAAACTTCACCCCCAGATGAGCAAGGCTTTTTGCCTCTAGTATCTATTTGTGTGTATGCAGAGAGTTAATTTTTGACTTAAATTCTAAAACTGGCAAACTTTTAACTTTAACAGAATGGGTTGATGGGTGACTGTCGGGAAACCTCGTGACATTGGGAAGACGAACAACAATACCATGGATTAGCCCTGCACCTGACGCACCATTCGCATAGCCTCTCTGTTCTCTACAGTTGAAAATCACCGCCAATACCTAGGATTAGATCAAAAAACAGACGTTGACATATTTCTTGTACTAGTACAAACGATGAAAACAAATTCACCGCAAAGTAGCCGCTCGAGTCACACAAATGAGCTGCGGTAAGAATTGGCATTATTTTGGGACCCTTTGAAGTGTATTCTATTTAAGGTTCGGCCAGCAGTATCTGTTAAATATTGACAAAACACCTGCATTCTATAGGGTATGTGAACAGTGAAACCAATATACAATCACTTAATGTCATCACCTGCAAAAGACTAGCGTATGTTCAAACCTCAAGGTTTTGCTCTTATGGAAATAGAAAAGAGCAGAGAATAAAAGTAGAAATATTGCAGTATTTCATATTACAAAAATATGTAACATTAAAAGATATATCACCTGATACTGATACAAGTGCAAATTCTGAAGAAAAAGTTAGAAGTGTAAAACACTGAAGTTTACTTTGAAGAGGAAAGAAAATTGCTTTGAATATAAACAGTATTGACATGTTCACAATTGAAACACGTCGGATCACTTTATGCCGTCTTCTCCGTTCTGTTTTTTGTTTAAACACAATATGAGTTACACCCCCACAAGTTGTTCACGTTGGAAGATCCTGGTGTCTGCTTAAGGGCTGATCAGTCTCTTTTTGAACCCCCAATGCCACACAGTGCACATTAAGCTAAGTTCAGCCATTCTGAGTACTTTTCCACTTTCTTTTAGGCACACTTTTCATTCTGAAAGACCAAAGGATGCACGATAAAGTGTTTCACCCCCAGGCATTGTTTTCATACAAAATAAACTGGGTTGCACCGTTTACTTTTCACTTTGGTGCACTGTTGATTTTTCGCTGGTACCCATACAGTATGACTGTATGGACTTCAGAATACGTTTTCCGCACATTCGCTTGGACACAATATAATTGACGGGCATGCTTGACAGACGTGTTTGTGTTGCTTACCCATAGCAGGCAAAACTGAAACAATTTTAGTTGTAGTTTTACTACCAAATGAAAAAAAAACGTTAATGGTTCATTGACTGACCTTTTTATATTATTTATTTTATTTTATTTTATTTTTTATTTTATTTATTTGTTATTTTGGGGGGGGGGGTGGGGGGATCAACACAAAGCAGCTTTAATCAAATTGACCACTGGGGTCCGGTTTCTCATATACCAATACGAAGTTGAGCCAGGAAAGTTAATTGAAGTTTTATTCTACTTCAGTTTTCCAAAATGTAATGTGACCACTTTCGCCTCTGGTAAACCAAAGCACCATGATGAGATGAGTCAGGAACAAGCATTTGTCCAGTTATTGAACAATTGGTTGCCCTTCCCAGGTTGGTAGCTCCGCCCTCCAAAAGAGGGGTAACCCGCCATGAGAGCTGGTTCACCAAAACTAGCGTGACGAAAGGTCCAAAATTTTGAAGAAAATCGATGTTTACGTAATGCAAAGTTAATAAAATCTGCTTGTTCGCCTGAGGGGTCTGTTTGTGACAGATTGCTAGTTCAAGCTGCACTAAACTGGTGAAACGTGAGGGTTTCTTAGCTAATCCGCTGGCCTTCTCAATGAAAAACCTTGTTTTGCCCTCGCCCTATTTGAGTCCGAGGGTAGCACTCGCAGCTGCGCAAACAGATCTCATTATGACTGGATTCGTTGCATATCTATTTCATTGTGTGACTTGAAACGAAATGTACATGTCATGTACAAGGAAATTATAACAACTGACTTTAGCCAGCACACATCAAATATATGTTCTCTGCTCACTTGGTAAGCAGTAGACTTTTGTACCCGTCTATTTGATGCCTCCGCTTTTGCTCCTGCTTGCTCGCGTCAAAAATACCCGACCAGCCCACCTCTCTCGAGTATTAGGATGAGCACGTTCAGAATTATCTCCCCCAAAAGACCTGACATGAAAGAAATTTTAATTGCATAGGATATTTTAATGAGACTTTTCTATGTTTGCTAAAAGTTTGCGGTAGCCCACCCCCTGGGCGGTAGTTTTCGAAGCTCTCGTCTCGCGAGACACGCATCAGGAACTGGCGCACAAGTGCAGTAGTTATAATGTGGTATTGTCCAGTCGAGACTTTAAACTGTCGAAGGAGTGACGCGGCTAAAAGATGAAGAAATCAAATTTAATACACCAGCAGAGAACAGGTCCTGAACAAACATGAGTCTTCATAGATATAATGAAACGTTGAGTTGGATCATTCAGACAGCCCATCCCACGAGGTTTCTATGCCATGAAAGGGTAAAAAGCAGCAGAAGATTAAGTCACTTCAAGCTACATCATGACTTGAGTCGCCTAAAGCAGTTCTTTTATCGACCGGTGTGAAATGTCCTGAATCAATTACTTGTTGAGGGCTGCGGACACTTTTGTCGTATTCTTTGAAAAGAACATGCGTTTTGTGAATCCGCAATCTGAAAGCCGTTTTCATGCAGATAGAACAGAAACTGTCCGGGCAATATAACTCCAATTTCATATATATTTGGTTTTCTAAAGGGTCCCATAGCCAGCTAAAGCAAATTGAATGCAAGGAAAAGAGTCCGCAGGCGATGCATTGAAGGCATATCTGTAATTAATCCTGACGTAGCAAAAGAAAACACGCCTTTACATTGTAAGCATTTAGAGTAATTGAGTGCTGTGCCAACGGCTAAAGCGTGGACCTACAAGTTTAGCAAGATCAAAATTACCAGTAATGTTCCTTCGACCCTTAGGTGGTGACGGTGTGTACCCCTCCATGACCACCAATCAAATGACAAAATACCCTGGCTGAAAAATCGAAAAGGTCTTATGCCTGAGGCTAAACAAAAAAAATGCAGAAACCATAACTTTTTATGTATCATCCTTTAACTATGCTTTCTTATCTCCATTTGTTGTTCACAAATAGGAAAATTAGAATGGCATTGACCAAATTATACCCTGTGAAACTTTGAAGTAACAAGGAGTTCTCGTGGAAAAGAGAACTCACTTTTTATACTGGAAGTGAGTATCAAACTATAACGAGATGAAAATAAGGCACTGCGCCCGTCCCCTAAGGCTATGCACATTCGGCTTAACTTGCAGAAAGTCAGCTATACAAAAACGTGAATAGTGGCATACAATTTCAGGCATATTTTTTCTATAGTATAAATACCTCAACTCGCGCATCCAGAAGTTAAATGCAAGGGCTACCATTCAAATCATTTCAGATTTCATATGCGCTGGTGAACAATACTTGGCAATGATAGAGGGACCAAATAAAGGGTTCGCAGTTGTGACTGGATCCTGGGGTGTATTGTATCTTTCAAAAGTCATTCAGGTTGTGAAGACGTGGAAAAAAACCGCCATGACACTCAGTTATAATTATACTCATTATGAATTTATTACTTCTCCTATTACCGACTCCCTTGGTGCTTTACAAATATTTTACCAGGCCGCTTGGGGGTCAGTGATTTAAGCGTTAGTATGGTTTGCCAAGTTAAGTGGATCGTCCGAGTTGATTTCATCAAATCAGTCACTTCGGTGTGTATAGCAAAGGACTGAAATCCAAGGAATTGTACCTAATTATCAAAAACCCATTGAACGAATATAATTATAAGGTACACGTCTTTCCGGTGATCTACCTGCGAGTGGCCCGCTTCAAAGTCCTGGTTTCAACGTTTGTCCAATCTAGGGTGTTCTTCTGGTAAGGGGCCCAGGTGTCGGCAGATTCATTATAGGACTGGGGTATAATTTGCGGCTACCGCTCCCTTGGTGCCAAGTCTGTTCCAACACATGTCCACAGTCTCCACGAACAAACAATAGGAATTATACACCAGTATACCACCAACTGATTATAAATCCATGCTATGGGGAAACTGGGCAATGGGCAACTTAAAGCTTTTGGCCATTTTTGTTGCCAGACGACTAGAGAGTTTTCTTTACAGCCCTTTTCTGGACAGATGGGCAAAATCTCCCGCAGTGTCCGTTCCGTACCGGTATTAGTTTTGCTGAACGTTACTGTTCTGTTCTACTAACACCACATTAAAATGAAGATACGTAGGACTGTTTCGTATCAGCTATACCTAAATCTTGCACTTGATTGCTATTGATTTAGATTAAAACCAAGAGACGTCCCATAATACATATCGTGCGGCTTTACTCAGACTAATAAATCAGCATCATTAAACGTATTGAGCACATTAAATTTGAGAAAGTTGTGTGTGTATATATATATATATATATATATATATATATATATATATATATATATATATATATATATATATATATATATATATATATATATATATCTGTGTGTGTGTGTGTGTGTGTGTGTGTGTGTGTGTGTGTGTGTGTGTGTGTGTGTGAATTTTACCTGGGTCTGTAGTAAGGAATGAAACTAATAATGAGGGTGATATCGTCATTTATCACCAGATGGGCGGGCGTAAATTGTGAAAATGGATATGGACGCACCCAGATTTGTTTGAAAGAACATTTATGCTCCATTGTCCTTTATTCTGACAAAATGTCTTTAAAACTCTTTGTTTCATTTATACTCATAAGGTTGAAAAACAGTCCAAAGACATACGCGTGGTGACCACACCCAAATTGCTGGTTCAACATTTCAATATAGCAACAATGAAATGGACTCAGTAAAGATCGATATCATTTAATGTGATATCATGAGGATGCGTCTTTTTTCAGTCCCCCAGAATATTTCGATCTTTGCCGATTTTTTATATAGACATTTTCCATATGGTCTCTTATTTTTCTATTTCCCATGACCCGTGTGCAGAAAACCAGCCTGGCTGTGTGGTTAAACAGGTAGACGGGATCCCCGCTTTGTTTGGCAGGCCGACTGCTGCCTATTCAGGAGGCCTCAAATCGCCAAGACGTGTGCTCTCTATGTCCGATAACAATACAGTTCAGCTTGAAATTATCATCTTGTTCATTTTTATAGTGTATTTAGTTAGCCAACGGCTATAAGGAACGATGTGTTCATTTTGTACATACCTGTTTTGAACATGATGACACGAGGACCCAGTTATGCTAGTTTTGTAATTTGTCGCAACAGTATAACAGAACTGTTGAAATAGAAGCTGTCTTGACAGAGTAACACAGTAAAATAAAACTGAACAGCGGCTGGACGTACATATTATGCGCAAAACAGATGTCGACAACATGAGGTAAATACATGTTAAACAGCAGTTAAGGATATAAAGCAAAACTCGAAAGAAATCGATATTGCAGATATGCAACCTTTACTGGTAGGAAACTAGCAACATCTACTTCGTTCGATAGCTTCTTAAAAAAAATAGAAAAGCGCATTAAAAGCAGTCACTGCTTCAAAGAAATATTGGAATCGTTAAAATCAAATCCTATGATAATTTATACCAAAGTTATCAACAGTTTAACCTATTAACATGTCGTGAAACATTTGATTAGCATGCTGGGGTTCCTTTATCGATTTCAATTTTTCTATTATTTAATTTCTGTCAAACAAGTAAAAAGGAAATCAAAGTTCCCATTGACTAGATATGAGAGCGGCTGCGGGAAATTGAGAGGTGTTCCCCGTGAAATTTTAGACAACTCTTTGCATGTTGGAGTCCTTTGTTCTGAAGGGGTTTTGTCAGTTGCGTATGAAAGGAAAGATTTGTCTCAGGGTCCCATTAGGCGAATGAAATGTGATTGAGATCATACCTAAGTAAAGGCCAGAAATATACAGGTGACTTTGCTGGTAAGATTACGCAGTTTGGCATGGGACATTTTCCTGACTGTGTTCTCAAACAAAACGACTGACATGAAACATGATCCGCTCGTTATGTGGACTCAAAATAAAAATCACATTCCCTGAACAAAATCTGCGAGACATATCTGTTAGGCATGACATGTAATTTGATCCCCACTTTGCCACTGTGAGTTAGGACTTTTTCCCAACTGCGCCAGAGACTAAAATAAGTGTCAAAGAAGGTGCATGGCCTTTGGCCGTCCCTCTTTCACAACCACAGCAATTAGTTTCAACATATATCTATGGGTTTCCGAAAACTTTAAAGCATATCTGTGTGGTCACACATTATGCTTCACACAACAAGTCACCAGCATCAAAACCAAAATTGAGTTTGACAGCTGGTTACAAACAGACAGAACATATGTATTAACTGGAAGATAATTTACCAGACTTTATACTGTCAGTGGCAACTATAGAACTATACATATGCACAGGTCTTTGATTAAGTATTACTCATAGTCTCACTAGACCAGACTTCCTGACCAGCAGACATTCAAACCAAGTATATAGAAAGTTCTGTCGGTATCATTATGCATTGATTCTCATAATTGACCTCAATGTATGAAAATAAATATGTTGTAACAAGGACTCTAGTAGAAAGATCATTTTTCTCTGCGGCGACATCTTGTGGCGGTTTATAGCAAACTGTTATAAAAACACTATGGTCACGTTGTCGACTGGGTGCTCAAGCAATGTGGCTTTTATATTCAGCAACTGCAATTTAATCCCTACCTAAGTGACTAATCTACCCAAGGACATACTCAATGCACCGTAATCTAGGTACACACTGCTTATACTTTGACACTCACGAAACACTTTATGTGCGACAAATTTTCCTTGAATCAATGCAGTCAATAGGAAAATCTCATCTGTCAGGATGAATTATGTCTAATCCTGGGTGACATGGCGTGATAAGACAGCTAGAGTTGCTCTGCCCTTCTGCCACTAGACTTGCGGTGCAGTTAGTATTTGTTTGCTTCAAACTGTGGCCAAAATTTAATAAATAAGAGGATTGTGATTTTAACCTTGCATCATCAAAACCTTTTGATCATACCACTTCAGAAAACATGCAGTTTACTGTTTGCTTCACTCCTTCGCATTTATATGCAGATGGACACAACTTACAACAGACCACATGACATGATATCAACTTACAGCGGACCACATGACACGATATCTCTCCAAATCCTAATAATGATAAATCTATTGGCTTATTTGCTCATAACGTTGCAAGGTGTATATACGTGCAAAGTCTAGTACAATATAATAATTTTGGCACCTAGCACTTACTTTTGTTCAGATAGTGATGGCAAGTTTGAAAGCTTGAGGTGTGTGGATTCATTTAGGTAGCTATGCGGACTGAACACTGCCATAGCTTTGCAAATGGCTTTTTACATATCACCACACCCACACACCACACCACACCACCACCACCACCACCATCATCATAAAAAATCCTACTAATATTCAATTTAAAATGTCTGACATCATGGCATACATAGAAAACATGGCAGTTTTCGATGATCGAATTTTTAACTCACTGGCCAGATTGCTGATTCTTCGTCGCATATTGGCATGCTTAAACTGAATTTGCATGCAAGCCAAAATTTCACGATCCAGTATGTTTAATATATGAACACTGTATTCCCATTATGAGTTGAGGTAAGAAATGCTTATGAAATACCAGACCTGTATTTTGCTTAACATAGGCAATTATATTTATTGTGTCTTTGGCCTGTTGGATGGGTGCTCAGGTGCCAGTGTTTCATACAACACACATGTGAGCCTAAAGTACCTTATCGTGCGCTCACGAGACTTCAGTCAGCATAATGACAGACCACTTTCTGTGTTCATTTTCATCGCGTATGAGTTACTAATGGTCTTTTAATGACTACTGACAGGATAATAACACAGGCAAGGCGGCGATCTTTTTGTTTGTTTTATTGTCACGCAGTCATTGTAACACTGACATTTTCCATTTTCAGACACATGCCAGTGTTTATGACATACCTTGTCCTATTTTTGCTCTCCCGTTCTGGTAGTTTCACTTTGCCTCTATACACATATTCCATAAATAAAATTGGAAAATGTAAAATATTCCATTTTTTTTAGAAATATATGTCATACTCCAAAATATATTTTGATAGAGGTTCACTGTACAAATGTAATATCATGTAATACCACAGATGTGGGCTGATGCACGGGCCCTTTTGAAGGCAAAATTTTAGGCAATAGCCACCCAGTCCTAAACCTTTAGAATAAAAATTAACTTCACAACTTAGAAATAACGGCGGCTTGTTTGGTGCAACAGGTGTATCCGTTATCTGTATAATATTCATTAACTTCAAATTAGATAAACTAGTCACTACGCTTCTTGAACACATCTTAAGTTAAGCGCATTATCAGTATTATTTTATATAGAAACTGGCTTATAAAAATTTTGCCCCAACATCTTAAAAACGGAAAAGACTGAATATGAACAACTTTCGAACCCTACTGCCCTTGCTTTATTGTCCGCATTAGCGCCTGTGCCTTGATGTCGTCACGGGGTGTGGCCATGTGTGCATGCTCATTAACCTGGGCAGTGATCATGACACTCTCTATCTTAATTACAATAGAGCGGAAATGACATCTGCACCGAAATGGCTTGTTTTGTAAACAATGCCAGTGAAAGTGTCTCCTGCGTCAACTATGAATAGATGCACGAGCTCATCTCAATTATTAATTATATACTGAGTCACTGTGCAGCGGACTTCTTAAAAGAGTCAGGGTGGCTCAAGGTCAGTAAATTGTAAAGAATTTGGAGATTTTGCTAGTTGCTGAAACAAAAGCCAAGCGTATGGCTTCACTTGTGAATGATTTGAATTTAGTTATATATAAATATGCACAATTCTTTCTGCGCTCAGTATCTTCTGACTTTGAAATGCAAGGAAGCGAATCTTCCTCGATGCTTTTAAGATTGTACCCATCAAGTAAAATCCGGAAATCTTTCAAACTAGATAGAGGGAGCCGTCATTAAAAAAAAAATGCTTTGTGACATCGTGTCACAACGCAAAGGTCGACCAGCGGTCCAAGGCAAATCTTCGAGACAAATGGCGCGGAAAAAGAAGTTTTTAAACGATTTGCCCACCTGCGCTAGCAACCAATATGTGCATATTCAGACATGGCAATTGGTTATATTTTTCTTTGCCGCGCCTTTTATCCGTAGCATTGCATGCACCAGGTTCACAGAAATTTATCTTACCACGAGCGTGTCGAATTCAATACTCTCTTCCATAATGAGTGCAAATTCCAATATACAATATCAACAGTGCTACCAGACTGCACCCAGCTTGTTTGTGCTTATATTTGTCCACTGAGAACACTCGGAAGACAATTTAAAACAAGAAGAAAATCATTTCATACTGCCAATTATTTGGCTAAGTGATTAAAGTAAGCAAATTAAAAACCTGATGCTTTGAACAAATTTACAGAGATAATCCCCAAGGAAAATTACGTAGCTTTAAACTAAAGGTGCATGCAGTAATGGCGAAAGTAAATGCAATTTAAAAGAAACAGTACCCAATATACGGAGTGTTAAATGGAGATATCTCAGAGATCTCTACCGACACTATGGAATTTATTGGAACGGTACTTGAAATATGTATGATCTCCCGAGGCCACAAACAATGAATAACAAACAAGTAAAAGACAATAGAAAATATGCACATGAAAGATACATGCCATATTGCAATAAATATACTACTGTCTAATATACACATTAAGGAATAGAGAACAAGAAAAACAAGCCAAACGCCTAATTTAGTTTTGCTCAGTAACTTAACTTGCAGTCGATGTTTCATCTGGTAATGAGGCACATTTACGATTAGAAAAAAAACTCGTGATACAATAATAATGATGTTTTAGAACTAGCCTAAATGAAGTTTCAAAATATTGTTTCATGCGCTGTGGTTTCTCATACGCTATAGAGATACCAAATCCTCGTTAACATTGAGTTTTTCACGCAGCACTGTTTTATACTGTTTCAGTTTAGTTTATTTCACATCGTCGTGAGAAGAGGCGGTGGCTGGACATTTCTGATGACAACTGTTGCATTACATTTGACTTTTCAAAATAAATTGTTGACGTAACTGTTATTCGTCCATTTTAGAATATAATCTTAAACATTTACATATTTTGCTTCCTATAGCTGTACAACATGAACGGGGACCACGCAACTCCACAATCCGCAGGCAAGTTGCCATGTACCTGAAGGAAACAAGTGAGCTCACGTCTGCCATGGTTCCGCATCCATTCCGCCCACCTTTCTTTGGTCCAATGGGATATCTTAATGATGGAGTCACAGTTAGTGCTGTCGAACATCTTCCAAATAATGGTGTTATATGTCAGCCCACACCTAAGGTAATTAAGTTTTGCTTACTTTTGTGCAAAAATAATGGATAAATAAATGTTTGAATAGAAATACTTATAGGTCACGTACCATCAACTAAAACTCTTTACTTTGAAAACCCAATTGGAAATAGTTTTCTCCACTTTTTCTCGGAATGTACTGTAGCTACTGAAACTTACTTCCTAAGGACAAATTCGTGTATATGAAAGTGAGTTATTTTACTGACAAGGTCGGCATTGGTCCATTTGTCACAAGTATGTGTTTCTCAAAGCATGAAGCCTCAATGTACGAACATCTATGCCCGACCACAATAACAGAAGTAATGCTATCTCCCATTTGCAGTACCCACATGAGTTAGCTCAAGCATATTTCAACAACCCTGAAGCAATATGCGAAGCGGCCGCACGAATTCTCTTTATGAGCGTCAAATGGACAAAGAATGTCCCCGCCTTCCTCAGTCTGCCCTTCAGAGACCAGATCACACTGCTGGAAGAAGGATGGAGGGAACTATTTGTGTTGGGAGCAGCTCAGTTTCAGATGCCCATCGAGGCTGGTCCATTACTGGCAGCAGCAGGTAATTTCTATAACAGTCTGAACTCAAGATAAAGCCCCCCCCCCCCCCCCAACACACACACACCCACGAACACATATTGTTTCTTGTACATATACTGGAAAAGTTTGCAAGTAAACGGTGTGGAATCGTAAATTTAAAAAAAGTCTTTTATAAACAATGTAATCAATAACCAGAAGATTTAAAAAAAGACCAAGGCAGCACAAAAATTGGCACTGTACGTTTTATGCATTTTTAGAAAATTCAATAGTGCGAAATTAAAAAAAAGTTTTGCTCAGCAAGTCAGAGTACAAAGTCATATCATTAATCCACAGGGGTTGTTGACGCTTTAGTAGAATGAAAAAATATGAGTTGTTGGAATAATCAACTATATGCTTTCTGGATAATTTGTTCGGGAACAAAATGAGTCTCTATAGCCTTGTGCAATACTCATTATGTTTTTATCATAAGGGTCACTAATTTTCCGTAGTGTGGTTACTGTTGCATCTTGTGGTGACTGCCGCAAAGCAAAGTCTCGTGCGTTGTGTTTGTGTGTTTTTGGGGGGGGTTGTTTTGTTTTGTTTTTGTTTGTTTGTTTGTTTGTTTTTTGAATATCACTTTGTAATTTTTAGCCCCAGCTGCTCCTAATTATTGCTGTCTATACATGACAATGTTAGCGAATTTTCTAAATATGCAAAGTGTTTCTGCAAAGCCATGGACTAAACTACCTCCATTTCACTCATGCTCCAGGTATAAGCACAGACCAATCGCCACCAGACAAAGTTGTTGCAATGATGAGTGAAATAAGAGCGCTACAGGAAATGATTGCGAAGTTCAAGGCAATCCAAGTGGATCCAACAGAATTCGCGTGCCTAAAAGGAATTGTCATTTTCAAGACAGGTGAGTAGAAAAAACAGAACTAATATTGTAATGTATTCTTTTATACCAGATACACATCTATCTTTCATCGTGCTAATACACATCTTTATTGTATTTGCGTATACTCTTCTCAAAATTGATGCAAAACAAACGCGGTCACCACCTTCTTTTATATGGATAAGGGTGCACACTGGAACACTTATCAAGAACAAAATATACAGGGAACCGTGATATGTAGTTATACAAAGCATTAACATACGAGATTTCATATTTATGAATAGATCTACGTTTCCCAGTTGAGAGGTCGAATTGTTTCAAGTGCGAATAACTTAAATCCTGTTTTTCATTTATCTTCCTTTACAGGGAATGTATAAATCACAACAAAGACATTAGTTACATTTTACGTGCATGTAATATTTCGCAAAATTAATTATATAGCCTAATTAAAGCGCATTGCTTGCACAACATTACAAACAGTAAATGTACCAAATTTTCTTGCAGTATTTCAAGGCAGTGCCGCCCAAGAGATGAAAAGTTTGAGGGATTTCCATACTGTTGCCAGTTTACAAGATCAAGCACAGTTGACGCTCAGCAAATACATTCAAACAACTTATCCCACACAACCCTTCCGTTTCGGTAAACTATTGCTGATGTTGCCATTGCTAAGGACAATCAATCCTGCAACCATTGAGGAATTATTTTTCCGCAAAACTATAGGAAATATTCCCATGGGTCGGTTACTGGTGGACATGTTCAAATCGAGCGACTTCTAACAAAAAGACAAATCCAGGAATATATTTATGAATATTATAGATATATATATATACATATATCTCCACCAGAACTGTTTTAAATGAAGAGGAATAATATACTTCACAACGAAAACAGAAAGCATAATAATTCTGATGATGCATTTTAAACGTGTAATGTACTGGAGTTCTTGCGCAATCGATACCGATATATCGGTACATATGCGGAACAGTAGCGTATGGTGCTACACATTGCGTAATTGATTACAGCTAAAAAGTGCTACCCGTATGCGTGGATGAGTGCAACAAGGTGAATGTAATGTAAGGGGCTTCATTCATCCGACGCATGTGATACTGGCTGAATAACTTTTCATCTATATTACATAGCCTATCAAAAATGGTTGCCATGAACGTACGTCTGCATTGTCAAGCACTTGTATTTTCTAACGACAAAAGCACCGGTCGAGGCACATCAGTATGTTTCAAAACACTTCATCCATTAGAATCATTATATATTTGTACATATGTGGATATTTTTACATTTGAGATGCTTATTGTCCATGCCTAGAAAATCATGTTTCTTTATTGTTGCTTCCATGCCGTGCTTCATGTTCACAACGTTTGCTGAGTCGCGCTGCCCCGTACTGCTGAAAATAACTTCTCAGAAAATGTTTCAAAATTCAGACAAACATTCTGTAATAGCTGTATAGTGGGTGTCTCGTGCTTGATCACTGCATTTATCGTAAGTCACATGTATCACAAGTTTGGATTTTTCCAAATGCTCAATTTATGGAATGGGTATATTAATTTTCAACACCGAGATGCAAATGCTCAGTTAATGGAATCGCACCATTAATTTTTCGACACGGCTCTGATAACAGACATGCACAATGTTCCATGTGTGGTTGCCACATCAAATGTATATGTGGGGCAAGTTACTTGCATACACACCACCAACTGCAACTTATTACAAGAATGATGCTTGTTAAGTATATCGAAAACACAGTCAGGTACATAACAGTGTCCAGCCTGACCACACTTTAATCTAGCCAAAATGTAGTGGAGTATTTGATACGTGCCAACATATATTCTGGTTTTGTGTAAAGATGTGGAATCTGAACTGACGTATTTTGAAACACATTCAGAGTACAAACAGGCACACTACACAGATATATCTAAATTACCAAAATAAAAAAGTAACGGAATACGACGACGCCTACGTGCTTTGTTGTGCCAGCAGAGACGAGCACCAGTATTACAAAATGTGTGTATGTGATAAATTAGGAATTTACTTACTCAGAAATGCTGTATCCCAAAGTTCCACCACGATGTTCGTTTCCGCATGTTTATATAATCTTTACTTTTGACGTATAATTTTTATGGTATGTGTGAACCTTTTCTACTTTTCTTCTGTTTCTATATTGGAAATAGCCAGTATACAGGTAATTTCAGCTTTATCCAGGACATAGCAGACCTGGAATTTCAAAGGATAACCCAGAATAATTTTTGTATGTCATTCGGAAGATTCACTGAGAACCGCATCACACTGATTTTTTTATAGTATTGTGAATACTCTAAAGATAAATATTGCCTGCAAGGCATTAAAAGATCCCAGATGTGTTCTTAAGTGGTACTTTGACTTGCCCTGCAATATGCCAGTTGCATTGATGATGGTGTGATTGTTTGTCAGCATCTGTTACAACTTTATCGTTTTCTCTGAAATAGTCTACACCATTTCCGAACTAAGCTTGGTCACATAGTGACTCTTAAATATTTTTCATAGCTATTTGTTTGAATTCAATGAGTCAAATAATAGCAAAAATTCGACACACAGTCATTATTTAGAGATGTATACAGGACAAATAATTTAATAAGGTGCTAGAAATTTGACTATTTGCACAGTTTAGAATTATAACGTAATTTGAAAGATACATTCGGTGCAAATTTAAACCAATGGGGGGTCGTATGTAGCGAAAATTACAATCATTACTAAAGAACCACCTCAAGTTGTAACCAGGTCTCACATGTCGTGAATTGGGCAAACCGTACTATGATGAAAAAAAAAAGCAAATGGATAGTACATTTCCTGGACACTAAGCATTCAGAATGCAATTATTAATTACAACCATGTAAACAAAGGGAACTAGCTATGTAGTCCTCTTTATGTGAAGGATAACTTTTATGACAATGTTAAAAGGATTTTATTTCGATTGGTTTGACGCCATCATTGTATCCTTCAACATATACAACCCTATATTTATGTCTTATGCTTAAAGCTAATTCCGTCATTATCAGCTGATGTGGCTGCTTTGAGGTATAAAAACATATATTTCCAAAATTATTGCTCAATTTGTCCTATTTTCGTGGGTCACTTAATCTAGTTGTCCATACACCTGGCGTGTGGATAAATGTTATTAGCATTGAGAACCGTGTGTGCTTATGTGGTTAATAATGCACTTAGGTAAATTTGTAGATATGTGTATGTACATTTAAATATGTTTCGACACTATTTTTGTAATATTCCTATTGTGAAATGACAATCAGTATGGATAAAAGATCAACATGAGCTACGCGTCGTGCAAGGGACACGGATCTTGTTTTCAAATACATTCTGTCCTGAAATGTGTCTTGAAATCAAAGCTGAATACATATTTACAGGGTTATTGGTATGACCTACCAGGTTCATAATGAATAATTATTTATATAGTGTGAATGGAGAATAGCATTTAACTTTGTACATGTCCTTTACACTTCATTTGCCACTTTCTCAAAGTTGGATCTCATTTGACTACATAATAATACCAGCATATTAGATGTTGATTGCATGGGTATGATATTGTCAATCAAATATTTAAGGTGATCAATTGGGAACAATATATAGCAACCGATTGAATAAACACTGTAAAGATCCCATTACAATTATTATATGGGTGGATTTTCATGGAATGTCATAAATAAATATTTAATCAGCAATTATTATGAACAAAAATCAAACTTAAAAAGAAAGTAATGAATGTACAAGCTCCGTGTTTAAGCGATGGTTGTATGAAGTCAGGTAGGTCAACTCCTGGATAAAATGTTTGATCTAGAAAAAGGTTACAAGATTTATTTCAACCAAAATGGGTTGTGTTCAAACTGTTCTGAGCTGTACGATGCCTCAATTATATTTTTTCTTCCGAAAATATTACCATTTACGACAAATGACCTGACATTCCATTTAGTAGGTCTTGCCTAATGATAGGCTTCCAACATGATTGATGAAGACGTACATGTTTATATGTGCAAGATTATGTTGTATAGAAATCTTCCATTCCGCAGGCTTGGTTATAACCAAAAAGCCCAAGGTTGAGCTACCTCGTGCCACAGAGGGGGCGTCTCACATAATGTTTGTTAAACTTGAGAGATTTTGTGTAAAGAAAAAAGAGCTTCCCTTTGTTTTTGTATGTTGAAAGCCATTGTTATATTTTTATGTTCTATGACCACTGTAAAGTATACACGTGAAATAAATTCACAAGAATAAAATATGTCTTTCTCGCTCTCTGTCTCTGTCTGTCTGTCTGTCTGTCTGTCTCTCTCTCTCTCTCTCTCTCTCTCCATATTGATATGTAAGTGGACGGCAAAATATATGCACCAAGTATCCCATTTAGAAAAGGAAAGGTTGATTTATTCAAACTAACTCAAAATTACAATGTTCTAATAAGTAAAGCATTTCCCTCCAAATCTTATGCAGATAAGTCAGATGAGTGACAAGCATTTCAATAAAAAGAAAACGGTTCGTGTTCAAACATTTAGGACATTCAAGATTTTTCTAAATTATTTTCTTATACATGGATTTGCTTTTTGATTGTGTTAGTTACATGAGGGTGAACATTTTCGGTTAAATGCCAACTGCTATCTGGGCAGACCTCTGCTAATTTTTTTTTTTTTTAAATCTGCTGGTTTCATCTATTGAACACAAAAATATCGATATTCGGTTAAAGGCGATTAGTTTTAAAGAAATATTAAATATTAATAATATTGTAAAATAACAATATACATCCCCAAATGTATTCCAGTAGTAAAATAAATCCTATATAAATGTTCCTTGCCTTGGATGACACTGATATGTATGGAAATCAATAGGTATATTTTCCCATGTATCTATGTGTTTTTATTGTCCTCATCCGGACATGTGCAGTGATAGATCGATTCCTTACTTTTGCTTTTATATTAGCTACTTAGTACATCTCTGTCTTATATATATATATATATATATATATATATATATATATATATATATATATATATATATATATATATACATACATATGTGTGTTTGTGTGTGTGTGTGTGTGTGTGTGTGTGTTAAAACTTTAACAAAATTTACAAAAATTGAATCATAATATATGAAATCCGATATAAGCGAGAATTTTCGTGCGTTTTTTGCTGTTCCTGACTTCTCAAAATGCATCACTTCGATTGTGGTGAAACTTGGTCGAAATGTAGCTTGTGGGAGGGTGAAACAAAGATTCTCACTAGTTGGCGATACTCTGGATCCTTTTTTTTTTTTTTTTTAATTTGGTACTTCCCTGTTAATGCATGAATTCCTATTTTAATTAAATTTCATTTGAATGAAAGAAAGTCTAGCATATGTCCCTTCATCTACCCTAGAGAAGTCTTAGGGTTCTCCGAAGAACCTTTTGACAAAAGTTCTTCAGGAGAACCCTGCCGCAGGGTTCCTCGAGCACCCAGAAAAAGGTACCTTATTTGAGCCAACGTGAAAAAACCCATTGGGTACCTCAAAGAACTTTTCATTCTCAGAGTATGTTTTTCCGAGGAAAGTGAGCTTCCCGCACTTTCTTCGTGCACATGAGAAAGCTAAGTAGCCTTTCTTCAATATATTTATGTTTTTAACCTGCATGTACCACTTTTGTTGAAAACCTCGCATGTGCCCTGTGCGGATCAATCTTTTCGTCGGCTAAAGCTTTCATAAGATACACATATGGTGTAACTATACTGCTTGATTATTGACTTATTCTAATATTTTTATCTATTTTTTTTCCGACCACAAAACCTTTTCGCAACACTATGACTCGATAATACGTTTAAAACGGTGGCTTCAGAAAAGCCTACAAGCATCCACTTTTGTCAGAAACTTTTAATTACATAACAGTTGCCTACAGTAAATTATGTTTGTAAATAATACTCTCGATTTCAATTTAAAAAGCTCGGGATTTGATTTTACTTTATTTCCTCCAAATTTTGACAAATAAAGATATCGATATTTCGAAATGTAGATATCGGCATTAAAATACACATAGGCCTATCTGTATTTGGTAGTCCTATACAGATATCCGTATTTCTAAGTCAGATAGCCGTGTTCTTAATTCAGAGATTGCATTTCCAGTCTCATTCAGATATCTGTATATTTCTAAAGTCTGAATTAAAAATACAAATGTCAGAACTAGAAATGAGGATATCTGAAATACAAATACAGATATCTGCATTAGAAATACAGATATCTGTGTTAGAAATACAGAGATATCTATTTGTGAATGTTTGCAGGTTTAGCTTGCCATAGTAAAAACATTATACGTCCCTGATTTAATTTACCTGCAGTTTCAAACACGTAACAATGATCATGATGCGGCAACGAAAACTTACTCCTGCAGAAAATGGTGCGCATATTTTCAAGGGCACCTATATCATGTATATGTTTACCCAACATACGATTCATAGGAGAACCATGGGAAACAAGTTCATTTCTTCTGACGATACACATGTTTGTAGATAGCTTTACCTAATACCAAATGCTAACATAAACGGATTGATGGACGGGTGGATAAGCGGATGGATGGACGTATGAGGGAACAAGGCATGGAAGCACCGTGATAAATAGACATATCGACAGGAGTCACGGATAGGTCCATATGGGTGGCAACGTTAATCACTCAACATATTAATCGTTATATGACAAAATGTTTCGTCTGGGCAAGCACAGGATTCCAGAAGACCCTTGCCTGAATGAGTGGAATGTTTGTGATCCTGGATTGTTGAGTTTGCGTCCGAGCGGGATTTGCTTGTTTTCTAAACATCTTTTTCTTCACAAACCCTAAAAATATGTGTAGCTCTACATAATAATCAGAGCGTTCACTGTAATATTGTCATTTCAACGTTCTTCCCGCTATGTATGTCAAAAATAGTTTCGGTGTTCATGTTTTTTCTTTAAATTTATCGACTTGAAATAAAGAGTTTCAATTTTATGAAAGTGAAACTAACAATGTCACTTTAGCTGGCTTATTGTATGCCTATAAGTAGTTAATACGTTACTTTTTCACGACAAGAAACCCCAGCATTGGCATCTGGAAAGAAATCCATAAGCCTAACTCAACATTTCTTACAAACATGCAGATGTGGACCGGTGTTGCAAAAAATGCCACGCACCTAGACCACCAGATGGCGACAGTTACCAGAGGTGAATTTAGGGTGCACTCAAGTTTGTGAACCTACCCCCTTTCAGGGGGTAATTATAAATACTCTGGCATATTCATTTGTAATAAATACATGAATTGTTTTATAAAATACGGGCTTGAAGAATCCCTTTTCCATTCAAATGCAATGAATACTTTTGGCAGCACTTTCTTATTGCCCTCTTTAAATATTCTGTCCGATAGTAGACAAGCAATGTAAACTGACGTCACCAACCGGGGCCCACAATAAATTGCGTGTAAATATATATAATGCTTGCTTCAAGCAGCAGTGCACAAACCTTGTGCATATCATGATGGTCAAATCACTCTGGTTCTGAACAAAATGTACAATGCTGGACTTCCTTTTAAACTATCTCCACAGTAGATCATTGAGTACAGGCCCTATGCTTATTTTCAATTGGCACTTGAATTCGCGTCGTTAGTGCTTCGTTTACAGTTCCTACCGAATTCATACCTGGGTGGTACAATACGTAACCGACCACGTGCATTGACAGGAGCGAACAATGTATTGTTACACAATCGCGCCACATATTATGTCAGGAAGATTTGTTCGAAGTGTAAAAAGTTTAAAATTTGTTCGAAGTGTAAAAAGTTTAACTTGTTGCTATATGGTGATATAAATAAGTGTTAATTTGTAGACCTATCTTATCTCTATATCTCTACAACACGATATTTAATTTTCTGGCGTTCAAGGTTGTGAAAGCTTTCAGTTACCTGAATCTCAAAGTGCCACACCATCCTATTACTCAAGCCGGATTTCAAATGCTGGCATGCACACTCTACGTGTGAAATCGATAATAGTGATTCAGATTCATCAGTTACCATATGTGATCTCGGTAGTGAGGCCAAGGTCACTCATAGGCTATATAATCGTAGATTACACATAACCGAGAACGGTCATTCAAATCCAATAGGCTATTAGAATAAGTCCTGGTTCAAATAGTTATCGCATTATGATCCAGAAACTGAATTCAATAAATGTGCCCCCGTGACGCTACGAAGTTTGTTAACCGTATGCCAGTCCATCACTGAGTTCAATCGTGCGTGTCATTGATGATGTTCAGATAAAGATAATTGTTTTTCTAATTCTTGTTCCGAGACACATTGTATAATTATTATTAATAGGCAATTTGTCGTGCTGCAGAAGTCACCCTTTCTTTGTGAACAATTAGCTCACCATAACGACAAGAGCTTCCTTTCTTGTGCAATATTCAGGGGAAATGATAACTTGAGAGTTTTAATCCCAATGGACCAAAAGTACTGAAAAGCAATCCATTTACATTTAATTTTGTGTGTACCGGGTGCTTTCAAAATTACCAAATTTTAAGGGCATTAATACATGCAGTACATATGTTCTTACAATTTGAAAAACGGTGTAACCATCACTTTTTGCTAAAATGCGACCAGGATGTTTAAACTTTGACGCCATTGAAATCAATGATAAAGGAAAGTAAGCCTCACTGTGTACAATGTGAGCTTAATCAATAGGACGGTAGGAGTATATCACAGGGTACTTTCATAGTGTTAGTCGCTTAGCATGCATAGTATTTCTATTTAAAAGACGAAGGCTCATAAGTCAGAAGTGAAATGTATTTCTCCATATTGGTATTGGAAGATACATGTTGATGTTTTGGTTACTCTTAAATCTCTACTTTTTGCTATTTGCAAGTTTTAACTTTGCTCTCGTTATATTGCAATTTGAGAATGTGGATCATGTTTTTTTTTTCTGAACTACTGTGAGATAAGCTCAGTTAACTGAGAGGTCAACTGAGCTTAAAATCGAAGCACCAGCTGATTAACAAATTAAGGGGTAGGAACCCCAGAGATTTGTCCCTATTCAGGTTTGAAGCAATTGGCCAAGCGGTTTCGGAGAAGAGTTTCTTAAAATTGTGCCTTAAAAAATTAAAATCCTTGAAAAATCGAAAATTCAATAGAGCGTGGCCATTTCGGTAAAAACTTGGAACAGGTAACCCCAAGGTACATCTCCACCACGTCAGCAGATAATCTGGCTTACGGTTTTGCAGCATAAGATAAAAATCTGAATTGCAAACAAGATTTGCAGTCAATAGGAATGTGTGAACAGGCAATACTAATTGGAAAACTAGAAAAGATGATTTGCTGCATAGCAAATCAGTGTGTGTGTGTGTGTGTGTGTGTGTGTGTGTGTGTGTGTGTGTGTGTGTGTGTGTGTGTGTTCAAAGCTTATTGCTGCGAAGTAGTCCATAACATAGGAGTAGAAGTTGGAATGGCATCTTAATCTATTATAGCTTTGAAGTTATTAAAGATTTAAATATTCAAATGCTGCTAATTAGCATAACTTGAATTCCTACAACCTTTGGGTTTTTTTTTTAATTCATTAGATGCGCAATGGTCTATTAATAATCCTCTAGCAGAAGTTCGAATGACATCTCTATCCATTTTACTTTTGAAGATATTCAAGATTGAACATTTTGAATACTGCTAATTAGCATAATTTAAATTGCTACAACTTTTGTTTTAGTTTCATAACAAGATATTCAAGATTTAAAATTTCAAATGCCCCTCATTTGCATAATTTTACACATCTTCATTCCTCCGCATAAAAAGACCAGACTTCATGTATGCAGGTACAATCATGTCAAATTTGGAGTTTCTATATGCATTAGTGTAGGAGAAAAGTGTCGGACAAATTCACTAGTACAGAAGGAGGAAGGAAATAACTAGAAAAGATTTGCTTTACAGCAAATCTGTCTGGGTGCCTACAAAATAAGAGCAGTTTGAAATGCTACACTCTGCCATTGTTCAACATAATCTAAATTTTGTGTATTGGCCTAATTTGTATGAATTAAATTGCTACAACTTTGGTTCTTGGTTTACTGGGTGTGGCTATGTCACAAACTTATAAACAGAAGTTTGAATGGCACCACTATCTACAGCAGTTATGAAGCTACTCAAGATTTAATTTCGTTCATTGCATAACTTGCATAAGTTAAAAGCCCACAACTTTATTCATGGTTCATTGGATGCACCTATGTCTCAAACCTACAGATTGAAGTTACAGTGCTACTTCTGTGTATAATAGTTTTGAAGTTGTTCAAGATTTAGATTCTGTGTATTCGCCTAATTAAAATCCAACAACTTTGGTTCATGGTTCATTGGATGCACCTATGTCACAAACATATAGAGTGAAGTTGAAATGGCACCTCTATGATAGTTTTGAAGCTATTCAAGATTTAAATGTTGTGTATTTACCTAATTTGCATAAATTAAAATTCTGCAACTTTGGTCCATGGTTCTATGTTTCAAACCTTTAAATTGAAGTTAGAATGGCACCTCTTTCTATAATAGTTTTGAAGTTATTCAAAAAGATTTAAATTTTGTGTATTCACCTTAACTGCATAAATTTAATTTTAAAACTTTGGTTTATGGTTCATCCGATTCGGTTTTGTTTCAAACCTTTAAATTGAAGTTCGAATGACACCTCTATCAATGATAGTTTTCAAGCTATTCAATGATTTTAATTTTGAATATTCACCCTATTTACATAAATTGAAATCCTAAAACTTTGGTTCATAGTTCATTGGATGTGGTTTTGCCACAAACTTATAATTTGAAGTAGGAACGGCTACTTTACTTACAATAGTTTTGGAGCTTTTCAACTCTTAAATTTTTGAATGCCCCTAATTAGCATAATTTGAAATTCCACAACTTTCAATTACTGTCCATTGTATGTACAGGTGTCACAAACGTGAACTTGCTCATTAAAATTTTGTATCTATCTGCAATAGTTTGAAAGATATGGAGCTTTGAAAATTTTAATTGCCTCTCATTTGCATAATTTTAAACATCATGACTTTTCCAAACCAGGTGCAAAATTTCATTGGTAGGTCAGTCACCATGGCAAGTTTGGTGGTTTCCAAAATAATAGTGTCCGAGAATAAGTCCGGACAAATTAGGGTCCCATGGAAAGAAAGAAAGAACGCAAGGAAAAACAATATGTCTGGCTTGGCACCCGGACATAAAGAGCTTCAGGAAAAACAGAAAAGTGTGTATTGACACACACCTTCAATTAACAGAAAGGGCTCCGAAGCATCGCCACCTAGTATACACCGTTGTTTTACTCTTTAACAAGGTATATGTTCACCGAGTTTTATTACAATTTGAGTGATGGTTTTGGAGAAGTATTCAAAATACGAAAAACACACAATAAGTCGCAATAAGAAAAACGAATCAGAGCTCTACCTGTCGAACAACAGGAGACATTCATATTTAACTGCGATCCTGCTCACTTCCTGTATTGCCGGGGCAACATACTGATGCTTCCACCATGATCAGGGCAGATTTGTATTATATACTACATAAACAGCCATAAATAACACCTTTTCAACCAGTAGAGAGCCCATTTCTAATCAATTTAGGCATCCTTTATGTTTCAAATGTATGTTAATACATTTTCTTAATATTATTGTGTTTTTGTGTTGTTCATTTTGTTGAGAAAGTGCTTTTGACCATGCTAAATACATGGATCTGCCCTGATGCAGGTGGCTCCCTCTTCTGCTCAATAGGTGTTAGAGTAGGACAGCATTTAGATATGAATACATTCTATTACTACATAGAGGTCCCCCAAAGTGTCCCAATGTAATTTCAAAGTAAATGGCCAAGCCGTTTTTGGAGGTTTTTAAAAAAAATGAAATGAGATTTTGACGAAGACTACTGAGGCATAGACAGGCTGTAGTAAAAAAAATGTTATCTTGTTGTTTCAAGATACTATTTCGTTTTTACAAGATACCTATTTCGTTTTTACAAGATACTATCTCGTGTTTACAAGATGGCCATCTCGATTTTACAAGATGGTCATTTCCTTGTACAAAACAATTCTTATATTCTTATGTGTTTAAGCATAGGGACAGGCATATCTTTATTGACAGGCTGGTCAGAGCTTTACCTGCTAGCCTTTGTTAAGGATGAAAATATAAAACAAACAAATGAAGAAATCGTAGGAGAAAGACAGACACACAGACAGACAGACAGACAGACAGACAGACAGACTTACCGAGGGACAGACACAAGAAAGAAAGAAAGAAAGAAAGAAAGAAAGAAAGAAAGAAAGAAAGAAAGAAAGAAAGAAAGAAAGAAAGAAAAAAATTTCGCTGGCCGCGTGCGTCCACTCCCGCTGCGGAAAGCTCCGGCACTGCTGGATTTGGGTGTTATGTAACAGCATGCATCCCGCGGTGTTCGTGGCACTGACAATGACAAAGATGGATGACCTTGCAGACTCAGAAGCTGAACCACTTTTGATGTCTGTTGGCGGTTTTGAAAACAATTGTAAACCTCTGCTCACATGTATTCAGTCACCAATATAATATTGAGATAAAACAAGTGTTTCCGGCTGTGCCCAGGTAAAGAATTAAACTGACGTCAAAAGAGGTAATGTATAAAAGGGGAACGAACATCAAATTTCAACAAATGTCCAAGTTATTCAAGGCCGAAGACAGGCGGGGATGGGGAGGGTCTGGAGGGTATTCCCGCCGCCCCCCCCCCCCCCCCGAAAATGTTGAATTTGAGCATGCAAAATGGGGCATTCCCGCCCGCCACCCCTTGCGAAAATTTTGAATTTGAGCACGCAAAATGGTGCATTTGGGGGGAGTTTCGAGTATCTTGCCTTCACATGATTGACCAAATCGCAAGATATTTAGTCATTATTGTACTGATTTGGCTATTTTGCTCTCAGATTGTACCAAAATCTGATGAAAATTAGGAAAAATTAGTAAAAAAAAAAAACATCGCCATGTTATCAATTACATGTAAGATAAGACAAATTTTGTATTCATACATGTAAGCCTTTAGAGAATTTTTGCAGACATATTATGTTTAATAATTCGGGGAGAATTAATAGATAAATTATCCCGTAAGTTGTGTATTTTCTCTACAAAAGCAAGAAGAGAAAATACATTAAGATAATCACTAGGCCTAAGTGTACTCAACTTTTACCACTGAATGTTGATTGATAATATTATATGCACACATATGCAAATTGCTGAAAGCACACCAAACTATGATGCATAAAATGGGAGTACCAAATGCCTAGGGAATCTTGGCTTGGGCTATTTCCAGGGTGGACCACAACATGAGAAAAGCAGAAATGCAAATGTGAAATCGGAAAAATATTAAGTTGCTTTGCACAGGTTTGTAGCTCCAATGCTCTAATTATTTATGAATTAAAAGATTGATCTAAATTTTCAATAAATTAAAATATAAATAAATATAGGCACCAAAGGCGTAATTTTTATAACTCCAGGGACCTGCTATATATATATATATATATATATATATATATATATATATATATATATATATATATATATATATATATATATATATATATATATATATATATATATATATATATATATATATATATATATATATATATATATATAGTTGCATGTTTGCCTACTTGTACTTAAAATCCTGTTAAGAAAAATTGTTTTGATAGCATGTTTTTGGCATAAATGCTAATGACTTCCATTCTTTTCTGAGATGCCTAAATGCACATTTACTCACTATTAAAAAATTACTCAAAATTGACAGTATTTTCTCTGAATATAATGCCCCAGCTTGTTTCCACTTCAGTTAAACATTGGCGGATGGTTTAACTAGGAAAAGCTGTCCAGCTAGAAAGGGTACATTTTGGTTCAGGGGTAAGTCAAATTGTTCTTATCTGAACCTGTACTATGAAAATTTGGTAATTATGGTTTGTTTGACAGGTATTCTTCTTTGATATGAAGCTCTGCATTTACAAGCAAAACTTCACATATTTAGCTAATTCATCAATTGCAACGTTCATATTTCTTCATTATTATGTGGGTTGTCTTTGCTGAATATTTAGCTTAGGCAAGGAGCCGCTACTCAGAGAGACATGTACGGGTAAAAGGCTCCGAAACATGTTGAGTAGTTACCCGCTGAAGACCCTTTAATTTATTCGGGCTAATACAGCCTATGTCAAAATTTTACAGAGGAACGTGTGCAATATAGACAATAGCAATTCCATGTATATACAGGTTAGACAGGGACAGGTTAGCTTATGGAGAGTAAAGAGTTCGAACTGCGGTATAGGATATTGACTACTAGGAAGTGGTTCTGGGCAAAAAGACACAAATACAATATATATATGTATGTATGTATATATATATATATATATATATATATATATATATATATATATATATATATATATATATATATATATTGCAGGTCTGATAACACTACTAAAGATACTTACGGTCAGTGGTCAGTGCACGGATGGCGGGTTTGGTCTTCCGCCCGCTACCCCTTCATCCCGTTTTTAGGGATGAAGGGGTAGGGGTATTTCTCGTCTCCTATCTGTATACTTTATGTAGTTGGCTTGTTAGACTTGTCTTTACACTTTGCTTAGTTAGCTTGTCATTATTTTGTAGTTGTTTTCTCAATGAGTTTCATTTCTCTTTTTAACCTGAGCTTTGTAACGCTATTTTGTGTGTTTTCTCTGCTGTTCACGTTTTTGCTTATTTCGATGTGATTATTTGTACTTTTATTTCCTCATCCCTGGGTTCTGATAAATTATTATTATGTGCGTGGGTATTGTTGATTAGGGTGTCAGTTTTTTCCCCGCCTGTCTTTGGTGTGAAGGACCACTGGGGTAATCCATCGCGGCACGGCCTTTGAAGTTTGAAGGGACATCGTCTGACGATTCCCGCTCCTCTTGAACATTTAAAGGCTCCCTTCATTAGAGCGCAAAACAAGCAAGATAACTATAAAGTAAACCACTAAGGCTATGATATGTTAGCATGTTTGCATCTTTTCCCTGCCCACAAATATACTTTCGGCATGCTGCCTTATTTCGCATTGCCGCGCTTATACCACTCTCCTTTGGCCATGGGCCGTTGCTACCTGCAGCCACGTGACAGGCTGTTAGGTATGATTGACGGGTGGCATTGTTCCGTTTGGCGGCTGAAAACCAAAAGAATGACACATGGACGTTCGGATGTCCACATGCCTGTGTGGTTTTTGGCGTTTTTCTCATATTTCTACTTTAGTTAAAAGCTCAAAATTTTGACAACTAATAGAAAGGACATCCATCGTGTAAAAACCGTTAAAATTTCAACATCGGCCATGCAAAGGTTTTTGGTGTCTTAACTGTCCTTAAAATACTTGACTCTAATGAATTACCTCTCGCTGTTTATCTAGATCTGTCGAAAGCCTTTGACACCCAAGACCACAACATTCTTTTTGAGAAACTAAAATTTTATGGGGTCAAAGGAACTGCAATAAGTTGGTTCAAAAGTTATTTACAAAGTAGATCCCAATACGTTAAGTTTGAAGACATCTGCTCTAGTCTGTTCCGTTATGAGGATCGGACATAGGACAGTTTCTTGGTGACTCGACCTCATTCCCACGGTCACAGGACAAATCATGTGCATTTGACTGGCAACTGTGTAGTTGCTAAATTGCCAATTTGTTGAACCAGGGCTGATGTGTTCCATGGTATACTAGTGGTCTTCAATGAGGGCCAGACCTGGACAAAATACGGGTACCTTGACCTCATCCCCAAGGTCACAGAGATACTGGTGTGATATATTTCAAGATCAGCTGAACACAGGCTTTTCACACAGCCCTTTTGGGGTTTCTTGTATATTTTACATTTTTCATAGTGAATCGATATTCTACTTCGTTTTTAGTGAGAAAGTACAGATTTGGTCCAAAAGTATTTCAGTTTAGTCCTTATGCTCAGTTTAATTACGTTTGTCCATGTTGTAAGGGTATTTCGTTTATATCGTGACTTTGAACCTTGACAGTCATTGCATCTCTGCACATAAATAGCCGTCCCTTTTATCTGGGTTATAGTGCTTCCGGTGTGTATGGTTTATATTGAAAATGTATAAAGACATACATATGGGTTTTGGTCTGGTGCTGGTAAATTGAGCTCACTGACTGTAAAAATTTATATTTTCTCTTTTACTTAAAGCCTCTGGACTTTCCTGTATGAAATGTGTTCAAGATGGAAGACCTTGACCTGATTGCCAAGGGTACAGATCAGTTGTGTGTATTCGTTTCCACATATTAATTCAAAAAGTTTCAAAAAATGCAGCAGATTATAGTCCTCTATCCGTCCAGAATAAGAATAGAGATGGATGACTTTAACCTAGGTCACAGAGCCATTAATACGTTTTCCTTTCTGCATCATATTTACTGACTTCTTCTGAATGGTCCCGGGAGTGCCTCCTGATCGATGTTCATTTCACAGAACACTAGAAATTATTATCAGCAGTAAACGATGTCCACATGTCATCCAAGTTTACTGTTTGAAGGTAAAAGTATGGGAAATGTTCAGGAACAAAAGCATCAGGGACTTATATTGAAGTCTGGTCTTTTTATATTGTTGTTGATGTTTTAAAGTGTCTGTTGCTCTGTATATGTGTATTGTCCCTTTGAAAAATCGCTGTACTTTTGTAACAGCGTAGTCAATAAACATTCATTCACATAATATCAATTCTGTATGCACAGCCACAAGGGCAATGAAAACGGTTTGCACCCTTCGCAGTTTACAGTATAAGTTTGACAGACTTATGTATTTCTGTACTTTTCCTTCATATGACCAAGTCGGGAGACAAGTCGAAAATCGGGAGACTTGACAGATCTGGGACTCACTGTAGGATTAGAACAAGACTTAAGCTACTACTTTACTGGCAATAAAATGTTTTGATGTACATTAATTAGTGATGTTTGAAAAGTTACAAAGAAAATGTGTGTGTGTGTGTGTGTGTGTGTGTGTGTGTGTGTATGTGTGTGTGTGTGTGTGTGTGTGTGTGTGTGTGTGTGTGTGCATCTCCCACACCCCCTCTGGATCCGCACCTGCTTAAAAGGGACAGGGACAGCTCGTGTGATGCCTATGAGGCACTGAAACGCAAGCAGAGTGTAGAAAACAGAAATGTAAGAAAAGTAGAATTAGGGTGGTTAATGTTCTGTGAAGAAACAAATGAGTACAAACAGGTCAGAACAAAAACAGGTGGAGGTACACGTAGGTGTAATAATATTAGGTACATATTAGAAAAATTTGGGAAATTCTGGGTCACCGACAGGTGATAAAGACCTAAACAATACTATGATGGAACATCTTTCTTGTGACGGAGATAAGGTAGACATGTCTGGCCTCCCAGATATAGTAATAGATGAAAATACTACCTGGAATGCCATTAGCAAACTAAAGAACGGTGAAGCCTGTAGTATCGATAATATACCAAACGAATTTTTAAAGCATGGCGGTGAGGCAATTGTTAACTCACTTACGAAAATATTTAAGTTATGTAAAATACTAGAAAGCTTCCCAGACGATTGGTCAAAAGGTTATATTAAACCAATATATAAAGACGGTAAGCCAGAGCTACTCAGCAATTATAGAGGAATTACAATTACTTCTAATGTATATAAAGTGTTTGCATCCATGCTTGAAACACAAATGATGTCTTTCTATGTGGAACAGGAAACCTTTGGTGAACTGCAAGGTGCATATAGACAAGGTCGTAGGTTAGAAGATCACTACTTTAGTCTCAAAGGTCTATGTAGTTTAAGAAAGGACAGAAAAGAAAAAACATGGTTAGCATTTCTTGATATCAGCAAAGCTTTTGATACGGTAAACAGAAATCGGATGATGTGCGAACTGTGGAATAGTGGAATTCAAGGTACAACATGGCGATTAGTACATAGATTGTACGAGAAGGTGGAAAACAAAGTTATATTTGGTCCTTTTGAAAGTAATTGGTACGAAAGTGTTAATGGTGTGAAACAAGGATGCATTCTATCACCCACGCTATTTTCTATTGTCATGAATGATCTACTCTTTATGCTTAATGAGCAGAGGTTAGGAATAACCTATCATGATGAACTTAATCCCGCCTTACTTTATGCAGATGACATTGTTCTGATGGCAAATGATGATAAACAACTGCAGGAAATGCTTAATATTGCACATAGATTTGCTATAAAATGGGGAATGAAATTTAATGACACAAAATCAAAAGTTATGGTAATAGGTAAAAAAAATGGATATGACAAGGAAATGGTTTTTGGGAACGTTGACACTTTAAGATTGCACTATGTATAAATATTTAGGTATTATATTTGCCCAGTCATTACAAGACTCTCCACACATAAAGCAACACTTGAAAGGTAAACTTAGTCGCTTAAATGGATATATATGTAGTATTCTCTCATCGCACGACAATATAAATAGAGTAACGTTTGGTGACAGTCTCTGGAAAAGCCTAATAATGCCTTCACTCTCACATGGCAGCGCAGTATGGTTTAACAATACAAAGGAAAGCACAAGTATTGTAAGATCATTCCATGTACACGGTGGAACGAGCTATTCTACAAGTAAGAGGTACCCATGCAATGGTGGCAACACTAGGGGAGTTTGGCTGGCTACCACTGATAACCATCTTGAATAAACAGAGAGTAAAATATTATCATCATGTAAAGTATAACATTCCAGCAAACAGACTGTGTAAACGAGTACTTTGTGATTTAGAAACAAATTTTCACTCCGGTCATAAATCTTGCTGGCCATACATGTCACAGATATCCACAATCTTGTCCGAGGCTGGATTAGATAATGTAAAGTGTAGAGATAATGGTGACTCGATCTATCCTTTTTGTAAGTTGTCCACGCAAAACTACGTGTATGACTTTTTTAAAGATATCGATGAAATGTCCTCCTTGTCATATTACAAATTGATGAAGTATTCCACGCATGGGGAGAGATACATGTTCCTGGTAAATGACTTCAAGGGCACTAGACTAAAATTTATGGCTAGAACCGGATGTCTAGGATTGGAAGAAACATTACAGAGATGGAATTTGTCCAACGGAATTTGTAAACTATGTAATCAAGGTATAGAAGATTTATTTCATTTCACTTTCACATGTGAACACTCCAAGGAATTAAGAATTAAGAATTAAGATTTGGCGAAATTTGGAAAAATGCCTGTTGGAACATGGTTATGCCCATGTAATGGAACATTTTACTCGCTCTTCCTTAACTACGAAATTTACGCTACTGTTTGGAATATCACTCAATTATGACCATGCTGTTAATGATATATTTGACAGTGCTTGTAAAACGTTCCTAAAAGAAGCATGGCGTTGCCGTATGGTAGCTCTTGAAGGTGCTGGCTGTGACATTTCTGTGTAGATTCTTAAAAATTAACTGTGATATATAAGCTAATGTATATATATATATATATATATATGTATATATATATATGTATATATATATATATATATATATATATATATATATATATATATATATCTTCAACCGTGCCTGTTCACAGTAAAGAAATAGAGTTGTACAGTTCCCTGTAAGGTGAAGATTCCATAGATTTTAAATGGAGCTCCTATATTGTATATAAGTTTTATCTATTTTGAAGTGTACTGTAATTTTATACATTGTAAATATGACGATGGTAAACATTTATTTTCTACATTGTAAACCAAAAGTGCACGATGTACTTGTCCTTACGCTTTCTAGAGTTTTCTCCCAATGAGTGGTTTATCTCTAGTTTTAGCGCGGGGGACAAAAATTATGATATTGATGATTGTTTGCACCGGTTGAAAGCAAACTTTAAATGGGTAAGATACTTGGACGCATCATGGAATAAACCCTGTTCCATCGATGCCCCCGTTGTAAAGGGGTAGTTTTCCTAATAAAATTATTTATTTATTTATTTATTTACTATTTACAAACCATTGGCATTGGGTGCGGAATTCGCGATTTGGTATTTAGAAGAGGTAGCATCCAAAATGTATGTGTGATTAGTGTTAAGGGAAGGTCAATTTGTCAAAAGAATGTAATGGACAATATATATTTATATATACATGGAGCCATGAGAAGCCTATTGATGGTTGCATGCGCATGTAAAAAGTAAATTTCAAATGGTAAATGGATGCTGTTCCACGTACGGCTCAATGCTGAACGTAGATACAGCCCTACCACACACAAATCTTTACTTTGTAATATAGACGGCTTATTGTAATATACTTGGACGCATCATGGAATAAACCCCGTTCCATTGATGCCCCCGCTGTAAAGGGGTAGTTTTCCCGAATAAAATTATTATTATTATTATTATTATTATTATTATTATTATTATTATTATTATTATTATTATTATTATTATTATTATTATTATTATTATTATTATTATTATTATTATCATTATTATTATTATCGAGATGAAAGCCACTGGTAAGGAGGTGTTACCAGCAGCCATTTGTATTGTATTTACCGAACGGCGTCTCAAAGAAGGGTCCTTTTTGACGTCTTCAACATTGAAATAAGGGACTTTAAGGACCAACCATTCAAGAAGACAGAACTATCGGAGAAAAGTATGAAGAGAGTGGAGTTCAAGTTGGTGTTATCAGGGATACATTCACTCATTTTTGGACTGACTTCAATTAAAGATGCACTGTAGGTGTCAAGTTCTGTGTCCCCTTCATCCGACATGACTATATGGGGGAAACAATGGAAAGCTTTCGCCAGAATTTTCTCGAAAGGATGGTTGTTGTTTGGCTATTTCCCTGTTCGACTGGCACCACCCTTTGTTGAACATGTCCTCCACGAGCAAATGTACAGTGGGTTACGGGATGCATTTTTAGCGTATGTGTCCAGGGTAGAGAAGGAAGTGATAGACTTCACACTTGCTGATTTCGACAGGGTGGATCAGGATGAGTTTTAGGATATTTTAACTGTATATGACTATCGAAGACAGCCCAAGGAAGAAAATATTCAACATCTCATATCCGAAATTTCTCACAAAGAAGACAAAGTATGCATATTTAATTCCCGCCATAAAGCACGGGTTTGACGCCAGGTGATCACCGGGGACATGTGGATCACATCACTGCCACAAATAGGGCCATATGCTCATTTTTCACAAAACTAGCGCTTTTTGAGAAATTTAACTTCACAAATGCCAAACTGGTAGTCATCTAGTACTTCCCGAGCCATATATAAGAAAAATTTCCATCTGCCTTTAACAAGTATTCTTTATTTCCTATATTTCCAAAATATTAGTAGTATCACGCTTGTCCCCACAGGTACCGACCCGTATCTCGCCAAGCTAGACTAGGCAATGAGATATGCAGTTGTGGCGGGAAATTAATATGCAAGTTTCGTGATCCAGAAACCAAGCTTTGTGCTGGAGTGCTGGTGTGACATTTAAGCTTCGCTTGGACGTGTAGTTTCCCCATCTGAACTCAAAACACTGTATGGAACCCCGAATCCAAAACCAGCCCGACCTTTAAAGTACCTGGTATTCGCTGAAGAAATGTCTTCTGCTCAGAAGTTGGTAGCCAGTTATCTCCAACGCGTAGGATATCTTTTGATGAGAATCAAATTAATTATTCTTGCGTTTCTCAACTGTGTCAGATCTCCTAATCACAGACAAGATAGTGGCGCAGTTTACCTTAACGCCATGCTTGGCGCACAGACCAGTTGCTAACAGTGGACCTATCTGCCGAATACGAGAACTATCCAGATACTACATCCGAATTTAACACTATTTTAAACTGTGACACTTACGAACAGTGGCTGATTGACATTGTATAATATGACACATTGCTCTCGTGACTAAACAGACAGCCATCTGGTATGTGAAAAGACCCTTTAACATTTCGCAAAATGGACGTGCAACGTTTATGATAATTAACAGGTTGAATTAGGTGAAACGACAGATGTACAGGATGTTGGCTAGGAATTGTTGAATACGTCGTAGATTCCCAACGAGAACGTCACACACACCGGTGACATTTATCAAGCTTGTTATTTATGTTTTCATAGGAGACATAAGTTTATATAGTTTTGTTAAATGACGCGTGTGCGCAGTGACGGTGGGTTGCACACCTAGCTTTCCTGGATCAAATATGCCGAGTGTTTGAGGGATATCGGGAAAATGCATATGAGCACATGTTCGGCAGAAAGTGCGTGGTTCCCATTTGTTTGTATGTACAAAACCCAGTTTCATGACAATACTCAAGGTTTTGTACCTGAAACCATGAATTTTGTGAATTATTGGACGAAACAACTTCCTTTAGTGCTGAGGGCAAAATGTAAAATTCGGCCTGACGTTGGTAACAATTTCATAATTATCATGTTTATTAATTAGTATGACGTAGATATGAGCCGTTTTCTTCCAATTTCGTATTTCGACAAGCTTATGTAATATAGTCAAGTTGCTGACAAGAATTTTATGTTTTATGTGAAAGTGTCGGTTTCAAATCAAAACTCAGGATTTATTAGTTTTATTATAGTGATATTAAAATGACTTTAAGGCCAGCATGATACATTCTGTGTTATTCCCTGATTCAGTTTATTTTTTAATAAAAAATCTTTACACATGTTATAAGCGTGATGGTATCTTCAGATGTGGTCGCCCAGGAACTATCGAAAGTGCTTTTAATGATATTGTATGCGAAATGATCCAAGTGTAAATGCTGGCTTCTCAAAATTACACCCGCGCCCACTACCACTATCCGACCACCTTGAAAGCAGACATGTTTATGGCGGCATTCCACTTGGGCAGATGATAGGCGACTCTGAGATACGTAGTCCATACATATATCCATCCATACATCCATACATCCATGCATACATACATACATACATACATACATACATACATACATACATACATACATACATACATACATACATGCAGGCTTGACTTCCGTACCCCATGGATATGCTTTGACACCTTACTATGCAGAAGTAATAGACGACTCTGCGATACATACATACGTACATACATACAAGCAGGCTTGAATAAACGTCGGTATCCCATACATATGTTTTTCGAAATTATTGTGAACTGCGGAAGCCTTCAAGAATGATTACCGCCATATGAAAGTACCTGGAAATGGCTTCTGTTTCGCAACCCTCCTTTCTGTGATTCCAGCTTCCATGTCGTGCTAAAGATGGAAAATATGATATCTCAGCGATACTGGACACATGTTGACAACCTAAGCAAAAGGCAAAATTGAGAAGCAACAATTACGAAATTGTGATCTGTGAGATCATACAATTACAGCAATTAAAAAAAAAAATAGATAAAATGTAAAGGTCAAACAGAAAGGAATTTTTATTTTCCACAAGTGCCTTCGGCAGTGCCCAGGTAACAAATTCACATGATGTCAAAGGAGGTAATATGTAAAAGGGGAAAGAATAAATTAGACTTTTTCCAGGAAATAGACTTGAAAAAGTCTTTAAGATGGTATCAAATGTTTAAACGGTCCTCTTTCGGTGAAACTTATCTTTTTAATGTAAATAACTTTGCCGGTGCACGATTAAAATTTTTGGCCCGCACTGGCTGTCTGGGTGTCGGGGAAGATCTGGAAAGATGGGGTTTATCAGACGGAAGATGCCCTTTATGTAAAGATAGTAGAGAAGATTATTCACATTTTCTATTTGTGTGCCCAGCACTAAATGATATCAGGTTACAGGCATATAGAAATTTGAAAGTCAACTCTCTGAATGAGAATTGTAAACAGGCATGGCAGCGTTTTTCCGCCTCCTCGCTGAAAAATAAAATATGTTGGTTCCTTGGCGAGCACGCATATGATCTTGGACAGGACATTGGTGAATTATTTGACCAAACATGTAAAAAATTTTTGGTTGAGGCTTGGCATTACAGGAGACAGTCACTTTTCAATGACTTCTCGGAATGACAGATAGATTGTATCATTGTTCTACACGTACCTCTTGTAAATAGACCGCTCCAATGTATATATACCTGATTTCTTTTTCTTAACAATGACGCTGGAGGCCATATGTTCTGCATTGTATATGAAACGTGTATAATGTACATGTCCTTACGCTTTCTAGAGTTTTGTCCCAATGAGTGGTTTATCTGTAGTTTTGGTGCGGAGGACATAAATTATTACTTGTACTATTATAGTTACTGTACTTATTTCAACATACGAAGATTATTTGATTGATAATAAGGATGCCTGATTATTTGTATATATCTTGGACGCATCATGGAATTTCCCCGGTTCCGTTGGTGCCCCCGCTGTAAAGGGGAAGTTTTCCAAATAAATAATTATTATTATTATTTTTATTATTATTATTATTATTATTATTATTATTATTATTATTATTATTATTATTATTATTATTATTATTATTATTATTATCAATTTTAAACATATTTCGACAAATGTCCAAGTTACATAAGGCCTAACAAATATATATATGATTCCGATAACCCGACCTACCCCACTGAAAAGGCCCGAGCCCCGACCCTAAATAAGTTTCAAGCCGCCCTTCCCTAATGAAAAATGATCGACCCTGGCTGAAAGATTTTATCGAAGAAGTGGTCGTCGTGTGCCGTTATTTTGCAGTAAAGTCAACTCAAACACAGCAGATTATTTTAACTTGTCTGCAGCGGAGGGTTAATTTTGGCCGGGGAAAGAGCACAGCTGCAGAGCCACAGTTCGTCTGTGAAAAGACATAGCCATAGCCCCGGTTGAAGATTTTATCGAGAAAGCGGCCGTCGTGTGCCGTTATTTGGCAGTAAAGTCAACTGAAACAAGTTAATGAGTATTGCAGAGCAATACATAGTCCCCCGCTCGTCGCCCACGAGGTTGAATGGACTACTATATAGGGGTGTGACCTAGATGAAAAAAAAAATTAAAAGTATGGCACATTCTTAGATTAAGCTTTACATTTGTGTAAAATTTCATTAATCTAAGTAAAAGGACAAAAAAGTTATGGCCCGGACAAGATTTTGAATGGATTTCACAGTGACCTAGATATTTGACCTAGTGACCTACTTTTGCCATGTGACACAACAACTCCCCAGGTAGTATTAAAATAATAAATTTGGTAGCTGTAGGTATTATAGTAAGGGAAATATGGCATGGACAAGGTTTTACATGGAGTTTACACTGTGACCTAGATATTTGACCTAGTGACCTAGTTTTGCGTCGTGACACACTTTAGGTCACAATACATTATCAGTAAACTTTTATAACAAGAAGTCAAAATTTTTTAAGAATTACAGTAAGGACATGAAAATACTGTACATTTATGTATTACTGTGACCCAAATATTTGACGGACGGACGGACACACGGACGGTGCCCATTACCATATCCCCTCTAAGGTCTACCCACCATAAAAAAAATCAAAGGGCTGGCATCAATAATTTAGAAGATATGGCCCAGACAAAATTTGTATTGTATCTTGAGCTTGCTTAATGAACTTCGTTAATTAATTAATTAATGGAAGTAATTAGCCACACAAAACAATGCGTATGCACACCTACTACCTAAGGTCTACACACCATAAAAAATTCAAAGGGCTAGCATTAATAGTTTAGAAGATATGGCCCGGACAAAATTTGTCTTGCTTAACGAACTTTGTTAAACAATTAATTAATGCAAGTAATTAGCCACACAAAACAATGCCTATGCACACCTACTACCTATGGTCTATCCACCACAAAAAATTCAAAGGGCTAGCATTAATAGTTTAGAAGATATGGCCCGGACAAAATCTGTCTTGCTTAACGAACTTTGTTAAATAATTAATTAATGCAAGTAATTAGCCACACAAAACAATGCCTATGCACAGCTACAACCTAAGGTCTACCCACCATAAAAAAATTGAAGAGGTAGCATTAATATAGGGAAGATATGTGCCGGACAAAATTTGTTTCTGTATATTTACATATCGATCGGTGACCCAAATATTTGACCTAGTGACCTAGTTTTGCTTTATGACACTTTCTTAGACTAAGCTTCACATTTGTGTAACATTTCATGACTCTAAGTAAAAGGACAAAAAAGTTATGGCCCGGACATGATTTTTCATACATATGTATTCTGTGACCCAGATATTTGACCTAGTGACCTACTTTTGGCACACCATACACCTCTATCCTAGGAAGTACAAACACATTAAATTTGGTAGCTGTGGGTGTTATAGTGTTGGAAATATGGCCCGGAGAAGCTTCGGACGGACGGAAGGACGGACGGACAGAAGGACGGACGGAAGGACGGACATACGGAAGGACGGACGGAAGGATGGATGGAAGGACGGACGGACGGACGGAAGGACGGACGGACGGACGAGGTGCAAACCTATAGTCCCCCACCAAGTGGGCGGGGGACTAACAAAGCATTTTATTTAAACTTGTCTGGAGGATTAACCTGGGCTCGGGAAACAGCACAGCTGTATAGCAACGATGAAACAGCATAGCCCGGTTTGGTGATCATTATAGGCCAACTAATATTTCGCTTGGTTCTAGGTGTTCATTTCCTAGTTACCAGGGAAAACGATCGTTAAAGTAGTTTTAAAACATGACTTACTATCATAACTTTGAGCTGCCCCCTCAGTTGTGTCTGAAGCAGTTATCATCGTCAGTTACAAATACGACACGATACATTGAGCCGGCAAATCATGCACTTGGTGAGCGCCATTTTGAATATGCAAATCATGCACTTGGTGAGCGCCATTTTGAATATTGCCAGACAGTCGCACAAAAATACATTTGATTTGGATATCAAAGTGAATCGCGGCCACAGCATATATCATATCATTATTGATGCTCTGAAATATTTGCAAAATATATACTTTTGGTTTCATATATTATAAACCCCCCAAGATTGTCCCAATACTAACCTCATTTACAAACCATTGGGTGTGGAATCCACAATTTTCAAAATGGCAGCCAAGTCCGTTGGTTAGTCCTGATTGGATAATTTGATATGGGTGATTAGTGTTAACAGAAGGTAAATTTGTCGAATGAATGTAATGTAAAATATATAATGGGACTTTTCCAATGTGAGCATTACCTGAAAATGTAAATACAATGCCGTGAAATTACCAGTTGTTGGCGGAGGTGAGAAAAGGAGCATTGTATCTCACATTGAAGTCACCCCCAGGCTGAGGATTAAGTAGCACCACTGGCGCAGGAACCAAGAGCCCCCCACTGAGTCAAAGTTGGAGCTTAGTGGAGAAGGTTGCCTGGATAATGGATACATGTAGGAAAGTACCGGCAGATTTTTACATAATTGGTAATTAATGGTTTATCTAATTATTTTTGAGACGCAAATAATTTGGAAATGCTACAGTGGGGATGAGGGGAAAACAGTAGAGCACAGATTTTACTTTTACGGTGATCATCGCAAGACAAATTGGTCCTGACGTCACTACTGTGCCCGCTAGACAGCTGCCATGATTACACGTGATCCACTGCATTCATGGAAAATGAAATTCAGAACGTCAAAACGTTTCCTATTCTTCTTACGTTAGATAATACAACTGACGCAGAAAATTGCCATAATGAAACAAGAACATCTCACAGAAATTCTATCCCAGTCACATCGGCACGCATGCAAATTTGTCTTTTTTCGGGTACAAATTTGTATCATTATTCATTTATAGGGCATGACCTATACATTAGCATCATAACAGAGGGCATAAATGGGGAGGTTCCGGCATTTACGCCCATTTTGTGGGGCTCAAATTACATGAAGGGACGGGAACCAGTTTATATTAACTTGATAACTAACAAGGGATCCAGACTAATACAAGTGAATGATAATGGTAAAAATGTTGGTTTTAATGTCATTGGGATGATTGTCCGGCCCTTGGTGTTTGATTTGCGGCCCTCCAGTGGTCATTTGCACCCTGGCGTCGGGCGCAAATGACCATTGTCGGGCCATAAATCGAATACCGAGGGCTGCAAATGATCCCACTGTCCACGAAGCAAACATTAATGTCATATTATTATTCGTTTATAGAGCATTACCGACACATTAACACCATAACAAAGTGGGTAAGTGGTGACGTTGTGGGCAAATGAAATTCGCCGTTGCAAATGATACGCCCATTTTGCGGGCTGCAAAAGGCATGGAGCCACGGGATATGTATGTATATATATATATATATATATATATATATATATATATATATATATATATATATATATATATATATATATATGTATATATATATAAGTATAGATTATAGTATATTTAGTTGGCGATATGAAGTACATGGACGAGCACTGGATGCCATAGAGCAGAACGAATGAGCCAAGCAAACGAGTTCTGCTATAGTATAGGCCTATGGTATCCTGTGCGAGTCCATATACTTCATATCGCCAACAAATTATACTATAATTTATTTATCTCATGTTTGTGTCGATTAAGTTCAAATAACACCATTGAACCCTGATCTAGCGACGTGAAGACAGCGTAGGCCTAGCAGACGCTGCGTTTCGAACTAGGCCTTCATCATTTCCGGTCTACTTATAGAACTCTTCCGGTAACTTATAGGTACTCCCGGAAGAGTTCATTGTGCATATAGCACCCTTCCTGTGTTTTGCCAAGGCCTAGCCGATATGGCATATATCAAAGTCTGTTATGGTACTGAAATCGACCCAAACAGGAGATAAATATATATACAGGCCTATATATATATATACTACATATTTAGGCCTACATATATGAAGGCCTATATATTTATATATATATATATATATATATATATATATATATATATATATATATATATATATATATATATATATATATATATATATACTACAAATAAATAGTAATAGTAATGCTGTTTGTTTTTATGCCATTGGGATCATTGTACGGCCCTTGCTAGTTGCTTTTCGATTTGCGGCCCTCTAGACTAGTGGTCAATGGTGCCCGACGAGAATTATTATATTCTATTCCAGTCACATTTTTCATATTTCAGTTGATCAGTTTTACATGTTTTTCTCTCGCAACATACTATGTTGTCGAAAACTGGGATAGAATTAGAATGGGGTTTAACTGCGCCTGGAGAAGATTGGACGTTCCACAAAGCCCTTGTTTGAACATGACGAAGGCTTGGCAGTCGTACATGCCCTCTTTCGTCGGGCATGTACTAAGAGTAAGACTGCCAAGGCTTCATGGAGCAGGTTTACCGTTTAGTTAATATAGACTTTAATTCTCCCCATCGGGTGATTGTTGTGTGGTCTGTGGATTCTATGACCAACGTCACATATAGGTTGGGGGGGGGGGCAAGGGAGGCCATAGTACGCTGGTAGTGGTACAAGTTTGAAGTAATACTTTTGCTCTAGTAGGCCTACAAGGTACGGAAAATAAGAAAATGTACAAATAATTGTTGTACGAAGTACGGAAATTAAAAAGGTTAACTTTGCCAGCAGAACGTAAGTACAGCAAATAAAAATACCCAGTAGGCCTACTTACGTCAGTACGGGGAAAACCCCTTACCCTCCAGCCCCATAGCACCAGCAGCAAAGATGCATTTTTCACGGTTTGACACACCGTGACAGATTTCTGACTTGATTGTTTAACTTGGTTTGACTGCCCTGAGCCGAAACTTGGTGAACACTGAGACGTCTGCAAAATGACGTAAACACTGTTATCGTGTGCACGTGTTCCGTTCGGGTGCACGTGTTGGTTGCGCACACTGACCATTTCCCGATTCGAAGCGTCTTACGCATATGATTCTCGAGTCCGTTCTTCTTTGTTTAACTTCCAAGTGCTTTGTTGTGTTAACAGTGAGACAACAATGCGAGACTGATGTTGAATGTGCCATACTTCGATTCGCAACAAAGTGTAACACAATTTGTGGAAACTATGGCTTCAAACTCAGCATCTCCAGTGATTGATGATGATGGCAATGATGGAAAGAATTTTGTGGCGAGTAATGTGGAATCTAAGCCTCGTGGTCATGACAAAAAACTTGCAACAGATCATCAAGCGACTGAAGTGGTCGATGAAGTACATCGAGCAACCACAACGGCTGAGCCTTCGTCGCCCATGACTGCAAAATTCAATTGCAAAATGTTACCTGCTGTTGTCAGCAAGTCTGATGGTTTGTATAATTTTTTTTGTGAACGACTTTTATGAAATTAATGTTTTATATTACTGGTCTGTTTCACTTGCGTAACAGTCATGACTTAAGTTATACTAATACAACGAGACCAAATGTAGATTATTATTATTATTATTAGATACCGATAAAGGCGATTGGCGTGGTCTCCATGAGGCCTTGGGTCACGCCAGACCGTAGGTCGAGCTGACCCGGCTGAACCACGCCTGTACTGGAGTGTCAATCATCACGATAATCGATATACATTTGGAGCCTTGCGTAGACCTAGTGTACATTACGTTATCTTTGGCCGCATGTCATAAATTAAAGAGTGTCTATGAATTGAAGGCCTGCACAAACACCCATGGATTGGAGTGTGCTCTGTGAAGGTATGTGAACGGGAAGTGCCCCGGGCCGGGGACGTGCATTGTGAAACGTTATGTTTGCTTTCGAACAGAAGGCATCGCATCGGATGGTTTACTTTGATTCTTCGAAACAGAAACAAACAAGACAAGCGAGATTTCATAATTATGATTTCATTCAAAATCAAGTTGAGGAAAGAGTGTTGTGACAGTGAGTAAGCCTACACTGTCATCGTAGCAATGATATTAAATCCAACATTTTTCAGCTTGAGCACCCGTTTTACATGTTGAGCAACTTGGCACCTCTGAATTAGACATGCCATCAAGCCTATATCGATATTTCCCGGAAATTAAGCGACAGGAAGAGTTTCTTAAACTTTGTTGTACTGGATTTAAATTCAATAGTCACTTCAAGTTCAAATCTTGTGACTGTGCTTGAGCCGACCCGAAGTTAAAAGTTAACCACGGTGCGCAGTTATTTATTTTAGGCCGGAGCTAGGTTTTTTTGGAAGCCCGTCACTGCGTCAGTTTTACTGTCACACTGATCACAGATCAGTTGCCACAACATTCACTGATTCAGCAAAGCCACAGGTACCTGTACTAGATTTCTATCTTGAAATTTTAATCAGGGGAACCTACGCCTAACAAAAATCCAAGATAGAAATCTCCACTTAGAGGGGCACCTAATTCATGTACCTTTTACTACCTAACACTGACAATAGGTTTTGCCTAGGGATCAAGAGTTAAACATAGTCATAGGCCATTCCTCAATGCGTTAATTACTTTGGCGGTGTATACCATAGCCAAGGCCTACCACAAACACAATTTGCACCTCAGTCTAACTAAATGGACGGCCCTATAACAAAAATTGAAAGGTCAACAAACTATTGCATCCATGATAATGGTTACTGCCTTTAGATTGGGACAACGGCAAAGGCTACATTTTTTTTTCTTTTGATCACCTTGATTGAATAAAATGTTAAACTATTTTATTATGTTTGTTTATAAATTATATGAATGCTGATGTGAATTTGAGTCCCCATGACTGGGAACTCGTGCACATTGGTGGGGTGCTGATGTCGCTCAGCTAGCTGTGTATTTTGAAGAACTTGATTGGCATGATCCTAATACAAGGGGTAGCCTACTTACACAGCACAATACAGAAACAATGAGTTGCATATGATTGTCACATGTATGCGACATATGGACATTTATACACGATTACTACTGACTAGCATCACTATACTATAGATAACCAGGTGCACTCCAGTGCGATGTTAATACCCAAGCATATATTATCAGACCTGCATTCAAATATCCATGGCATTAATAAACCTGGTAATCAAATGACTGACTTGACTAATAGTCATACCATGTCCTGTAGTCACAATGAAATTGAATTTGTTTTCATCACTCAGTTGCGCAAAATCGGGATACATGCCACATAAATTATGAAAATCAGAGTAAAGTTTGTCTCGGTGCACCTGCGGTTTGCTACAATACAGGCAAAATGAAGTTCACCTTCAATATCACCAGTGTTACACAGTTTGCAAACATGTTGTGCAACAGGGGTTTGGGGTCGAGTATACCTCCCAATTTCAACTGCCAAAGTATGTGCATTTATTCTGAGTTTGCTTTAATTCGTTTGCTGTTTTACTGGTATGTTCTGTTGCAAGCAGAATTTCATTTTAACTCATTCCACCCTGATAGAAGACTGAGTCAAAAGCTTTCCTTGGCGCGCTCTGGGCGCATTGCGCCCAGAGCGCGCCAAGGAAAGCTGTTGCGCCCAGAGCGCGCCAAGGAAAGCTGTTGCGCCCAGAGCGCGCCAAGGAAAGCTGTTGACCATGGGCATATAATTTGGAATGATCTTCCATGCAAGTTTCATCCAAAATATTGAAAAATAATCCCTAAATTAGTAAAATACAATTAGCACACGACATTTAGATATTAGCGGGAAAAAGCGTCATCAGGGTGGAATGAGTTAAAGGAAGATTTGTATATATGCAATAAGTACGTAATTTGTAAGAGTTTTCATCATTACCCTTAATCAATTTAGGCCATTGTCTCTCATACAAAGAATGAAGCTGAACTTTTAAATTACCAATAGTATGTGTTACATTTGTACCTCCAAGATTATACCAGGAGTCATTCATTCCCACAGTATTTAAAATTCTGCTGATATGTTTAACCCAACAGTTTTTCCATTCAATAATAACATGTAGTTTTCTAAGAGTGATTTGTGCACCAAGGAGGTCTGGTAACAGTTCTAAACATGTATCCAATTTTCTACTTAGTTTAATACATATAAATTCAGTTATCACTGGAAAGCTTCCAAATTCAGCCCTGAGAACAGCATTTGAGGCATTTTGATGTACACCCAATATAACAATAATGTTTGCTTTGCGGTTGTTGAAATCATTTACGGCCTGCTGTATTTGATTTGTTGCCGGACAGTGCATGGTCATTTGCTTGGGATGCGAAGCGAAGGGTGCAAATAATCACTGGAGGGCCTCAAATCAAATACCAAGGGCTGTAGATAGATCCCAATGACATTAAAAAATAAACATTATTATGATTATTATACATTTGTAGTATTATCCAAGCCAATTATCATTTAATGTATAGGGTCACCCGGGGTAAGTGTGACAGCGGGGTAAGTATGACACCCCCCTTTATTTTTTTAAATTCTGGTGCAATTTCCAAACTAGTATATATTACAAGTATATGTATGCATCTGTACTACATACCATACTTACCTTATTTACATCCTCAAAGTTGAAAAAGATGGGGGTAAATATAAAAATTGCCATATTTGGCAATTTGGGGTATTCCAAATTTGATATCCCAGCATGACCATATGGACAGTGCTTATCACAAGACGTGGTGTTCCTCACACTAGACAATTACCTTAACCCAACTGTAAGGTCAAATAGTAGCCATGATATATATATATTTTTAAATGGCGTAGGTGTCACACTTCCCCGCGTAATTTTAGTTTTGTGGGGTAAGTGTGACACCTATCCATCAGCTTTTTTTCATGGAGTGGTTCATCCGAATTTTACACTTACTGTCCAACAAATGAAGCAGTCCCATCCAAATAAGAAAATTTAGCAATTGATATTACATAAGATGTATATGCTAACAATAAATGGAAATTACTAATAAAATTTTGTAAAATAAAACCATTATGTAAATATGTTAATTAAATTTAGCAATAGTTTAGAAAAACTACATTCACTATATTATCAAGATGCTCATATAGAAATTGTGACCGTCAAAGGAAGCAAGATCAGGTTTGAGGTATGTGAGAAATTCTGCCTTGCGGCAAGCTCTGCTGGACCGAGCTCCACCCCACTGGACTCATGCATGACCTGGTAAGTTATTTTTCTTGCTTCTCTTCCTGTTCACTTATTTGACAGAAAAGTTTGCTTCAAGTCAAGTTCAGTTTGGTCACCTGTTTAAGTGTTAAGTTTGGTTAAGTCATCGAGTACAGCTTTGTTAGGCCTAAAAATGTATTATACCCATATGATTTTATTTTTATTTTTAAGTTTGCCAGGAAGTCAAAGCTGAGAATAGTTTTATTAAAGAAGCATGACTATTATGAGGATTAGCATGCAATTATTTTGTTACAGACCCATATCCTAGCGTGTTTTGCACATTGCATGAGGCCAACTGTTATTTATCAGTCTTCTGCAATTTTGAAATAGGCCTAACTGAAATTGATGTTTCCATATTTTATGGTCCCTTCAGCTTTGACAGGCCCTATTATCATGCTTTTTGGGAAGAGCAAACTCAATCTACAAAATACCTGATATGTTTTATGAGTCAGACTAATACACATTTAATAGTCTGTGATCAAATTGTCCACCATTGGATACATGTAGGCCTATGTTTAACTTCAAGGTGAATGTGTATTTAGCAAATGCATGGAGCTCACAAAAGTCCAACTAAAAATCTTATTTGAAATTTCTGGATCATGTCCTATTTCAAAATACTTACTTTTTGCATGTATGCTTGCATTGATATCTAGTCTATTAGCCTTGCTAGGTAGTTATCCCAGAATGCATTTCATGTCTGTCCTAGGCCTACCCTTACCCCTTCATTGTCGATTATCCTGGCTCAAGACTTTTATTCCTTCTGAAGACCTTTCATTCAAGTACCATCAAGCTTAGGTTGAAAGTTAGAACTTTCAGCAAAATGTATGTCCCCAGTCAACAGCTTTCCTCAATGGGCATGTTTTGCACATTGCATCAGGAAAGCTGTTGACTCAGTCTCAATTTAGCAAATTAGGGTTTAAGTGTGTGAAAATTTCCATGAATGCATACAAAAATTAGTGTGCACACTTTAATGTGTAAAATTAAAGTTCATGAACTTTACCTAATCTAAGAAATTTAGTTTCATCTGTGCCAAATATAGGAAGGGTACACAGACATTTCTAAAACAGCAGTAGGGCTAACTTTGGAAGACACCAAGGGCCATTTTTTTTTTTGTGAGCTTTCATAATTTCCCTGTGTTGCTCTGAAGTGCACCTCAAAGTTAATTCAAGATATGACTTTCACTGCAATTTTTTTTTTTCATTTCTTTTTCATTCCAGGTTTGATCAACTACAGTCATGGCAAGTAAGTATGTGTGCAAGACCAACCATGGAATTGGTGGGACATACACTTTGTCTGACCTGCAAAATGCCATAAAAGCATTCAAAAATGGTACGATAGTTAGTGCATCAAGTAGGCTGTACAAAGTCCCTAGAAACACCCTGATACTGCATGTAAAGGGCTGGATAGAAAGAAAGCCAGGTTGTGCCCCCTCTGCCATCAGAGGAGGTGGAGGAAGACCAACAGATATATCGCCAGAAACAGAAGTCCACATGGCTCATTTACTTTGTACTATGTCCAGATGGGGATTTGCTTTAACATCTGCAGAAGCTCACAACAAAATTCAAGAATTTGTGATAGTCAACCGATTTAAGACATAGTTCAAAGATGGCAGGCCAAGCCGTGACAGGTTTAATTCTTTCCTGCATTGCCGCAAGCTGTCATTGAAGAGGCCGGAAAGACTAGAAACATCAAGAGCCCTTCAGCAGTCAGACCCATTCGTTATCAACGGATTCTGTTATCTATTGGAGGAAGAAATGGAAGCCCTGGGAATAAAAGACAAGCCTGAATGCATCTGGAATGCTTATGAAACAGCCTTCATCCATGATCCAAGCCAAACACAAGTAGTTGCGCCTGTGGGGGAAAAAGCTGCTAGGCAAACATTTGGCACTGGAGCCGAAACTACAAGTCTTGGCTGCTATTTCCGCAACTGGACACATTCTTCCACCACTAACATTGTACAAAGGGAAGAATATGTGGTCATCCTGGATGTCAACGGATGCATTCCCAGGTACATCCTACATGGCAACTGAAAGTGGTTGGATGCAGAAGGATGTGTTCCTTAGCTAGTTTAAATGCCAGTTTTTGAGCAGTGTCAACCAGAGGCCACTTCTGTTCACCTATGATAGTCACACATCGCACATCAGCCTGCACCTGATCAACATGGCCATCGAAAACTAAGTATCTGTATACTTCTAGTCTTGATCTTTATCATTATCTCAAAAGTAAAGTGAGTTTTTTTTGGGGGGGGGGGGGTTGTTTGTTTGTTTTTTGGTTTTGTATAATCTTTATTCATCAATTTTACAGGAGTTGGTTGTCCATTTGTCCATACATCCCCAGAAATAGTATAATACCAAGAATTACAGATTGCTCAGGTTGTTTTCAATGTGTAACCAGTTTCTATTAAACACATGCATTTTGTTATTGTTCATCATGATTATTTTCAACACAGCCATCTTTCTTTTCAATACCTTCAAGAAAGTAGTAAATGTTAGATTATAATTTTCTCTGTGAATCTGGCTATGGATAACATATTTTGCTAATAAAGTACAATAATTTAGAGTGGGTTGGAATGGAGACCTCGTGTTCTTCATTTACCTCAACTTGAACGTTGAAAGTAGTAAACCACTATTCCTTAAAGGCTTGCCAATATTCTTGAGAGCTATTACATTCAAAGTATCTATGTTCAATGGTTTCAGTGTTGTCACATCTATTGCATTTATTGGAATCCTTGATTTTCATGAAATAGAGTCTTTTATTAGTAGTAATTATTCTATGTATAATTTAGGATTGAAAGTTTTGCAGTTTACTTTCCATGCAACATGTAAAAGGCAGCTTGAATATTTCATTCTATTTTTCATCTGCAATTTCAAATTTGGTATTCCATTTCTGCACTGCTGTTGGAATTACATTACATTTGTTTTGAAATTCGCAGTAAAAATTTTACTGGTTATAAATTTAACAATTAAATTTTCACACCATGTGTTGACTATTCTTGGATCTGACCCTGATGTGAAAAAAAACTTTGTCAAAAACCACATGGAAAGGGCTAGCTGTCCTTGGTTAACGGTTTCAGTCATGTGAACTAGCAACAGGTCTCCCTATCTGGTTGGTCACCTTTGAGGCTAATTATGCATCAATAGGATTTTGGTAGCAAGGGAAATTAAAGGGTTAGGAGGCATGGCTTGACATTTACTTATATTTATTGGGACTGTATGAACGTGTCTCGCTTCGCTCAACACACGCACACAGCCCCAATAAATGTATGTAAATGATTCAGCAGTGCCCCACAACCCTTACTTCAGTACTTTTTTGGGCTCCTATCTTGTATGTTGTATATTGGTACCTGACGTACTTCATGAGACGTCGAGCCTTGATGGCGTGGCAAGCATGTATGCAGCAAGGATCCTAAGCTACAAATGAATACCTTTAGGGATCATGCACAATTAAAACCATTCCAAAACTCCAATTATCCATTGGAATAAAATTTACCCCCCCCCCCCCCCCAGTCTAAAATCACCCATTTCCTGGAATTTTGATACCAAATCAGTGTTACTGCTCGCCATTCTTGTCCTTACAAGCAGCACTATCTGTACTTGTATCATTGTGGACATTGGTTTAAACTTATTTCATTTCTTGAAACAAAAAACGATTGGGGAGCAGGCAATGCCTATGTGAACATGTGGACATTCAGAAACAGGTTAAAACCCTTAAAACTTTGAAGTGCTATAATCGGGGTCTGTATACATCCTCAGAATGATGACACCTCATTTCCGTCTAGTACCTTTGGAAATTAGTGTTGCTACATGTACATTGTATATATGATGGAGTTCCTGTGCTTCAAATTTCATTGTCATGCATATTTAGCAAGTTATTTGCAATTAGCAGTATGATTCGTCATGTCACAAATAGAATATTTGGGAAAGACAAATCTTCCATTTATTGCGTCTGTGCACGTCAACTGCATGAACATGGTTTTACTGTCACCAGCACCCCACCTGCAGGTATTTTCTTTCACAATTTCACGTTGTAGTTGCACAGAAATGACCAGTTTTGCTGTCCTTTTGCAGAGACGTCATGCTTCCTATTAGGGAGCTGGGCAGAAGTAGTAATTATAATATTATAATGTGATGCGGAAGTTGAAAACCGCTTTTTCTATTGGCCCATGTGGTCAAACGTCAGAGCTAATTATTGAAAAAAGGCATATGATGATCTGCATCACATCACTGTAAGCCAATAAAAAGAGGAGTCTAAAACAGCAAATGACAGCTTTAAAATATGATCTTGCTAGAATAAATTAACTGCATTGAAGTAACTTGTAGCTAATAGGAAATCATGTAACTGATTAGTAGAAATCCAGGGCTTCATAATGGTAACACACATGGCATATGTTGATCTGAGACACCAGGCTACCATGCAGTCAAATGAGTGCAATTTTGCCACATTTTTTTGCATTTTTTTGTCAATTTTCAGTCAGTAAAGTATACAAAACATGCCACAAAAGTTACATTCTACATCACAACAAGTAGAGGTGATATCTTTATAAGGGATTATCATGGTATGGACTGAAATATGCAGCATTTTGTCAACCATTTATGCCCAAATGACACCTGTTCCCTCAGGGTACCAGGTTCCATTTGGACTGCCAAACATTGTGATGATAAAATAGCGCCAACAGGGAAATAGTTCAGCACTTAGAGCACTCCACAACAGAATTATTGTAGTTTTTTAAAATCTTATAAACCAATGTACATACGACTGGCATAATTTCGTCACTATCCACGTCATGTTCACGCTCGCTTGATGCGACTTTTACTGCTCTACACAGTTAAGACGGTGGTCAATAGTGTGTTTCCAAAACTTTGGTGACATTCCGATTTTGAGCTTATACCCCATCCCCCCGTCCGATGGTTTCTCGGAATTTTGGAACGGTTTCATTTGTACATGATCCCTTATTAAGGACACATTACAACACCATAGGAAACTTAAGCTGGTCTCCACGCACTTACCTGTGCTTTGCCAGAGCCCCCATAAAAAATTCTGTGGGTCCAGTGCCATAGCCATGCTGCTCATCACTGCCATTCGGGCCCTGTTGCATAGCACAGCACTCCTGGTGGCCATAATGTGTATTAACAAGCATGCTCAATTAAGTTTCCTATACTGAGTAGGAGGAACCGAAAAGTGGGGATGGTTGGGTAGGGATTCTAGGGACGCATGGTGAGTAATGTTTCTAAATAATAGTTTTACTGTCAAAAACTTCATATTAAGGACACATGACAACACCATAGGTAACTTACGCTAAGGTAACATCAGACTGGAGGTGGGAGGTAATTAAAAAAAAAAGAAAAAAAAGACAAAAAACTATTCCAAAATCTCCACACTAGAGAGCCACAGATCAGAAACCATCCTGGACCCCCAGTGCCTCCACTCCAACTCTGTTGAGCTGGAAGGGGTGGGAGAGGCACCCCCTAAGACCGGTGGTAAGCAGCTGTTGGGAAGCACTTGAGCGCCAACAGCTATGTCTCCACTGCTATAAGGTAGCTGGATGTGAAGGTATTATGGGAGTGCCATCTAAAGAGTGGCCATGATATCCCGTATGTACATGTTGCATAACACATTGCAAGAGGCAAAAAATTCTCCAGTCTCATGAGTTCAGAGAAAATGAAGTCGTGCAAGCTTCTCATCCCTTCTGGCTACCTGGTAGGCCAAGGAAAACATTCATCTTATCCATCCTGAGATGGTATTAGGCGACAGAGTCCAGGATTCCGTATGCCCAAGAGAGGGAAACAAAGGGCTCAAACTAGCTCAGGCCTCACCATTGTCGCTGAGAGTGACTTCACCCAAAATCCCGTCAAAGTGGTTGATAGATCACATGTCGATCACTTGGGTCTAAGACACAAATCCCACCCAAGGCCTGAAAAAAACTTTCCATCAGCAGACCACCTGAGAAGGGATCTATCTAAGGCATGTATCTCCCCATGCTTAGCACCTGTGGCCAGAGCTAACAGGAAGACCATCTGGAAGGTTAGGATCTAAAGATCGATCGAACCCATATCTCTTGGCTCGCAAAGGTGCTTAACCAGGACCCCAGGCACCATGGAGAGATCCCAGCTAGGCACAAGATTGAGCTTCACTGATCAGTATAAAAACTGTTGACAAGCCCGCAGGGGAAGTAACTAAACTTTGCCCCTGGTCTAAGGGTAACTGCAATAGCTAGCTTGTATCCCTGGATGGTGCAAACTTTCAAGTGCCCCTCCTCAAATAGACTTCAAAGAAAGTCCACTATTTGCTGGACCCAAGCCTCTCAAGGCCAGAGGCCTTCAGCAGTGCACCAAGCTGCAAACTTGTTCCACTGTGAGTCATAAATCTTTAGAGAAGACTTGGGAAGTTTTCCCCGGGCAACCCACTCAGCCACACCCTTTGAGAAGTCTGCTGATGCAACACCCTTGGTGATAGTCACCAAACATGAAGTCTGAGAAACTGGGGGTTGTTATGGAATTTGTTTTAGTCTGGTTGCTGGAGCAGTTGAGGAAGAAAAGGCAGTGCCCGCTGAGGCTCCAAGCTCAACTCCAGAAGGTCCATGGACCATTCTCTGTTGGGCCACCAGGGGCCCACAAGAACTTCGCATTTCTTGTCCTGGATCTTGCACAAATATTTTGGCAAGAGTGGGGTTGGAGGAAAGGCATGCACCCACATCCCCTGCCACAAAATCAACATGGCATCTGTTTCCCATGCCAACAAGTCCAGATATGGGGACACAAAGGTGTCAATCTAGCGAGTGTTCCTTGTATCTACCACCCTGGGATTCAGAGCAGCATCCACTTGGTAAGAGAGAGAACAGCCTTTCCGACCTGGTACCTCCCTGTGTGATGTACGCAACCGCTGTATGATTGTCACACATCACCAGGACATGCTCATTCTCCACTTGTGTACAGAACTGGACAAGAGCACGACAAATCAATTCCAGTTCTAGCCAATTGATGACAAACTGCCTCCATTGAGGAGGCCATTCCCGTGAGGCGGTCACAGAGCTCAAATATGCTCCCCAGCCCCATAGGGAGGCATTGATAAATAACATCACTTCACTGTTGAACAGCATGAGAAACTGCCCCAGCATCGTGCCTGCCCAGCAAGAACACCAACTCAGAATCAACCAATCTTATGGCTGCATCACGAGATTCCGGGACAAGAGATGGCTCTCTCAATCACTGAGCTAGAAAGGCTGATGATGAAGCCTTCCAAGACAAACCTGAGAGTCCATGGACATCAAAGTCCTGATCAGAAGCATACACTGACGCATTGACAGAGCAGATGCCCTCCTAAACTGGTTCAAAAGGACTAAGAGTCACCTCCAACTGTCCCCTGAAGGCTGACAGATGAAGGGGACTTAAGAATTGAATCCCCAGAAACTGGAACTCCCTTGTGACATTGAGAGTCAGAATGGACTATGGGAGATTCAAGATTAGGCCTAACTTCACATTCAGATTCAACATGAACTACATGTCCTTGAGAAGAAGGCCCTGGTCCTGAGATCAAAGGAGCCAAGTGTGGAGACAGAACTGAAAGACTGCAGTCAACTACAAAGGGCAGAAATTTCTGAGACTGCACGACCACGGAAATGTGTCTTTCAGGCTTACCAAGGTTGCCCAATCGCCCTGTCACATTGCCCCAATGATATAGTGGCAGGGGTCTCCATCTTGAAGTACAGCACTACAAAATATGAGTTGAAATGCGACAAGTTGATTATTGGTCTTGCCTGCTATCTCTTTTCAGCATCAAAAAGGGACAACTGTAAAAGCTTGGGTACCCATTGTCCAACACTGGTTTGATGGCCTGTTTGTCCACAAGCTTTTGCATGGCCTCACACAGGAGTTCGCTGTCCACCTCTATGTAAAACAGAAAAGAGAAAGGAACTTGAGAGAGCGGAAGAGTATTGCTGTCAGCAAACTCCAGGGAGTAACTGTGGAAGAGATTGTTCCTGACAAAACATCCCATTGGTCGGGGAACACAAGTCCGGCGTGTGCCCCTAGGGGCGAGGTGCCAGCCTCTGGCCGCCCTTGGAACCAGAAGATCTTCACTTAAAAGGCTGGCCAACCTTCTTTGCCAGCTTTGTCCTCCACCTGTGCAGCTTCTGCTGCTGCCAAGGGCCACAAGCATCCATGGCAAGCTGAGGGGCAGAAGAAAACCCTTGGTTGACCCCTACACCATCCAGCAAAGCCTCATACAGAGACTTTTTCTGCCTCTCTTGGACATGTCTGCCCTTACAAGAAGGTGGACCAACCCCGGCAGCCCCAGACCAAATGGGTCCAAAGGCAGCTGGTAAGCAGCTTTGCTCACTGCTGTCGGCAGGTTGGCTGTAGAGAGAAAAGCATTATGCCACACCAACTGAACATTGGCATTTAGTGTTATCGCTCCACTGAGCATGTGCCCTACAACATGGTTGTTTGGTTCAGGCCACGAGGCCTAGTCTGAGTTGTAAACCCTCATGGGGGCCTTGAATCAAGGATCATCCTCGAATTGAGGACCAGTTTGCACCTGACTCTGAGGCCTGGGCAAACTGGTAGGTTCCTGGATCTCTACATCGAGCACAGGTGCCTTGATTTGAGGTTCATAGCCCCCCCCCCCCCCCCCCCCCCCCATGAGGTACACTGACCTCACCCTCACAGTGTGCCTGCACACATTGGAGCCTGTTTGGCAGATCTAACATCTGCCTGTAAGACTTTCTGCCACTGAGAAGTCCATCACCAACAATGTTGCACGGACTCCCCTCAGTGCAGAACATGCTGCTTCTACGGATGCAGGTGCAACATGCAGAAGGGACAACCCAGTATGCCATCCTGTGGTGGTTTGGCATCCCAACAGACATCCAACTGCACATCCATATCCATGGATCGTCAACAAGCCAAACAACCTGGAATAACGAAGTCGGTGATAAGATCAATTTCTCAGTAAATCTATCACTACCACATGACAGAAAAAAGAAACAGCAAGAGTACTGAAAGGTAAGAAAGAAGAGGCAGCTTCCAACATGATGCCTCCACCACAGATGGATGCCAGTGTAGAAAACGGAATTGAGCATGCTTGCTAATATGCATTACCGCCACCAGGAGTGCTGTGCCACGCAACAAGGCCTGAATGGCAGTGATGAGCAACAAGGATGCGGCACTGGACTGGTAAAGCACAGGTAAGTGCATGGAGACCAGCTGAAGTGACCTATGGTGAGTATAAGCCTCTCCACATAGAACCTATGAACAAGCCTGGACAGTTCAGTGTTCCTGCCCATATCTACAACCTTTAAATTAAGGCAACCCTTGTTGCGAAGGACAGGTATAAATGCTGAGTGCTATGAAGATTTAACCCATTTATACTGTCTCGACCAAAATTGGTGACTGGACAGACATTAAAACCTTAATGTAAACTCAAGTAGGGCGGAGGCTGAAACTGAGCAGTACCCTTGCCGTTGGACAGTATGGACCAAAAACTGGTTTGCGTCCAAGAGTTCCAAAGAGTATTCCCATGTACATGTATTTTGAAAGGACAGTTGGCATTGGTCCAAATGGTGTCCTTTATATCAGTGCAAGTTGAACATTGTGGACTTTGAGAAAGCCTTGCAGTTGTCCTCAGCTCATTCTCTTTGCCACTTTGTTAAAACAACTGGAAAAATGTAGCATGTTTGGTCTAGGCATGAAGACAAAATACTGGAAGATGGAGGCCTCTGTCCATCTTGGGTTGGAGTGAAAGTGCTGAGATCTTGAAAGGCTCCATGCCAGGCTTCCAAGAGCTCTACTTACCATGGCTTCCAAGACAACCTATGGTCAATCAGGATCAGCTCTATGGATTCCTTACAAACTTTGGCTAGCATTTTGGGAAACAAAGGTGTGGACGGGTGTGCATACACACAGGTCACCCCAAGGGAATGATAAGGTGCCCATTGCGCAGGCTAGCTTGTCTGGAAAATGGTACACAGAAGTTCATAACTTCTTCCTCATTGCAAATAAGACCAATTGGGGTTGTCACCATGATTGTCCATGCACTCCCTGTATATTGATACTTGATGTTGTGCGGTCAGCAGGTGAGCAGCTGCTGCCAGTGAAAATGCTGGAAAATGTATGTAGCCACAAAACATGCCTTCTGTGATGCTGAACAGATGGTTGGGGATCTGCTCTCTCTCTCTCCCCCCCCCCCCCCCACACTCCCCCAAAATGTTTGTCTGACATTAGCAGATGTTGTTCATCCTTGAATTACGGTGAAAAACTGATCTAACTGTCCCTGAGTGTCCATACAAAGTTTCTGGGATAACAAAAATCAACTGTATGAATTACAATATTTTGATAGATATTCATGATAAATATCAAAACCGGACCCTTCTGGAAAATCAGAACTTGCATTTGTAATATGTACATGTACTGGGTTAATATTTTATTTATGTGGGGAGATAATCCACATCTATATGATTTAACTCTTTAAGTGCCAAATTTTGGACTGAGTCAAAAGCTTTCCTTGGTGTGCAATGCATGCCAAGAAAAGCTGTTGACCTGGGATATTTTGTCTGGAACTAGAGGCATGCTGGTATACTTGAATGAAATGTCTTTTTATGAGGAATACAAATCTGAGATCCAAATGATCATTCAGACTAGTTTCATTTTAGTAGATTGACCTTAGACATGATTGGCACTTAAAGAGTTAAAAGATACATAGTTTTATACATGTAAAAGTAGAATAAAAGACAGGAGGCTGACTTTGATAGTGCAATTTGATATGCACAAAGCGTGGCCTTCACCACTTTCATGTTATAACTTAAATGTATCATGTCTAGCAATTATTTTAAGAGAGAAATGCCATTCTCATGCTAACACTAACACTTTAACTGAAGTGGGTTGTCTGCATTGCACCCAACGTGTGATAGAAAGCTGTTGACTCAGTCTTCTGAAGAAAGGGTTAATGCATGGGATGTTCAGAATATATTGATGCATAAAAGAGTTACATGTACTTCCAGAGAGGGACATGATCTATATTTTGAACACGTCCAGATACACATACACCTCTACATGGTAGCACTCACTGTTTTTCATGCTCAAATCAACAACAAGCACAGTCATGTTGAATGGTCAATGTTGTCTGCTTTTTTATTTTTTTTTTGATATGATTATTAGAAAAAATTTTCAAGAAAAAACATCAATGAAAATTAAAGAGAAGACTATGACAGCAGGTCGGCTGTTTCATGGCCAGCTCAGGAAAAGGAAAGTTGTGAACTCAGTCATATTTCAATGAGAAAAAGTCTCATAGATGACAAGTGGCCTTTTATGACAGGTAAACTGAACAATAAAATAGTCCAAGTTTCCAGTTTTAAAAGCAGTCTTTCATGACAGGTGGTCTCTGCAGCAGAGTATCATATGGCTCAAGATATTTGGCCATTTCGGGGATGCAAGGCAAGGATGTAGAGAGTCCGAGCACAAAGAGAATGACAGCTCCCCTCATTACAAAAAACTCTTCATGTAGCAGATAATTATCCACTACTTTGCCGCTAGTTTGCTGCAAAGAAAAAAAACTGAGCGGCAAGACATAATACTGAGCAGCTAACTGTTAAGCTGCTACTGAGCAGCCACTTACTAGTCACTGCTTAACTGCAAGCCACCAAGCAGCCGATAGTTAAATAGCGGTAGCGAAACAGGAAGGACTCTTGTTTCTGGCCAGGTGGCAAGGCTTAGAGTCCACCAGTTTGCCAAATATGAAATATCCAGTTCTAATATTTTTGTACTTGATTCTTCCACCTATGTCCAACCTTAAATTTAGTTTTCTTAAGCCTTATCTCTATATACATATGCATAAAGTTTGCATCATGTTTCGAGGTTATATAATCCATAATATATCTTAATTATATGAGTTCTCGATGGAATAGGCCACATATACCAAAATGATTATCAGATTTGCACCATTGTATTCCGTCTACTTGACTTTATTTTCTGACTAGAAAATGATCAGTTCAGATTTGGTTTAAAAGTGGCAGTTTATATCACCACCTTTCGCAGAAATAAATTTGAAATTTTTTTTTGAACGTGTGTAACATTGTTGAACCATTAAAAATAACAAATAAATACCCTGGCTAAATGTAAACCATGATACCATTGCCAGGCACGGTTAACCATGGTTGACCATGTTTGGCCATGGTGAGACCATAGCATGTGGCAGTGGTCCTGTCCTGGCAATGATCACTGAAGCTGAACCGTCCTTGGCAGCGATCTGACCGTAGTTGGCAATGGTTTCAGTGTTAGTGGCGATGGTTGGCAATGGTTTCAATGTCTACATGTATATATGGCAATGGTTGGCAATGGTGTCACTGTCCATGCAATATGTTAATGAACAGAAACAATTTTTAAGTAACCATTCCAACATTGAATATTCTTTATTATAATATAAACATGCAGTTTAAAACTGACTGAACACTCATTCGATCATGCCTTGCATGTGTAACCTTTCCGCTTCTACATTTAAAATTTCCACAGCTTATTGTACAGAGATGCCATGGGAAAAAATGTATACTTTATAATTGGAATTTTCATTGAGAAATCATCAGAAAGTATCAATTTAGATTTAGTTATTACTTTCTTCATTTTTCAGCCCAAAATAATGACAAAAAAGTGTTAAACATTTTTAAATGGGATAAGTAGAGTATAAATTGTAAGTCAAAATTTGAATAAAATCAGAATTTGAAATGAAATAATTGCCTTCCATCTGACTCACTCTTAAGTCAGTGACAACATAGATTTTATAAAACCATTTTTATGGGAAATATATAATTAGATAACCATAGGAATGAAAGATATCAATAGACAGCCAACTAGCTGTAGCCTGTCAGTGAGTATAGAAGACCAGCCAATGGAATATTACTTAGCAGCAGCTTATCCACAAACTAGGGGCTACTTAACAGCAGACCAGCCAATGGGATTTCTTCCTTGCCTGGCAGAGGACCAGCCTGTGGGAGCATCTAGTTGCAACTTAGCTGCAAACTAGCAGCTGCTTAGCAGAAGAACAACCAATAGGATTTCTTCCTTACCTGGCAGAAACCCTGCCAATACAATGGGAGTATCTAGTGGCAGCTTAGCTTTAAACTAGTGGCTACTTATCCACAAACTAACTGCAACTTAAAATAAACCAGTGCCCTCTAATTGTGACCTGACTGGCCACCAATCAGATCTCTTTTTCCTCCTACTTAGCTGCAAAGTCATTTGCATGGTAAAATTTCAATCAGCGACTACTTAGCTGCAAACTAGTGGATAAGTATCTATCAGTTAACAGGAACACTTACCAGCAAGGCCTTTTTCGTTGTAAGGATTGAAGCTTCCCAATTTGACCTTCTGGGGGACTGTCAGCCTCTTTGCCCTCCAGCTGACTACACATTTACACTGAACCTCTCAAGAAAGCTAGGTTATCATATTCATTGTATGTGCAGCTACAAGGTGACAGTTTTTCATCAACCAGTATTGCAAAGTGTATATTATGGCACAATTTCAGCTTTTTAAAAAAAAAAGTACTGAAGGGGCATGGATCAAATTTAGTTTTGTTTAAGTCTTTGCAACTTTTCCATGGTATTCTCCGAGTGCAAAACTGACAAAATCAGATACATTTTCTATACACATTTTTTTTTATTCTTGCAGTTGAAGTAGTGGATGGCAAAGAAAAAAAGATACCAAGACCAATGAATTCTTTCATGCTGTTTGCACATGACAACCGTAGAAAACTGAAGACCCTTTTCCCAACAGAAGACAACAAAAGCATTAGTGTACGGTAAGCGTGTAATTAGTAATGCACAATGGCTTACTTTACAAGTTTATTATGCTCATGCTACATTGGAACATGTCAAAGAACATTTTAATAAATTCAGCAGTATCATTTTCAAGCACGTCTCCCCTCCTAAAGGCCCCCAATTTTATGATTGCAAGAATTCTGAAATACAGTGTTATGCTAAATAACGGGTATTCTCCATTTCATCACCAGTTGTAGGTCAGTTCATCTGGAAGATTTAGTACATTGAGAGTCCCTTTGGCTAAATTTCCTAATTGAGTGCCCATATTATGCAAAAAATACAGTGCAGGGTGTTAACAAACTTGGAATAGCTCTGTTCATAAGCATTATTTGAGGGTATCAACAACATTGATAACCTACAATAATTTTGACTGGTCACTTAACTCTTTCAGTGTGACTGAAGTTGAACTACTGAAGATGAACTGCTCTCAGTTATAATAAGGATACTGGATTCATGTTTGGTGTGAAAAGACCTTTCATTCAAGCACCAACATTCCAGTAGTTCCAGATAATATATGTTAGTCCGAGTTAACAGCTTTTCTCAGCACGCTTTGGATGCAATCCATCCAAAGCGTGCCGAGGAAAGCTGTTTATTCAACCCAAAATATGGCACTGAAATAGTGAAATCTACAAGTTTCCCAAGGCATTGACATTCTTGATGTGTCTGTAGTCATAAGTTCACGACCATGCACATGGGATTATAAGAATCTTTAGGTTTGCTTTCACCCTGCCTGAAATAAAACTGATTCAACTCTGCTTCCCGAAGTCTGGATTAAGAGGCACTTAGCAGCAACCTGTACAAAAGAAAGATGTAGACCTGATGCTTGCTATTTTGAAAAGTCTTGTGTACATGTACGTGTATGTTTTTCACAAATAATCATATTTAGTTTTTAAAATATTTTGGAAGCAGACTACATTTGATATCCAGCCAGTTTTGGTCTGTTTATGGTAATGTCCAACCTGGAAAAATGACTTCACTTTCAGGAGAAATATCACAAAAACATGCATCCCTCACATAGTAAACCTATATATACTCAATTGATGGCAAGTTTTGCAGAATTTGTACTAAACATGGAACTCACAATTAAAGTTGATGCATAAACACAAATGTTTTGGGTAAAAAAGGTGGTTTTTGTTAAATTTTGGAACTTTCTTAAAAAATATTCAGGATAAAGTGGTCAAATTTGGCTATTATAATAGCAACACATGTATCTGCAAAAAACATGTCAGGAATTTTTCATAACTGTATCTGTTAGTTTACAATGGTGATGCAAAAATTAGAAAATGGTTGTTTTTGTGAAATGGATAAACTGTGTGTAACTCTTCAAATTTGATAGGCATTTGAAAAAGAAATGATTGTTTCTTGAAAAATCCCTGATACTCTTTTGCTCCAGAGAATTTTTAGAGTAAATCAGCTTTTATTTTATTAAAATCAGAGAATTTGTTTAAGAGAAATATCATATGAAATGCACATTTTAGAGCAGAATAATACATACATGTACAAGTATCTAGTACATGTACCTATTGTCAGTAATCAAAATCCAAGGGTGAACATAATGATCCATTGACTACCATGTTAACATTGAAGATACATGTATTTTGTTTAATTCTTCAGATTGTATTAGGGCTAGAACTACTAAATTTGGAGATATGGTAGACAACATATATGTCTACCCAAATGTCCCCGAATGTCAAAATGAACATTATTATCCAAAATCAGTTGGACATTACCTTAAAGCAGGAGGGGGGAGTGTTACAGTATTTTAAAACAGTTTGCTTGCACATTTTTTAAAACAATTCTTTATTTCATTTTTTGTACAGTACAAAGAAATACAAATACTAGGTATAGACAAATATAAAATCAAGTTACAATCTTAACTGACTGTGTACATATTTGTGGTATCATAAGTCCATATACATCAACTATGAGTCAGGAAATATTGTTGAAAATGACAAACCACCTTTTCTCAAACAAATAATATTTTCCTTGAGAATACAAAACATGTTGCTCTACTGATGTTTTGAACTTCAGTTATGCAAGAAAACTTTCAAATGACACTCAATGTGTATATTACACAGTTGTTTACATGTATGTATACATGTATGAAGTGTTTGGCTTGAAGAATACAATTAATGAATGCATATATACAATGACTTGAATAGCATCCTAAAATAATGATTTCAGCGTATAGGATATAATGAATTCACCATTCTTCAAAATTGTTCTGGAATAACCTAATATGAGGACACCCCCAAAATCTACATGTACATGTTTGTAAAATTGTATATTTTTGTAAGCAAGCATCACAAAAGTCTGAGTCTACTAACTGCATTTTGAATAATCTTGCTTTGTGAACCACAAATGTATGTAACATTGTAAACTGGAATGTATTTTACTTTCTATAGTAAATTTGAAGGACAATGTAAATATTTTTGACCAATCGTTCTCAGATATGTTGAACATGGGTCACAGTCCAAGTCTCTAGGCAAGTAGGAGACCTACATTTCAAAACCTAGAAATTATAATACACTGGTCAATACAATTCCTTACAAGTTATATGAGTTGCAAATTTCAAATGACCGTTCAACATGAAGCTGGGTATTAATGATGATTCAAAAGATCTGACTGTTTTACTGTATGTAAAGATTGTTTCCAGTGGCCTGGAATTGACAAGCATAAAGATAAGTATTTCAAGAGGTTAACCTTTATATTGAATTTTCTTTCCAAAGTTTCTAGAGTTAAAAACACTCCATTTTCATTCACAGTGTCATTTATATATTTTATACCTTTCACATACCAATGTTTATAAAATACATTTTTCTTGTCTGTTATTATTATAAGGATTAAACCATAAAAATTTATTGTCGATTTGTTTAATATTCTCAGGATAAAAGTACTTGCAAAATAGTTTCCAAGTTTTTAATCTAAACTTTGCTTGCACATTGGTGCTACTGTTTTTAGCCATGGCCAAAGATTCATGAATGCCACATTTTGCTTTTTGCATGAAATATGCCTTAATTCATCTAGCTTAGGTAAGGCATGGAGGGAACTGAATCTTCTGGACAAACAAAAGTACTTTGATCAAGCCCAGGAAGTAGAAAAGCTGCATAAAGCAAAATATCCAAGTACGTACCAAGTGCATCTGATTTTTTAAAAAACTGCTCTGATCAGAATGGCTGGGATGATTCATCGATGTATCATGATACAGTATGTTGATTTGTGATAAATGTACCAATCATCATTATGACACATATCAGGTGTATCATGATATGTGTCATAATGGAAATTTTTAGACAGTAGCACAAAAAATTCCAAATATTTTTTTTGAAATGTCATTAACTGAAACTGATAGGAATCTTTTGATGTATATTTCCACACATTTGATGTATATTGATTGAGAAGAACACGATGATAGTGCCAACTAGGTGAAATATTATGCTGTAGGGTTTATTGTAGGCATGTGACACAGTATCTATTATTGTGATCCCCAGTAACACAGACAAATGATCTGTATTGTGATATGTACATGCACATGTATTCACGGTATCATGAGATCTGTATTGAGATGTGTATCCAATCATGAGAAAGTGTGTCCTCCCAGCCCTACTTATCAGCAGTAAGGTTCACTGTTGCAACCTGTTGCCATTGTGGTGGAAGACCACATGATTTTAGTAGGTATACATGTATGTGCACAGAAGGTAAATGTGGGATAGTGCTAAAATTTTGTTCAGCTGTGGTTCAGCACAGAAAAAATGTAATTATGGGTTTGAAAAAATTGACACTGGCCAACAGTTTTTTTATTATCCCTATTTGTCTTTTTTAATTTTGTTTTCAAAAATGCAAAGGTTACAAATGAAATGTTATATTACATAATTCTAGTATGGCCATGATATGTACTGAAGAAAAGACCTGCTTCACTGCAAATCTACCTGTATAGTATGCATGAAAAGACACACTGCATGTTGACTTACCAAATTTAAAGTTTAGTCTCTTGGACATTTTGACAAAATTGATGGTGGTTAACACTTTTTTTAGCTCAGCAGACTTGTCAATGGAGCTTTTAGGAGGCCCTGTCGGCTGTCCACAATTCACATTTTCAACTTATATCTTCTCCAAAACCGGTATACGGATCCTCTTTAAACATGGTGAGAATCTACCTTTGGTGGGTCTCTACCAAGGTTGTTCAAATGCTTATGCTCTTGTGATTTTTTTTTGGGGGGGGGGGCAAATCTTAAAAAATCTTCTTCTCCGATCCTGCGTAAACCCAATTGCTTTGGCGTCACACAGGAAGACTTCAAAGGACTCTCAGTTCTTATTTGTTCAACAAGTAGTGCTGCAATTTTTTTTTTTTTTTAATTTTTTAAAATTTGTGTGTGTGTGTTTTGCTATTTTTGACTTCTCCAGAACCATCACTCAAATTAAGCTGAAACTTGGTGGATATGTTACATGTGAAAAGGCCAAACAAAGGGCCACCAGGTGGCACTGCTGTGGATTCCTGATTTTCAACGATTTTTTTCAATTCAGGTACTTACCAGTAAGGCACTTTTCCTATTGACTACTATGTACGTCAATAGGCATTCTACATGTATTTTGCTAACTTAACATTCTCGACTTCTTCTCTGAAACAGTCACCCAGATTCACTTGAAACTTGGTGGCAATGTACCCTGGGTGAGTCTCTACCAAATTTGTTCAAATGGTCGCATGCTATTGATTTTTAAAAGGTTTTTATTAATTTTTTGGGGTTTTTTTGGGAAAATCTTTAAAAAATCGACTGCTCCGAAACCACTCACCCAATTGCTTTGATATCACACAGGAACACTCCCATGGGTGTCAAACTTCAGTATTCAGACAGAATTCAGTCTTCGGAGCTTTTAACATGCCATTGTTTTCTATTTGAAGAGTTCTAATTTTGGCCATTTTCAGTCTTGGCAGGGCAGGACCTCTAACATCCATGCACTCCTGACTCTTACTTCTTAATTTGTTCACCAGGTAGCACTGTAATCTTTTTTTGCACGGACCTTTTTAATTCCAAGTCCACAGATTTCATATTAATTTTCATCCTTCCCAGTGAGTTTCTTAGTATTTACATTTGAGGGCATCAGCCAGCATTTCCTGGCAGTTTCCAGTGTGTGTGGCTGGTTAACCTTGAGTAATACGAGGCATGCATAGTGCTTTCCCGCCACAACTGCATATCTGGTTGTCTTAGTAACCATAGTTTCGCCTGGTGAGATGACTGCTGTGCCAGGAAGCCAGACATTACTAATATTTTGGAAATAAAGAATACTTAGTACAGGCAAATGTAAATTTGTTCTTGTGACCAATGTCGAAGCACTAAATGAATATGACTTTGGTATTTGTAAACTTTAATTTCACTGAAACACACTAACTCCGTTGCCAAGCTGGAACCCCATGTTTTGTGGTGGGAAATTAGTATGCATAGTGACATAGAAGATATTAATAGTCCTGGTCAACAGTTTTCCTCAGGACTCTTTGGACTGTGTGCCCAGAGCATGCCAAGGAAAGCTGTTGACTCAGTCCAACATGTGGCACCCAAAGAGTTAAGAGGATTGAGGGTTAGAACTTAGTTTTGGAGTAAGTTTAATTTGGCAAACACAGCATCAAAAAAAAATATATATATATTTTTTATGTGGCCTAAAGACAAAAACAAAATTTTGAACAACCTTAATAGTCCAGCGGATAAGCTAAAGTATTGTTCAAATTGTGATAAAAGCATCAAATTTGGCCAGTTTGCACTTTTGGACATGGGAATTAATATAAAACCGAGACCCCAGCTGGGTCTTGCCCACAAAGTCCTATATGTTGAATTCAATATGGCCGCCATAATCAGACATATTTTTTCCTAAGTGATATGGTAAGATATTGTTCAGCTTGTGATAACTTGTGAATAAAAACATCACATTTGGCCAGTTTGTCCTTATTTACATGGGAATTAATATGAAACCAAGAGCCAAGGTGGGTCGCACCCACAAGCTCTTATATTTTGAATTCAAAATGGCTGCCATTACCGGAATTATTTTTTCTTAAGGGATAGGGTAAGATATTGTTCAACCTGTGATAAAAACATCAAAATTGACCAGTTTGTCCTTTTTGACTTGGAAATTGAAATAAAATCAACATCCTGGCTGCGTCACACTCAAAAGTTGGAAAATTTAGAATTCAAAATGGCTGCCATAACCGGAACTAGTTTATATTAAGGGGCGTATATGATATTGATCAACTCGTGATAAAAGCATCAAACTGGGTCAGTTTGTACTTTTTGACATATGGATTAAAGCAAAACCAAGACCATAGCTGGGTTGCACCCACAAGTTTTAATATTTGGAATTCAAAATAGCCACCATAAGCAGAACTAGTTTTTCCTTGGGGATACTCGTAAAGTACGGTATTGTTGTATTTGTGATAAAAACTTCAAATTTGGCTAATTTGTACCATTAGATATGGCCATTCAGGTAAATTTAAGACTAGCTGGGCCACGTCCATCAGCTTCAATATTTGGAATTCAATATGGCTGCTACAGCTGGAATTAGCTTTTCTCAGCAGCTAGGTAATCATCCACTAGTAAGAAAAATCATCAACTAGGAACACCAAAACTCTGTTTACAAAAAAAATGCCCAAGTGAAAAGCACTTCAACAAACCAATGAATTTCTAAAATTGAAATAATTTTGTAACGTCTTTTAAATTCAATGTCCTGTTTGCCGTAGAGAGGTAATTGTATACACTAACAAAATGCCAACTATTGTGGAAAAAGTTATGTAGCATCTGATTTAATCCCTGTGGCAATTCCCCCCACAAAAACAAAGACCTGTGCATGGCAGGGAAGCTCTGTGACATTTACATGGTCCTCGACATGCTTTCTTGCAACCACAATGTATAAGTTCATGGCATGCCTTAGATGCCTCTGGTAGCATGCTCCACAAAGGATTCCAACCATCAGAAGAGTTCTCCCAACCCCAGGCACCTGGGCTTGGAAGTTCCTGAAGAGGCATGAGTGACTGTCTCCATATGTAGCCAGCCTGGTAGATAGCTCTTTTGACATGTTCCAGAAGAGCTGCCTGGGTAGGAGGAATGTTGTCAATTGTTCTTGTTCCCTGGGCAAAAAGAGCTTGGCGTGCTTCATTGACCTTTATCAAAGGGCTTGTTCTGCTGTACATCAACACAATGTATCTTTCTATCAACTGAAAAGTTTCATCATGTATGGTGGTTGGTCCAGATGACAGTGCCTGAAATGCTGGGGTCACAACTGGAAATGCTTGCCATGTCTCATATGCAGTTTGTTTGCCCCTTCCACAAAACGCTGATACGGTATCACAGCCTGTGACAGAGTGGAAGAAAGGTAGGGCTTCACACTTATCTGAACCAAGTGCAGTAGCAATTGTGTGGACTGGAATGTATCTCAAATGTTTTCCAACCCCAAAGGCCACCCACAACTCAAACAGTTCAAGCTTTATGAAAAAAGCAATTGCCAGCACCAAGACATCAGAGTCCACTGTTCGTATCATAACTTTTGAGTGCCCTTGTTGACTTCCATGTGCAGCATGGAGAATAAGCCGAGTATCGGCTTCTTCATGGTTACAGGGAGCAATATTTTTCTTGTCGATGGGTTGGGAGCTAAGAACATCATCCTTAAAGGTATTGATCACCATCACACCTTGAAGATGGGAAGTACATTCTGCTGAAAATTGGAATAACTCGGATTTGTTGTCATCTGATCGCAGAAAGCTTTTCCAGTTTCCTGGAATGATGGCACTTGCACAGACACGGCGCCGAATACCTTGACCTCGGGTTTCCCTCGTGTGCTGCTTTAGGCTATTGGGAATGTATCTGTCCCAAACAATATCAAGTCTCCTAACAGTTTTGGCTTGGTTCTCTACATAGGGCAGGAAAACCTGCATTGCATAATCTTGAAATGTCTTGCATTTTCCAGGTTGAAGCATATTCACTATTGCAGCACCATCCAATATTTTCATATCTACTTCTGGAGCATTTGTACACGTGCCCATTTCAAGACAACTCAAAATCTCAGATTTTTTGGCAACTCTTAGTTTTCCCATTGAAGACAAAGCAGGTGGACAATTTTGATTTTCATGTTTGAAGAACTCTTCAAGATTCCCATCTCTGGCCTGACATCCAATATATAACCTTGCAAAGAGGTTGCAGTCATTTTTTAAGGATGCTACTTGTGTTTTCACTTTGCCACGAGTTGCCTTAGTGTTTCCAAATAGAGGAAGCTTGTTCTTAGGAATTGTATCAGTAATTGGACATGAACAGTTTTCCAGTCTATCTGTTGTGAACTTATTGTACTGTGACTGACCAACTTCTTGAACCGTTTTGACAGTTGTAACTACAGACTCAGGCATAATTTCCTTGGTATCAAGAACAAGAAGCTCAGCACTATCTTCAGTGAAAGGATTGCCCATTTCTTCCATTACAGATACCAGGGCTTTAACATCTTTGGCAAAAGTATTTTGAACATGCAAAACTTGCTCATGGTGGCGTGTATTTCCAGACACACCAGAGCTGAGACCAGCTTCAAATTCTGTCACTGCTCTAGCAACCTCAGGTCCAGCTACCATCCAGCGTCGGAGGGCTGCGGGGCTTTCAGTCAGGCCAACAGCTCCCCCTTCATCCTTGATAATTGCATTTTCCTGTTCATGGTTTTGGTCCAATGCAATCAAGGAAAAGACATGCTGAGTTTTTTGAACTACGAATTTTCCAGCCTGGAACTCGGCAAATACTGTTGAGTGTTTATCCTTCAAAGTAACCATGTCTCGGATATGGACAGGTAGCCATCTTGCATAGTGACTGTGGTCTAATGCAAACATCCAGGGTACTAATTGACCAAGAACTTGGATATACAGTGGAAAATTGCCCTCTCTTAATGACCTGATAAATTCCATAACAGTAAGTTCCAGTTCCAAAGCCATAGACCAGAATTTGAATTGGGGATGATTCTTAGATTGTTCATTGGTCCAAGTTGTGAAGTCAAGGGGGTCACTTTTGCTGTCCACATATATCTTGTAAGCATTTTTCTGGAGGACATACAGTGCACAAGCACTGACCTGATGGGCATAACGTGAACGGGTCACATGAGATACTTTGAGGAGGGCATCAGCTTTCCCTGAAGTTGTAACATCTGCTTGGACTAAAGCATTGACCCATCCACTGTTCTCAAGCCACTGGCCAAGCACCCTGAGAACTGCCATCTCTATGTGCAGACCTCCAAGCATCAAAACATATTTGTCCTCCCCAAAGACATCTGGCTTGTTCCACTGAATTTGCTTTCCAAGTGCAAATAGGGGTTGATCCATAGACAAGACAGGAGTTTGATATGGATTAATATGTTGCACTACTTCTCTCACAACCTTCATGGAGTGGAATATCATTGCTGGGGTATGGGCAACATCAGGGAATAGAGGGAGCAAGGCAGTTACTGCTACAGGTCGAGGATCTGTTCTCTGTATGGATGCATGGTAAGCAGACCAGGAAATATAGTCCTTGTGTTCCAGTGTTTCCTTCTTAAGCTGCTCTTCAACTTTTTGCAGCCATTCATACTCAGATTTTATACCGTCCACAATCAAGTTTGATGGAGGCGTTGTTGGCCCATGTACATGTGGTGCATACTGGTCACTGGTATGGATTTCAACAGGATGGATTTCTGTGTATGATTGTGGGAGCTGTGAAATGGACTTCTGCTTAGGAATGTCTGGATCAATCACCATCAAACCTCTGCTAGTGCCGAGACAGTTTTCACTTGGATGCTGAGTAACAGAAATTGCTGTTCCATGAAATGAGTCTTTGGAAGTGCGGGCACTTGGATTATGATCTATATTGTCGACACTCCCAGTCATAAATACGCCCTTTTTCAGCTTTGGTGGACACACCAACCCCTCTCTCTCATACAGAGCACATACACTGTTGCCCATATCAGCAGAAATTTGAAGGACTCTGTCATATGATATGGATAGCCCAAGCCTGTAAAGTTTATCTACAAGTCTCCGTTTCCGTGTCTCAGCATGCATGACAAGCCCAAGATATATTGGCAGAGGAGTTTCCCTGTCAGTACTATGTCGTGTTGTTGCTGTTGCTGTTGCTCTTGCACGTGTGACAGAATTGAAAATCAACTGTTCTGAAATGGAGAAAGCTGCTTTTGCACTGCAGTCATGTTGTAAAGCATCATTTTCAATCTCGGATCCTTCAAGAATCATATGTACAAAGGAAACCAAGGTCTGAGGGACAGCTTGGTTTCTGCAATCTGACTGAAATGATCCATTGAATGATCCCTGCTTCAAAAGTATTTCTTTTCTGATGATTTTAGCAGCTCTCACCAAATGGATGGCATCAGCATCATGGCTGTTATCTCTGGCAAACTGGAGAGCTGCTCCAATATCCTCAGAAAAAGCTAGCATCACATCCCTTCCTTCATTATATGCTTGCAGACCAGAAACATTTTCGAGAATTCTCTCTTTTAATCTGGTAGAATTTACTCGCTTTGGAACATATGCTCCAAGCTCTTGTAGCCTTGTTGTGTACAGTTTCACCAGGTGAGAAAGTTTGAATACAGCTGGGGCTGCACTGTCAGTTGTTCTTACTTCTTCAATGTGGTAAACAAGTTGTGCCAGAGCAATAGCCTCAAGTTTTGCTTGTTTACTATCATCTGCACCCTCTTTTTCCACATTTCTAGCTCTGTTATACAGAGCAACAAGACAATTTCTATGATAGTATGCATCTAGTGCATGCATGTCACCTGCAGCCAATTTTGCTAGCAATTGTGTGTCTTGCAACTGTGTAGCACACCAACGTACATTTTTGTCAACATCAAATGTGGATGCACGATGCAGCTCTCCTGCAGCGTCATCACAAAAGAAGCAATGCATGACATTTTTCGATGTTGTAGCTGTTGGCCTGCCTATGTTTGAACGTGTTTTTACTGGAACTGATTCACAAGAAGAGTAACTTTCCTCAGATTTCCTTTTTTGTGCTCTTTGCAACTTAAGGTTATTGAATTTATTAAAACAGGACTTGTGCCATACAGCCTGTTTGGCACACAAAGTTCCCTCAATGCCTACACCTTCATCCAGACGAGAAAGCGTTAAATTCAATGGTAAAGAACCTAGCTGCTGAAAAGAAGCCAAATTTTTGGCAAAATTCTGCCTTGTACTATTGGATGGGCATACCAGTTTTTCCTCAGCATTTTCCTGGCATAAAGCACACAGAGTCCAATCTGTTTTGTTGTCACTACTCATTTTGCTGAACACAGAAAACACTGCGGTCAATATACTAGTATCACTTGTATACTACTTAACTATAAGAAAGTCAACACCAATATCATATGTAAAATGCTTGTGAAACTAATCTGATATAAATATGTACCAGACTATATATTCTTTGAATGAGAGTAATGACAACAAAACATCGAGAGTAAACCTATACTGATTGTTGATCAGGGAACATCTGTGTCCTATATAAAGTAGGCCTAACTACTATTATTTATTTCAAGGCAAAATTAAGCCAGAGGCCAACTACCAGTGACCACAATCATAGCAATTATAACATATTCCTTAGCATTAAAGTACTACAAATATCTATAAAATAACTATCAAACAACACAGTTACCCTTATGAATATGTCGAACCAACAAGAGAACACAACAAGAAAAACACAATGAATTCCAAGAAAACTTTAATTCAGCGACTACCCAACAGACCTTAAACCCTAGGAATGATTCCGAGTTATATATTAACCCCAGGAGAAAATACACATGACCAAAACACAACAAACTACATGCAAACAAACCACGGGACCCAAACCACGGCTGGTGGAATGACCACTGAACAGCCAAAGAAATCCAAGGTAGACCACAGATCGATCGCAAAGAGAACCTCTGAAACCAAATACACCAGCAAACTCAGTGAACAACGTATTTGGTATGACTGAGTTTACCTCAAAGACCAACTTATAATCTGCTGTGAAAATTTTGGATTAATTTATCTGTAGGCTGAAATTGTGTACTTAAGAAAATTATCATATGGCAACAGGTATTTGAATACATCAATTCAATTAGGAGACTAAACCTGTCATCTATGTATAGCTCAAATATAAACCATTTAAATGCATATTCTGATTTACATGTATATGTATATAAATATATATATATATGTGTGTGTGTGTGTGTGTGTGCGTGTGTGTGTTTCTCTGTGTCTGCATTTATGCAGTGAAAAGGTTGCCATCAATGCTTTCAACACTTAACAATACACCAAAATACTATTTTTATGTAGACATGTAGGCCCATAAGGTATTCATATAAGCGTAACAGTTATGGTGGATATTTAGGCAACGATTTTTAAATATTTATCCCAAAATTAAAATTGAGCACCAATGTACCATTTTTTAAACTTTATTTTTCAATATTAAAATAAATAAATCACTCTTAAGTGATGGTAAAATGACAATTAAGAAATGCTCGCCTGATATTTCTACGAACATTAATTTCCTTATGGCAGCCATCTTTGATTCCCATTTTAAGCCTGCTTAAGGCAAAATTAAACTTGGGTCTCGCTTTTATATGAATCTCCATACAAAAATCTACTTATGTGCCAATTTTGGCGCTTTTATCAAAATTTGAACAATTCTCTGGATTTTTGTGGCTTATCCGCTGGACTATAAGATGCCATTGGCCAGGGTAAAATATATTATGACCTTGAAGATAGCTCAAGGTTTCTAATATCAAACTCAGTCAAGCCTCCAATGAGGTGCTTCCATGGCACAAGTTTCATGAAAGTAGCTCTATTGTTCAAAAGTCATTGCGTCAGCAAGAGTAACAGACATATGGATGTATGCACAGACATAAAATATGTAACGACAATATGCCCTGTTAGCCGTTAGGGCTGAGGGAGTAAAAGGAAAGCAAAGTTTACTGGACACCACCATATGAACCAAGTTGCAAGTTTGAAGTGGACCTGGCTGATATTTACAGCTTAGCTGGCTTGTAAGTTAGTTGTTGAACAGTAATTGAATCAGTTTAGCAAGCACTTTGACATTTGGCATGATTATGGCCCCTTATAAAGGTTAGGTTTGGATTCTATATGGGTACCCTTTACCTTGTTTTCAAGTTCACAATGCAACTTTGGTGAATTTCGTTTTGAAATAAGTCAAGAATTACTAAGCTATAACTTTGATATTCTACATAATGGTATTTCTTTGTGAAAGGCAGGTTTAGAATACATATGGGTAACCCTGACCAAATTCCCAAGATAACAGGGCAATTTTTGGTGAATTTGGTGTTGATTCAAGTACATGTATAAGAATTATTTCAAATAGACTCAGAATGATACTGAACTGATGCTGCTCCTCTATACATGCAAAGGTCAAGTTGGGATTACATGTACTTACGGATGACCATGACCCAAAATCACAGTGCAACAAAGTGAATTACTTTTAAAGCTAGAACTTTATCATGCTGATGATGTTGATTCCTTTGTAACGGGTATGTTGGGATTGCATTTTGGTCACCATGACCTCTTCCTTTAAATCATGGGGCAACTTTTCATACTTCCCCTATACGGGATGCATGCATAATGTTTAGTAGAATTTTAGCTCTGCCCACTTCCACCATAAATGAAGTCCTTCAACGAAAAGCTGTCATGAAACAGTACTCACCACAGGTCACTTAAGCTGGTTTCCATGCACTTAAGGTGCTTTCCCAGAGCCCCCCCCCCCCCCCCCAAATACCATGGATCCAGTGCTGTCTCCATGCTGCTGCATTGAACCCATCCAGGCACTGTGGCGCGGCACATGCAGTGCTCCTGGTGGCAATAATGCATACCAGTGAGCATACGCAATTTAATTTCTTACTCCCTCAGGAGGGATGTAAAAGTGGGAATGGTTGGATGGGAATTCTAGTGACCTATGGTGAGTACTGTGTTTTAATAGTTTTACATTGAACCCATCCAGGCACTGTGGTGTCACCATTGAAAAACTTCATAAACTTCATATTTAAGACAGTACAACACCATAGGTCAGTGAAGCTGATGTACCATCAAACTGGAGGATGGAGGAACTTCTAAGATTCCAGACCAAAAACTCCGCAATTGAGAGCCATGCCCCAGAAAAAGCATCCTGGATCCCTGGTGCACCCTCTCTAATTTCTTTGAAGTACAAGGGCTGGGTGAGCACACCCTAAGACCGGTTGGAAGCGGCTGTCAGGAAGCACTTGAGTGCCAACAGCTGCACCTCCACTTCTACCAAGTCTCTCAGGTAGACGGACGTAAAGGTGTTATGGGAGCACCATCTAAGGGCAGCCATAATAGGACTGAAGAGCCTGGCTTTGAAGGTTGGCCACCCTTCTTCACCCTCTTCTTCCTCTGGATGGAACCCAGCCCCTTGGTCGACTTCACATTCTGCAGCAAAGCCCCATCCAGAGACTTTTGCAGCTTCTCTTTGGCCATATTGTCCATAATCTGAAGGAGGGAGCAGGTCCCTGGCCAAACAGCCCTGCACCCACCAGATCCAAGAGCAGCTGAAAAGCATCTCTGCTTCCAGTTGTCAGCAAGGCGGCCGCTGAGATAGCGCATTATGGTGCATCAATTTGACATTGGTCTCCAATGTAATGGCTCCACTGAGCATGTGGCCCACAGCACAGCCTGGAGACTGCTCGAGGCCCAACAGGGTCTCCACCAAGTGCTTGGTGGAGGCTGGCCCCACCGGGTCGTCACGTACTTCCTCAAGGAGCCGTGTGGCTGAACCCGGAACAGTTGAGGAAAGAGCCGATGATTCTCATCACCCCTGCATCCTGCTTGAAACGCAAAAGTGTCGACAGGGACAGGCAGACCAACCCCGCCTTTTGACATTGATGTCAAAAGGCAGAGTTGGTCTCCTTGCCCCTGTCAACACTTTTGCATTTCAAGAAGGATGTGTTAGTGATGACCATATCCTTGGCAGGGGTAGACTCGAGCGCCAAAGCACTCTGGCCCGCTGCCACATTGGCATAGATCACCAGAGAGGGGACTTCCCCAATGGAAGGCTGATCTACCTTCAGTGGGTAAGACAGATAGGAAGATGCCATCTCCACACGAACTGTCGCAGTGGAGCGGCTAGCAGCTCAGAGCACAATTCCGTTACCATCCCTTCCACCCTCCAGAGGCAGGGCATCCAAGTTAGACCGAGGCTTAGACCCGGTAGGTGAAGTGCTCCAACCCTATTTCTGATGCCACACCTTTCCTTCAGGAGAATGAGGAGAACAATGACGGTGCCTGTTCTTCTTCTCCCCCCCATGGGAGGAGCAAGAAGGCTCATGACCAGAGGAGAGAGTGGCCAGAAGGCCGACACCCGACACCCCCCCCCCCCCCCCACATCACCATGATGCTGGAGTCCTCTCTACCGAGACTACGTACCATGCGGTCGAAGACCTGGGCCTCAAAAGGTCCAGCACCAGCTGCCGCAACCATGGGAGGCTCAATGAAGGCTTCCACCCTAGAACTGCACAAGCCACCTTGGACTTAGATGCAGCTGCCTCCAATGACCACTCGGCAACACTCTCAAAGGTGGGGCAAGGTGTCTCGGAAGGGGTAGCAAACAGCGGAGCGCTCACATGCTTCCCAGAGGGAATGAAGCACTCCAACCTCTCTAAACACTCGTTGATTTAAGCTACAAAGAATTGTATTACTGCAGAGAGATGGAAACAGTACTTTGAAAAACTGTTAAATAATACAGGTGAAGTGGACACAGGTTTTTATACATTTATTAAAGAATTTTTGTGTGAACATGATGAGGAGTGTGTACAGTGTAACCACATGTCGAACAATAGTGGAAGTGATTTTGATGATGATAATTTGTCTCATTTAGATGAGGACATAGCCTTAGAAGAGGTAAAACATGCAATAAAGAGTCTAACAACAAAGCACCTGGTACTGATGGTTTGGTAAATGAATTTTTAAAATGTACACCTGACATATTTCTGTCATGTATTACACTGTTATTTAACAAAATGCTTGAAACTGATTATTATCCTCAAAGTTGGTGTGATGCAATAATTATGCCTTTGTTTAAAGAAGGAAACCATAATGATGTAGAAAATTATAGAGGGGTGTCTCTATTAAGTGTGTTAGGGAAATTATTTACCAAGATAGGTAACAATAGGGTAATACAATGGGCAGATGCAAATGACAAGTTTGCTGAGGAACAGGCAGGTTATATGAAGGTTAAGTCAACTATGGATCATATTTTTACTTTGTATGCTATGTCCCAAAAGTACATTAGTAACAAGAAAGGTAGATTTTATGTTGTTTTCATCGATTTTTCTGAAGCGTTTGATTCTATACCCCACCTACATCTATGGTATAGATTGATAAATCAGGGTTTACATGGTAGGTTACTAAATGTTTTACGTTCTATGTATGCAAAATTAGGGTCTTGTAATTTAACCCAACAAGGGTTAACAGATTTTTTTCAGTGTTTTGTTGGAACTAGGCAAGGTTGTATGATCAGCCCTTTGTTGTTCATCTTCTACCTGAACAAATTCATTGAAATGTGTAAAGAGCAGGGATGTAAAGGTATTTATATTGATGAAAATGCGCCAAATATAATTATGTTATTATTTGCAGATGATATGGTATTTTGTAGTGATATTGTTCCCAGACTACAAAAAGGTTTAAATCTCTTGGAAGAGTATTGTGTCAAATGGGGCTTGAAAGTAAATCTAAATAAAACTAAAGTAATGGTCTTTAGGAGAGGTGGAGCATTAAAAAAATCGGGAGTCTGGTATTATGATGGTGTTTAATTAGATACAACCTCTGCTTACAAGTACTTGGGTTTAATTTTTACTCTAAATGGTGCGAAGACCTTAGCTTCCCAAGCTAGTAAAGCAGTAGCAATATTGAATAAAATACTATGGAAATGTGGTGACATGCCTTTTAAAGCTGCATTCGAGTTATTTGAAAGAATGATTCTGCCCATTTTAACTTACGGTAGTGAAGTTTTGGGTTTTACTGTGTATGACAACATAGAAATAGTTCAGAGGAAATTTTGTTGTCAGTACTTAAAAGTAAGTTCTAGTACAAGTAATGTTGCTGTACTTGGTGAATGTGGAAGACATCCCCTTTATATTTATTATATGACCAGGTGTATTAAGTATTGGCTAAAAGTATTACAGATGGAGAATATCAGATACCCAAATGCATGTTATAAAATGTTGAAAAGACTAGATGATCTGGGTAGGAGGACATGGGCCTCTGAAATTAGACTTTTGTTGAATCTTTATGGTTTTGGTCATGTCTGGCTAGAGCAAGGAGTTGGTGATATCAATATTTTTCTGCAGGTTTTAAAACAAAGATTGAAAGATTGTAATCATCAGAAATGGCACGAACAGCCAGATCTTCAAGGAAATTTACGTGGTTATAAAAACTACAAAAGCTTGTTGGAACCAGAGAAATATCTAACTGGTAATATATTATTGAAACACAGGAGAGTATTATCTAAATTTCGATGTGCAGATCATAAGTTAAACATAGAGACAGGGCGCAGGAAAGGAATAGATAGTGCCGAAAGATACCGTGAATTGTGTTTAAATCATGACAAACTATTTGTAGAGGAGGAATTTAATGTATGTTTAATTTGTCCAGCATATAATGACTTGAGGTCAAAATATTTATCAACAAAATATACGGATTGTCCAACATTCGGAAACTTTTATGCTCTTATGGGAAATCAAGATGTTAATGTACAGAGTAACCTGGCGACATATTTATTTCATATGTTTAAACTGAGAGATACATTATTGGCGAAAGAAGAAAGTGGAACGTAAAAGAAATTGGTATTGATATTTTTATGTTTGTATAATTTGTCACCTGACTTTGTCTTTATGTAACATATTTTGTATAATTTAGTTGGCAATATAGGCCTGTGGCCTGAAAATGCCTTAATAAAGATTCATTCATTCATTAAGCTGCAAACATAGCCTCCACTTTGCCCATCAACATTTCGGCAGCAGCCTCCACCTGGACAGCCACAGCTTGCCCTGGCAGAGCCTGGGAAGGAAACCCTGGCGGATCAGCAGGGAGCGATGACGCTGAAGGTGTCACCTGGGCTCGACCTGCAGCCATGGCCAGTTTCTTTCCCCGGCCCCTCGGTGGTCACTGTACGCGTGATCACCAAGGTCCCATCTTTTTGCTTGCCTACTGATGCACGGCCGGCAGCAGAATGGACAGGCTGGGAGGGACCATGAATTCACCACAGATCTGCTTGAAGGATTGACCATGGAAGTGGAGGGGATCCTGGCATTAAAACTCCCAACCACTTTCCATGGAGAATCCGTAGAAGGCCTCTTATTCCCCAAGGGGACCTTGATTTGAGGACCAGTTTGGGCCCAGCTGCAAAGCCTGGCCTAATTGCTCGAGGCCTTGGCCTCGACTACGAGGCCTCAAGCCTCTAATCGAGGACCAGTGTCCCCCTTGGAATGCACCGAAGCCTCGCACTTACAACTTGCCTCCACAAGTTGGAGCTTCCATCTTGCAGACCTTACGTCTGCCTGACTGACCTTCTGCCACTGAGAAGGGGTTCATTGTCGACAAATGTCACATAGACTCTCCTCAGTGCAGAACATGCTGCTCTTTCGCATGCAAGAGCAACATGCTGGATGGTAGTCCCAGTATGCCATCTTATAGTGGTTGGCGTCAAGTTTGAAGGACAACGATCTTGACCTAATTTTAAGGTCACCTACTGTTGGTCAATTTTCTATGAATTTCTTGCACTCAATATCAGGAGAACCAGAATTGCTAGGATCATGAAACATTAACATATAATCACCCTTGTAAGGTGAAGGACAGTTACCTTAACCTAATTTGAAGGTTACCAGAGCTAGGCAATTTTTCTCTTTTATAAATATCTTGTACATGAGATCTTAAGAACTGGATAAGATAGGATCATATGACTTTTACAGTTAATCACCCTTGTAAGAGTCTAGTTCAGGTTTAAAGGACAGTGACCTTGACCTGATTTCAAGGTCACCTAGGGTCAATCCATTAAAAAAAACGAATTGCAAAGAATATGAGAAGAACAAGATAAGCTAGGATCATGAAACTTTTTCAATTGATTTCACTTTTGAAAGGTGAATTTAAGTTTGAAGGAGAATGACCTTGCTCAATTTGAAGGTCATCCGGGTCAATTTACCTTGAAGTTCTTGCACATGATATCAGGAGAACCAGATGTGCTTGGATTGAGAAACTTTCATAGTTTATACACCTTTGACAGGCGCTGCTTGAATTGGATCCGAGTGTCTCTTTTTCATTGCTTGTACATACAAATATATTGATCATATATTATTTATTACCTTTTATAGGGGGCAGAGGGGTTTTTAAGCATCAGCTGTTGATTTGTTAATTTCATTATTTTATTTATTTAACAATTTTTGCTGACTAAGGAAATATGATATATTAAATTGGCTTATAGCTTTGCTACCAATTCCTTTTTGCATTGAATTTTGGCACATACAAGTGTGGTGTAAGCTTTGTAGGGCTCTGCTAATTGCATGTGTGTGTACTTTTTTTTATTTAAATTTTTTTTGCTGACTCAGCAAATATGACTAACTTTAAATAGGCTGCTAGCTTGGTAATGTGGAATCATAGACCAACATTTACTGTAATATACATGTTAATAAAAAAAGAACTTATGGACTTTCTTGTGGTTATGCTAATATTGACCCCTGATTGACCTTGAGAGGTCAAACTG